>OZ030391.1:70092081-70457081 GCA_964023965.1 Melinopterus prodromus
CATAGATAATCGATGTAATTTATTGTGAGGAGTTGTTTGGTTTGCTACAGAACGTGAAAAAGTGACTAACTAATCGAGAAAATTTATATTTTGACGTATGGAATAATGTCATGCACATTTAAAAAAAACATAGACAATTTTCAGCAATAAATCACAATATGTGGCTTTGGCAGTCGTTGTTACACGAGATTTTTCTTCTGTGTACTGATCTGATTACTGATATAAAAGTTTGTTAAGAATTGTAACCGGGACATAATATCAAACCGGTCGGGACAGATGTGTCAAACCGGGACTGTCACTACCTATGTGACGTTATTGATGTGTTGAAACTATGAATAACGACATACTTTTCAAGGTTTTC
This sequence comes from Melinopterus prodromus, assembly GCA_964023965.1. Taxonomy (NCBI): domain Eukaryota; kingdom Metazoa; phylum Arthropoda; class Insecta; order Coleoptera; family Scarabaeidae; genus Melinopterus; species Melinopterus prodromus. The sequence continues at coordinate 70,092,443 of OZ030391.1, forward strand.
TTCTGTGAAAAGAGTCCGCTTGGAAGTTAAAACATCTTTGAATCTTGAAGAGGACTGCTCTAGATCGCAGCTAGTAACAGGCGCAAATAAGAAAATGGGAATGAATGCAGATTATTTTTCAAACATTGATGCATTAATCGCCTCAAAAGCTATCTGTTTTAAAATTTCATAATCTGGATTTCGTGCCACAACCGCGTAAATTTTTGTGTAGTTTGTCACTAATTGGCATTTCAATACATTTTAATTGTTGAAATAAGAATTCAATTTTCTCAAAACCTTTCGTGAGCTCAACAATTTGCCGTTCAAAAACTTTTAGAGTTGGCAATATTTGCGAAAAATGTGTCTTGATGAATTGTAAGTTTTGATGCAAATCTGGAGGCAATAAAACTTTTCTGCATTCTTTAATGCTAACTGCATTACTGGCCAACTCTGATACAAAAGACCTTATTGCCTCAAAATTGTTCTTGTAACAATTGTAACAATTGTAACAATTGTAACAATTGTAACAATTGTTGTCCCACCTTTAACACAGTTGCTGCTTGATCGAAACTGACTTGAAATCATTTGCTGATTATAAGGCATATAGGGCAGTATCATATGGTATCATATAAGGCAGTATCATAAGGTACTTTTTTCTAATTGTTGATTCGTGAGGTAAATCTCTAGCAGTATACTTTTTTATAAATTGCTTAAAAGTAGGGTTGATAATTTTGTAAAAACGTATATCGGCTGAAATAAGAGCGTCACATAAATCTTCATATAATGTTTTGTTTTTTGTATCGTCGATATTCTCTTGGTGTTTTCTGGTTCTGACGTGTGCTCGTAGATGTTGTTTCTTATTAAATTTTAAGTCTTCAGAACAAAAATTACAAATCACTTTTCCCTTTTTGACCCATGTGACGTGCCAAAGTCATTTCTAAGAAATAGTTGTGTTGACATTCCTTTGACTCAAATACAGTTTATACCTGACAAGGAATACCTTTTCGTGATTTTTGTGTTATACCAAGTACATACAAAAACCGCTGTCTTGAATAAATACTGTTTGATTTGGAACGAGAGTATCTTTCGTTGTATATAATTGCAACACTTCTCAGATCATCTTGGATTGAAAATAATCCTGATTTGCTGATCGCTTTAATAGCATGAGTAGTAAAGCTGCCTGATTTTATTTTTATCACTTATATCTGCCGAGTAGCTTATGTGCTGCTTGCGCAATACGAATACGTGCAGCAGTCCTCAGGTTCTTGAACCAGGAAAACTCATCAGTTCCTGCCCCTTTGACAGATTGTTTGAAGTAATAATACCCTATAATTCTCCACCGAAATCTATAAATAAGGCTAAATTTGGTCTCATAAATCTTGATATATTTTTGACGAGCGAATCCGGCGGCATAAATCTTTAGCCCACAGGCCGATAAATTATTCCATTACGAAGTAGCTGTCAGCATGAATCGAAACTTATTTAATACATGCAACGGAGGTGGGACGGGGTACGATACCACCATACAAATTTGACGTCAGTCCAGATTGCGTTTATCATGCAAGCGGCGTTCGTCAATTTCCTCCCTACCCTCTACCCCGCTACTACCGTTGTATATGAATTACGCCAATTTCTCTGGCGTATCTCGAACCGTAATAGAACCCTGTAGCATAGAAAGGCAGCGGGATAAAAATGGAGCACAATCAGGACTCTGGCGGCGTGGCCGGCGCAAAACCTCCTGCAATCACAGGTACAAAGGATACAACAGTGAACTAATAAGCCGCACCCTTCTGCTATTGGCATAGCCGATTTAGCTCTATCAAAGGCAAAACTTGATCCCGCATCTGCCCACCATTTTTTTAAAAGGTGCCTATCAATTGTGAACGTAAAATGGCCAATGCGCAAAATACAGCTTAAAAAAAATAACGAATGGTTTAGTTTTATCTTATTTTTGAGTAATAATTATTCAATGTACAAATTATTGTAAAGTCGTAAAGAAATGCACACCAGTTAATATTGTAGTTAATTTAAAAAATAGAAGTAGTGTTTCTCAACGGGGGTTCCGCGGAACCCTGGGCTTGAGATACCGCCAGGGGTTCCGCAAAAAAAATTAATTTAGGGGACATGATTACAGGTAATTGTCTGTTACCTAAAAAGAAAGAATCATCTGAAAAAGCAACCGGAAAGAGTCAAAATCAATCAATTCGGTCAAAATTCATCATAATGTTTTTCATTATGACTCTTTCCACATAAGCGAATGTACCTATAATATATATGTATGTACCTATAACATGAATCTGCTGCTCATCCTGGGTACTAGACAATTGGAGACAATTGGAGCAGAACGTGGGGTTCAACCCCTTCTTACATTTTAGATAAGATTGTTAATCTATTTCCAAATAAGTCTCAGCATCGTGGAAATATTTTGAAAAAATATTTTATTTTCGAAAAAGCGTACAGGAACCTTTGAAAAGAAACTCCACATTTATGACCGTATGTAATTTAAAAATAAATAAATAATAAAATAGGAGAGTTTCAAGTTCTAATAAATGCTTGCCTTAAGTTTTGTCTCGTGTTAATAATTAGTAGTTAATTATTAGTTATTAATATAGCTCTTACTTTTTTACAAACTTAAAAATAAAGAAATTATCTATAAATTGCAACTAAACTATGGTGTAAAAATAATATAAGAAATTATGGTGATATACAGGCGGGATGTAAATTTTAAATAAATCAAAAATTACAACCACAACCTGGATTTGAACCAGGGGACTTTGTCTTTCTAGCACTTTGAAGGAGGGTTCACACCAACAAACGGATTGTCATATCAAGACTGAATTACAAATGAAAATGTTTAACGACATATTTTGTCAAATTAGTATTATAGGTTAATAATATGGTGATATTATTATCTACTATTCTATCAGGATATGACAACCCGTTTGTTGGTGTGAACCCTACTTCCAAAGTAGATGACATTTGATAGGTGTACGTCAAGATAGGTTAGTGTTTGGTAGTAACCACTGCTTTCTTTCCTTGATTTATGACAATTATATCTAACAAATGTCATAGGGCTCAGTAGCTCAGATGGGAGAGCATTGAACGCAAAGTCCATGGTTCAAATCCAGGTTGCGGCTGTATTTTTTGATTTATTTAAAATTTACATCCCGCCTGTATATCATTATATTATTAACCTACAATATTAATATGACAAAATATGTCGTTAAACATTTTTATTTATAAGAAATATACTTTTAATCATGATTGGGGATGTTCACATAAAATAATTTATAGTTATAGCCATTTGAAATATTAACAAACCGTATCTTTAACTGCTCTAACTTCTAAAGGAATTGAAAATTCAATGCATTCGAATTAATTCTTTTAGTAATTTTATCATTTTATATAATAACATGAAATAAATTACAGTAAAAATGCTGTAAAGGTATTCGCAGTTAATCGCAACTTTGCTGGTTATTTCGTACCAGCTATATTGCTTTATTTTTTATTACATTTATTACATTAAATTGAGATATTCCTGCGAAATTACGTTTTCACAGTAATTTTACAGGATATTTTTGTAATTTAGCAGTATCTTATTTTTCTACAATTGAACTGCGTGTCTACAGAAAAGGAACACCTTGTATAATATGTTTCTTTTTTGTTGGCGGTTCATCGTGTTCCAATGCTACTTCAAGGGTCCTGCAAGGGTAAAAACGGATGAGAAACGCTGATTTCGTTTTTTTATTGATATGCAAATGGCTTATCATTTCTTTATATTACACACTTTATGCAGCCACTTATTCCTTTTCATTCCTTGGGTGGCCCTTATTACCCCGACTTACGTTATGCATAAATTTGGTCTGATTTATTTCGTGCTATATTTACTGATTGTCTATATTATTTAATATGAGGTTGTGCACTCAAGTTATTGGTTGTGTAAAGACTTTAACTGTCCTATGCTTGTTTTTTTTTATTTTTTGTTATACATAAATAAATCGTGATAATCATAAATCATGTTCTGGACATTATCAAATTTACTTTTCAGAACTATGTAAATATCATTTTACTAGGATTTTTTGTTTAAAAATAATCTGAATTGGTTATTTCTTTAGTTTGTTCAATTGCGTGTATATTTTGTGAACATCTTTTCTTTTCTAATAAAATCTCGGTAATTAATTATTATTATCAAGTTTGTTTAAAGACTTTCATTGTTAATCAGTGTAACAGGAGTACATTGTGCATCTAATAAGTATCGGGCGACTTTGTATTTTCAAGAGTCTGAGACATTGAACATTCTACATTTCTTATGTTTCAACGTTGAAAGAGGCTTAAAATGAAAAAGAAAAAAACATTACCGACCATGTAGAAAACATTGCTGCTACGATCTGCGAATAACGTCCATGCTTACCTGTAATAAAAGGAAATAAAATTGTTAATTTGAGTTCTAGGTAGGCACTAGTTATTAGAATCAGTTTAAAATAGGAAACACATAACTTATGGTACATAAATCGGAGTCAACGTAAACTTCATTAAACTGTTTATTTACACAAAAGGCAAACTAATTTTGCAATTTTGTGGTGAGCGTCGATAACTAATATAATCGGTACTGGGTCATGGAAACCATTCAGGAATTACATAAACGAAGCGATATTGCGATCTTGCCAATTATTCCAAATGGGGAATTGCAATCCCAGATTTACTACTAGACATTTTAAGCCACTTCAATATCGTACATTACACGTCAAACTCGAGTAAATTTTCCGATAGAAAAGCATTTGATAGACGTACTTCGAATAAATAGGTCGCTATCTAGAGCAAACTGACAGTGAAAACGCATTTCTATTCCCGATATCTGCAACGTCTCCCAATATCAAACGGAGGATGACAATCATCCTGCATTTCGGTTATCACGCCCGCCATCAGTAGATATCGAAAACAACATCAACTATGTGTCTGTTTTCGGGTTTGAAGTATTGTTTGCGCTTGCGGTCGTTTCCCGTTTGGCGTATCGTTTTAAAATTGCAAGCAAATGCAGTCGACTTGCAATGTTTGAGACATTGAAACTCCTAAAATAAATACAGAGATTCCGTGGTAATGGTTCATGGAAATCGAACGCCTGATGAAATGTACTTGCTTGCTTGCTGGAGAAAAATATAATATCGAGTGAGTTCTAGAAAGCTATGATAGACCGTTTCGTTTAAATTCGATGCATAGAATAACATATTCTTGTATGCGTTGAGCCATGGGCGTAACCAGCTAAAAATCGGTAGGCGGGGGGGGGGGGGGGCAGTTTTTCTAAATTTTGTTTGTTGTATGGGTAAGGTGACCAGAATTTGTGACCGGCTCCGAAGAAAGGGGTCTTACTGCTAAATTATCGATTTTTGGGTTTTGGCAGATTCGGAATGCTGGAATCCTATACTTTAATATGCCATTTATTTGAGATTAATCGGATAAAATTTGGCGAAGTTACAGAGCTATGAACGAAACTACTTTTTCGCGGAAGGATTCAGGGCCCTTGCATTATACTCGCAAAACAAGAAAGCTTTCCTGGCAATTTTCTAAGCTATTTGTTATTAGAATATCAAAAACAATACACCAAAATAAAAATAAGTGCTTTCTAATAGTAAGTTTGATATTTTTTTCATTATTTGTTAAAAAAATAACCTGCCAAGATTTTTTTGCCGAAAACAAAGAAAACTTAAAAAAATAAGAAATAATAGAAGTAGAAGCACAATTCTTGATGTATTTTTGCACCACGAATTTATTACTGAAATCCGATAAATTATGCTATTTATTGGTATTAAATAAATAACTGGTATAACCTATATTTGAAATGAAAGACTATAACATTGCTGTGATAATAATAATGTATTGTAAAAAAAGTTGTGCTTATTGTAATAGAAGATTGTAACAGAATGAAATTAATTGTTTTACTATAAAGATATGTTTTGTATTTTCTTTACTAGTTTCTTATAGCCTCCGTTTCTTGAGAAACTCTTTCTGTGGCTTTTTAATGAACACTGCTTTCTTCTGCTTTCTTAGGGTTTGTTATTAATGGCCGAAGTTCCTTAAATAGGTACCACTGTCGCTGGAGAGAAAGGCCGGTTGCTTGGATGTCTTCCGGCTCACCCTCTAGCTGTATTTTTTAATTGTTGCGTACTGAGTGGCAGAATTAGCAATATGTTTGCAACCAATATGTTATTGATTTACATTGAGGTTGAAGTGATGAAATTTCGTGATGAGTTGTGGCAAAGGCCTATAAAATTCTGTAAAAATATAACCCAGTTGCTCCATTTTACAAAACGTTGTTCACTATTTGGATGCGAAGCATCAACAACGCATTTAATAAAATCTTTAAACGTATCAACAATTGATTTTGAATATTTTAATTAAACAAAAAATACGATCTGAACAAAATTTTGTGTGACCTACCAGCAAAACAATTAGGGAAATTTTCTTATTTTTTCCAGAATGGATGCTCCATGATCAGGGATGTAAAAGCGTAATTTATCGCGTAAATTACCAATTTAGTTACCGTAATTAATGGTAATTTACCGATTCCTAATTAACGTAATTTACGGCTTAAATTACCGATGGTAATTTACCATCAATTTAAATTACCGTTGGTAATTTACCGATAATTTGCCAACAATTTTAATTGCAGTTGGTAATTTACAGGAATTTATAAATTAATTTCAAAAACCTTCTATCAGAACTTGTGTGAATTCACCCCACCCCTTCTAAGCAGTCGACAAGCGCGCTGTTTGTGCTTTGCCTGGGAGGGATATAAAAGCATAATTTACCGGGAAATTGACTAAATAAAAGACCGTAATTAACGATAATTTCCAGATTTTTAATGACTTAATTCAGCAGAGGCAATAATGCACAATTACATGAGAAGTTATCTACCTACTATCAAATTCACGATTTAAAAAATATTCCGTTGACTTTTGACGAAGACTTTTGCGAAAACCTGATTTTTGCCGTTAGAAGGAAAGGGTGTTATGAATAAATTATTGACTTTAAGGTATTGACGGTATGCTGAAATCTTACAATATTATCCAAAATAAACAGCCGGTGCACACGTGTGCAGCCAGCACTTGCCGGGACTAACAACCGCCCGCTGTACACAGGTATAGGTAACCTACCATAGAGTCTATGTTCACACTAAAATGATTTAATGAACAAGATGAGATTAATTGCGTCATTATTTTGGTTTATTTTTATATAACATGTAAAGCAATCAAAATTTTTCGGCCGTAGGAATAAATTTGCGAGCGAGGAAATTGAAAAATCGTTCTCGATTTTTGCAAAGATGTTTACACCCTCTATTACGTAAAACTTAAAAAACTACAAACGCCAATCTGCAGATGAGATACTGTATTTTAACCTATGAAGGTTAGAATATTTTTGGCTAAGCGTTTTTTGAGAAAAAAAATCGGTAAGGTGAGTGCGAATTTAAAAGAATTACAACTACAAAAGTCGGGTACCATTTTACAATTCTCTCGCGGTCGCGCTTACACCGAGAGACATAATATTTTGAAACTCATACACTTTATGTAGAAATTACTAAGAAGCATAACGAACTTTATTTTATTTCTTTCTGATAAGTAGTTTCAGAGTTATGCGCCTTCAAACACCAGGCGGAACGCCGAGCAACACTGTACTCTTTAAGCGCGTGTATCTCGATAACTCGATTTTAGCACAAGACCCCTTTCTTCCGAGCGGGTCACATTTGGTTGTGACAAAGCGGGACATACGCGGGCGGAGGTAATATTTAAAGCCAAATACTTGCGTTATTGTTGCGCAATGTTATTGCGTTATTTTGAGTTGGATTGGACACAGACATAATTTTACAGTATTTTGTGATGCTGATCAAAACATAATTAATTTACACTAAACACTGAAGACATTCTTTGTTTTACCATATTTATTTCAATTAGATAAATGTTTTTTTTTTTTTTTAAGAAAATTGTGAAGTTTAGGCGTCTTGCGCTAGACTTATCTTTGCAATTGTAAAGTCAACCTTATATCAACTGTATGATAACTCATTCGAATAGGCAAAAGAAACTCAATATGATAACTCATCAACTTTTTGAATTTATAATTTCCTGAAAAAAAAAAAACATAATTGTTGATAAACCGTAGTGTATCTTTATGTTGTAAATTCTATCTCTTTTCCTTACCATAATTTTGCCAAATATGCGTTTTTGTAAAAACAACACAGTCGGATGTGTTTTTTTATGAGATAAAAAAACATTGCGTAAATTGCAAAAAGAAACATGTAATTATTTTTGTTTTAATTATTAATAATGTTAAATTAAAAATTGTAAACCGTATTCATGGAATACTGTATATGTATTATTACAGTTTTGTTTAGTATTTTTTGCTAATTTCGCTCTGTTTAAATTAAAACCAAGTTGCTACACCTGGCTTTACAACTATCTTCACGACAAATGGAACGTGAACTTTATATTCATTCAGCCGAAAGTATTGATGTTGACAAACTAATTAATATTAACTTATTATTATTATAAATAATTAAGTTATTATTATAACATAATTATTATGGTATATAAGTACATATGATGAGTAATTTAAGATTTTGTTTGGGAATAATTTTAACTACATCAATAAAAATACTATTACTGCTATGATCGAATGCTTTGAAAAAGAATTCTTGAAAAAGAATTACAAAAAAAGGTATATGTACTAATAGACAATATAGAGCGTAACTACAAAAGGTTTAAAATCTTCCTAAAAAGCGGCACCTTTTTAAATTATAGCGGGACAAAATGTGGAAAAGCGTGAAATGTGAAAAGCGACTGTCCCGCCAAAAGTGGGACGTCTGGTCACCTTATGTATAGGGCAAGGGCGTCCTTAAGGGAAAGAGTGCTATTTAACAGACATAATAACAAAAAGCAAAAGGGGGCAGCTACTCCCCATTGCCCCATTAATACGCCCATGCGTCGAGCAAATATCGGAATATTTATTGCATGTATTTTATAAATTCAATAGAAAGACAGTATAGTAGAACGACTACAACAAAACAAAAAGTGTTGTATTGGTAAGAAATGTAATCCATGAATGAAAAGAAAAATTTTGCGTCTTACAGACGATAAGGAGTGAAATTTAATTGCGTTTAATAAAGTTTGACAGGTGGTAACCAAACAGCGTAATACTGAAATTAGATCATAGAACATTGAAAAGATGCGGCTTGAAACAAGAAAATACAACATTCTTTAACTTACAATTCAATTCGAAAGATACCGATATAAAAAATGAATAAAAACAAGGGAACCTACAAACTAACTCTACAGCACAAATCTCTGTTCTTCAATCTTGCTCGTCTCAATGTTCTCAATTTCAGGATGTCCTCAATTTCGTTAAATTTTTAACGTAATTTTTACGTTAAGGACTACTAAGAACCGAAGTCCGATCGTCCAACAAAATCTAACCCAAGCAAGTGTTATGTAACATTCAAATCATAAAAACAGATCTACAACCCTCAAGGATATATGACGTGACTATCATTGCTTTCAGTAAAAGAATGAAAAAAATAAAGTTGGCAAAACGTATGAATTTGTATTCGAAGGGATGCTTTCTGTTCCGATGTTTCAACAATTTGGAAATGTGACACTTGTGACGAAGTATACCTCAATCCCTTACCTGCCTTTTAATTCGATTTTACGTGATTCTTAAATGAGATAGCTACATTTACTCTTAACTTTTTATCGCCGTGGAACACGTCATATGTGCTTCAATGATGGCAATGATCATTAATGGCAGTATCTACATTTGTATGCAATATCCAATGATGGAGAAACAAAACTTAACAATAATAAAATACCTATATTTTTGCTCAAGTAATTTTAACAATCAGCGACCGTCAAAGCTTTACAGTGCTCCTGAGCTTGCCAGATAAAAATACAAAACACACGTTGGAGTACTATTTCGTTGCACGAAGCTCACAACTTTAACTACAGCATATCGCAATTACCCTGTTTGTTTTGTATTAAGTTTCATAAGATGCCATTATGTCTCCATTACGAGCACTCGACGAGACTCGCGGAGCTTTACTAAGACGACAGAGGACGGCTAAAGTTACCATCGCGCCCGATTACAACAGTCAAACGAGAAGCAATCAAACTTTAAGCATATACACCACATTATCAAAGTCTTTTACTTCGTCTAAAAAATTAATGTACTATGTTGGTTTTAAAACATTGTTTGACAAATTTAATGGATACGAGAGAAGAAAAGCTGCATGACGGGAAAAGAATTAGCTTTCCTTTTAGTGCCAGCTGTTTGAAATGAAGTGTTCGTTAAGAAAAAAGTTTAGGGTCAGATCCGACAATTGCACATAAAAACTTGGAACTCCTCCAAGGATCCTCAACGAGCGTAGAACTAATTTTCAAACTAAATTGGGGCACAAATGTTTCAAGTTTTTATACGCAGAGGAAAAAGCTTACACGTCCCACAATTCCATTCCCAAAGCACGTATTTGCAGTGTACTGAAGTGGGCGTCAATATCTGTATTTTTTATTCATATACTGGCACCTTAAAATACGTACTAGCTTTGGTCGTGGCTTCGCTTACGTGAATTTTGTTATTTAGTGCTCTTGATGTTAAAGGAAACATGTAGGTGTTGTATTGCAGACATTAGCCGGAGCGTATCAGCAACAAACTATGAGAGTTGTTTCAGTAAGACTTATGGGTTCAAGATTTTTTAGTTTTGTAATTACCATGAGACAATTAGCTTCACTATTTGCAACCTGCAAAAAAGGTTTTTGATTCGTCTGCCTAACAACTCTTTCCAACAACATCAAGTTTCTTCTGTTAACATGCTACAATCACCACAGTTTTCTCACATTACAACAATACCGAATTTATTAGTTTTGTAATCTTTACAGATTTATACGACTATTTTGGTAAATGGTAATTAAATTAAAAACAATTACAATTAAATTGTTATACAACTTATTATACCGGGAGAACCAACATGACATAATGTTTTTATTTTGGTAAGTTTCAGATACCCTGTGGGGTAATTAAAGAACTGGACAAGTTCTCAACTACTGTGTCAAAAATCCATATCAATTCACAATATTCCGTTTTTTATTCATCCTAATTCTAAATGTTCGTAAAAGATACACAGCATAAGCAAACACATTTCAATTGAAGTTCAATAAATTATGCAATCTTTGATAGGTTTTGATGACTGCGTCACTACTTTTAAGTAGCAAACTAAAAAAAAAATTGCTAGATGCTGATCCTGAAACTAGTTGGTGTTGTAGTTGGTTACCCTTCATTAAAAAACCCTTTGTTGTTATATTCTCTTTATGTGACCGGCTCCGAAGAAAGGGGCCTGTCTTACTGCTAAAATATCGGCTTTGGCATTTTCGCAGATTCGGAATGTTGGCGAGGGTTGACCAAACCACATTTTCGCGGGAAGAATCAAGGCATGAAATAAAATAGGCATGATTAATTTATCAACTTCACAGAATTAATAAGAAATCGATATAATAAAATATTTCCGAAGACCACACATGTGCGTTTCCAAATATAGAGTTGGAAACATTATATTGTAAATGCTGCAAAGAAAAATAGATCGTTCTGCCCACCAAAAAAAAATTGTTTTCGAGAACTACGCCGTACAACTAACAGGATATTATCGTGGTAAATTTTAGCCCACATATGACTGAGTAATAAATTATGTTTTTAATATGATCTCGTAGTAAGAACAAATAAAATACGCTAAACCTATTTTCAAATGCGTTTCATCTATGTAATAATTGAAAAAAATCAAATAAATGGAAATAAGTAAAGCCATGCTTTTGAAGAATCGGAGTCGTATTTTCCCAATTTTTCCATCCATATTCGAGTCTTGACAGTCTGGCCATCTACGGTGTTCTCGAGAACTAGACGTCACTATTCGAAGATAGTAATGGGTCTATCTCTATCTACCATATTACGCAAAAAAGCCTCTGCAACTCGCTAAAATCCCATTTTTATTTACTGAGAGCTCTAACCTACAAATCAGATATAATCTGAAAATATGGAAAACTTGAGAAAACCGCATGAAGGAGTATTCCAATCGAAATTAGGAGATTACATAAAAATTCTACTATTTTATCAAACAACAATCAGGTTTGTGCATAAAGAAGTATACTATTATTTTATTAAAAAACCCATGCCAGTTGTTAGGTTAGGTAGCAGAATATATGTACTTAAAAACAGTGCTGTTTTATCCATTCTACTACTAGAGAATTCAAGCTCCAACTATAGTATGATGCAGAAGCTCATTACGGGTTTTGTAATTGGATTGAAAATTACATTACGGAAAATCAAAATACTTTACGTACTATTTTGTTGTTGGTCGAAGAGGCTTTCTAGACATGAGATGAGCACTAATTTTCATAATTTATATGAACCGGCAATAAAATCACCGAGGTATGGTGAAGAATACCAAGTGATGATCGAGTTTCTTGGTACTATCACTGGAAGACGTCTCTAATATTATTATATGAGAAACGTTGTATAATGGGACATACTCGACTTGTCAACTAGTGACTCCAGATAGTTTTCTACTCAAGTGCAAAGTGTATGGAGAATTACGTTTAAGACAACAAACCGCAGATAGTACTGGAATTAGATAATATAATATTAAAAAGCTTATCTTCTCCAAATGTGCTTTATATACAGGGTGAGTTATTAGTATCCCGGCGCTCAATAGCTACTAAATCGTTAGAGAAAGAAAGAAATGTTTAACACAAAAGCTGTTTGACTCACCAGTTTCTATAACGTAAAATTATTTTCATTTATACAGGGTGTTGCATTTAGGCGTGACGGAAAATATGTACATTTTTTAAATGGAATACCCTGTATATTTTATTATTATGTCAACTAATTGTTTGATGTGTTTGTGTGATAAAATTGTTTATCCAACCGTATAGGTCGCTAACTGTCAGCGTTAACAGTTGGTGAGATATTCAATTATTTCCCCAAAATATGCCCGTTCCAGGATTTTCTGAAAACGTATGTAAAAACTATGTAAAAACGACATTTTTGTAGATTTTGCCGTTAAAGTATGTCAGACAATAGTCGAAGCTAGTAGATAGATGATAGTAGCAAAAGAAAATAGATTGACTATACAGGGTGTTCATAAAACTTAGTAAATTTTGATATTTTTCAAATGGCTTTTCCTTGAGTTTTTTTTAATGGAACGTCCTGTATATTATGTGCTTGTTTACTTGCCCCCTGAGTTCCCTTTAATTTATGTTAAATATGCCATATGTCCAATTGTAGCCGTTTTCATGATATTTACAATTTAAAGAAAAATGTGTAATATTATCTAATAATGCCATTTTGTCATATTTTGTTTGTTTCTTATTTGTAAATCAGTAATACTGTATTAAAACACAACTTAAAAACGGTAATTGTTACTATTAGCATTAATTAATCATAGAAACAAACAATTGAAATCAAACAACACTCAATAAGTTATTTCTGTCAAAATTAGAAACAATATTTGTTTTTTCTCTGAACGATGAATTAACATGATCTACATCTATGCCGAAGCCGACAGAAATACATTAGTAGCATCCAGAATGTATGAACAGCGGATAAAAGGCATCCCCAACCAAGTGTTATAAACAGGGTTCGGTTGCAATTTGAAGAAATATTATTCACCAGCACAAAACAAGAACTAAAACGGTGACCAAAGAGGGAAGAGGAGGTGCTACATTGTAGCCACCAAGGTCTCCAGACATCAACAAACTCGATTTCTTTTTATGGGGATATGTGAAGGAGAACCTACTAATCACCTACCAATCCAGCAGCTACTACACCAGAAGACATGAAACTTCGTATAACCAATGTTTTTGACAACCTTCGAGTAAATCAGAGTTACATGTTAAGAAATATCTCAAAATCTTTTATACTACGCGTTCATGCTTGCAGAAAAGAAAAGGGGCCACATTTTGAACAACTTCCAAATATTAATTAAAATAATAGTTGCTTGTTGTGCAGTGTTTATTAAGTGTTTATACTTTATTTCTGAATTTGGTTCAAATAGGTTGTAAAGTAAAAAGGGATTTGTATTTTAATAAACGCTTTTTTTTCTTAAAATATATGTGAATATACTATTGCTGATTTACAACTAAGTGACAAACAAAAAAGATAGAACAAGGAAATAATGGCATATTTAGATAATATTACACATTTTTCTTCAAATTGTAAATATCACGAAAACTGCTAAAATTGGATATATGACATATTTGATATAAATTGAAGGGAACTTGATGGCCAATTTAACTAGCACATAAAATGCAGGATGTTCCATTTAAAAAACTCAAGGAAAAGCGATTTGAAATACATCAAAACTTACCTAGCTTTATGAACACCCTGTATAGGGAATCTAATGTATTTGGATACTATCATCTAACTACTAGCTTTACTTAACTAATGACTGACATAGTTTAAAAACATAATGCTATGTATATATTTTAGGTACCTATAAATGTATATGTGTGCAAAAATAAATTGAAACAGCGTTAAAGACGTTAGAGCGTCTAATGTTGACACCACGTCGGCGAAGTCTATCTTGTTCCAAAGTATCTTTAGCGGCACGGCGACATCGGCACTCAAAAACCAATTCTAGACTGATTTTCCAAACTTATTAGAAGCTGCCAAGCCACTGTCGATCTAGCTGTTGGACTCCCTTCTTTAAATACTTTTTCAAAACCATACTTTTTGCCGTTAACAGTGGTCTTACTACTAATTTATCAGTTTCATAAGTATTGACGGTTTCAGTATGCAGAAATCTTATAATTCTGTAGTAACAACCACGGAACATGTGCAGTCAAAGCACTTAGCAACGTGAATTGTGCCTTAAAACATAATCAAATATCACCTCAAAGATGGTCATAACCGTGTCACTCTGAAATGACTTCTGAAACGGACACAAATCAAATAAACTACCTAATAGTCCTTCATTTCTATATAACATGTGTAACTATAAAAATTGTCTACTCTTAGGTTTAAACGTAAACGCGAGACAAATGGACAACCAAATTTCTTTACAATATGCTGAAATAATCATCAACGTCCATAAAAGTTAGGTATAGAACATCAAATATTAACAACATTTAAAGGGGCATAGATTAACTAGTATAGTATTGGTTACTCATATGTAATCACCATCATATGAATTCGTTTAGATTGGAAGAAGACAAACTAATATACCCAGAACCCAAATTATTTCCTGTGATTTAATAAAAATAATAAAGCAAAACTGTCAAACTACGTCGCCAGGATATGCTTACATATTATAAGTCACTACAATTCGCACATCAAATAAAAGTACAAATGAACCAACTACTAAAATTGCACGTATTACCCATTAAAAAATGTCAATGTCGAAGCACACAATACGCCTTCCTAGCACAATGCGCGGATGAAATTGGACATAGTCGTCCGGGGAAAACCCACCAATAAGCGGTGACACACAACTGAAATGGGATCCATTATCCAACGAACAAAAGCTTGATGCGAAAACGTATATGAACGCTTTGGTGGTGTACGTCGATAAAACTAAATCGAAGCGTAAAAAATTCAACTCCGAGTAATATCGGCGCGTGCCAAAGTAAAATAGGTAGCCGGTCTATCAAGCCCTTTCATCCACGCAAATGTCGATTTGGTAGCTCGTTTTATTTTGACCGTTTGTGTACGCAGCCCCGAGGCCATCGTTCATCAATTACTAGTAATTTTAATATCGTGTTTTATGCGCAACTGGACATGTGTTGCCATATAATCAACTGTTTTTCACATCATACAGTTTGCGGACTCGTTGAAACTTGAAATGAAATGGGCAATTGATTCTTCATCGGTTTTTAATTACAACTACCACCACACATTTAATTATTATTGTTTTTCGTTATTTTAATGTTGTGTTAAATTATCCGATAGAATTTTAGTAAACGACTTTGGTTTGGTTAAATTTGTAAACAATTTTCAAAGGTAAAATGAATTAAATGTTGTACATTAATATAGTAAATTTTACACAATTTGGCGAATCCACCAATTAAAAAAGAATGGTTTATTTTATACAGGTAAGTTTAGCCCAGAAGCCAATATAAAACAACCAGAATTTCGAATAGTTATGCCACTTGGACTAATCTGAATAAAACATGTGGTTGGGATATTAGTGCCAATTTTCTATTTATTTGTGTGGAACTGGATTTGCACAGTTGAGAAAGTGACTATTGTCATATTCGCAAATAACACAGCGGAGGACTATGTTCAACAAACGAGAAACAAAAACTTGGAGATAATCTGCCTACAATGCTAACGTAAAAATCTGATGTGGCCAGGCACATGACTTTATCATACAATATATAAAATTAATAGTTTAGTTGCATGAGAATCTATTCCATAGAGATAAATCGTAGGTATTGTCAAAGCATCAGCATTTGACACTACTTACACTACGTCATTAGGATAATAGTTATTTGTCACAAATGCCGAAAGTACGGAATAGCGCGACGAGCGGTGATACGGCGCGTCACCGAAGGCGGAGTGTAGCCGTCGCATATGAGCGAGTGGCGCTATCTAGTTTTTGGCAGGAGCGACATCAACGTTTATTGTGTTGCTTTTTAAGAAATACGTATTAAAAAAAAATAAATGATTTCTGTATAGTAAATGCTAGGTTGGTAAATGACACTTTGACGAAAGGTGCGTTCCGATTGGTAGGTAATGGTAGCTAATGGCGGTGGTTGAATACGAAATTATAGTATTTCTTACATATCGTGATAATGACACATATTAGTTTGCATGTACATAAACATGAGTCACTAGCAATTTTCTATTGGAAATACTATAACGGCGTCTGCTACCACTGCCATTATCACTAATGAAAACGCACCTTAAAAAGGTAATTCAAATTCTGACAGATTTATATTTGTTCATAACACACCCCTACCAACATACTAAAATAAAACTACACTCATCGCTATACTTTATTTATAATTTTCTCAATGTATCAATGTATCAACAAACAATCAAATTGGTGATCTTATTTTATTTGAAATTTGTATTTTATAATTTTGCGCACTACAGCGGCACGTTCCATAGTGGTTCTCCAACCTCTGATGAGATCAGCTGTTTTCGAATGTGACAACACAAAAAAATATTTGTCAAAATCCTGGCTACTATGTAATTTCATATCAATGCAGATGCGACCGATCTCAATCAAATAGAATTTGCTCTTGAAGGTAAACTATTAATTTTACCAAAAAATGTTATAGGCATAAATTATTCAAAATTTCCTCTACTTTAATTTATTAATTAACTATTTTGTCGAAATTACAGAAATGGCGGCTCATTTCCAAAATCCTTGAAAAAGGCTTAGAATAAACTAAATAGCTAAACTATTAATTTTACCAAAAAATGTCATAGGCATAAATTATTCAAAATTTCCTCTGCTTTAATTTATTATTTAACTATTTTGACGAAATTACAGAAATGGCGGCTGATTTCTAAAATCCTTGAAAAAGGCTTGGAGTAAACACCCAGTTCCTTTGGACCCTTTTGAACCAAAAGCTTTTCAACTCTAAGTTTGGTCATGAAACTTCTAAATATGAAGTTCCGTGCCGATACCTTTAGTAGTTTCTCCGGAAATGAATTAACAAAAATTGGGTACACACACACACACACACACACACACATACACACACACACACACACAGACATTTTTTTGTACCTTGGTCAAAAATGTTCAGGGGACCCATAAAGACCTATTTCCGCTAAAAATTCAAAAAATTTTTTCGTCACGATTACAATACTTTACATACTGCGTATGATAAAGTAAAAAGAATAGCAACATTTTACGACAAATGTAGAAATAAATACTAAAACACGGTTTGGTATCAAAGTATAATTTCTCCTTTACATAATCACTAGTCGATTCAACGGCCAGTGTTGTTTGGAGTTAGTATCTCCGATATGACATCTAAACTTATGTTTATTTTCTCATTTTTTTTTCAAACGTGTGGCTCAGAAACTGGAAAGTAAAACCTTAATCTTGTAGGGTCTTTCAAGTGGATTCTTGCGAATGGAAAGGTTCTAACCTAACCATTAAGTAATACTGGTGCTAGCCGTTTCTTCCGCCAGCATTGGCATTATGACGTAAATGCTTCTTTAGCCTTCCGAACCTCATCACATCTGAAGACTCGTTCGAGCTATTGCAATCATAAATGTCACCATTTACCGATGCAAAGAGGGAGGTTATATGTATGACTTTGACTGACCAAGTCGAACTTCTAGGTCTGATATCGTTATTGCACATGGCATGTTGCAAAAAATTCGTCATATTCCATTTAAATGATTAAATATGTTTGAAAAAGCCTCTATCTTTACCAGAAAAAGCGTCACACAGATAGTTTATAAGAGAACCGGCAAGAAGAACAAGTGTCACTGCCTTGTGGTGCTAACTACGTTCCTATCGGGAAAAAGTGGCATCTTTAATTGTGTGGATCAAGTTATAGCGTGCGTATCAAAGTTCACAAGAAAACGTCACGGTTAAAATTAGTTCTTTGCTAAGCACTGGCTTTCAATAATAAGTAAATTAATTTAATAATGAACAATTATCCTGTTCATGTATTATTTTAAGTTGTAACACTTAAATTGTCTTAAATTTTTATCAGACAAAGACATTACACAGCAGTTTTTTGTTTAGCATTACGTCACTTGTCAGGATGCTAAAAAATTGCATGTCAACACAATGCCGCAGTATTTAAAATTGTGTCATTTTTGTTGATGAAGTTGTGTGTGAGTGTTTTAGTTGTTGATATTATTATTTCAAACAAAAGGTCTTCCTTCCTGAGTATGCATAATGGAGAAAAGCGATTACCATCGTTTGAAAAGCGATTACCTTTACAAATCTGCAACTATTTGTAGTTTTGAGTTATTAAGTTTATTTTCTCATAAAAATAAATCTAAAAAACCCTTTCCGCAATATAACCTGAATTATTAAAAAAAACATATTTGTTGTTTGTTTTTAATTCCTGAATTAATAACAGAAAATAGTATCACTATTTGAGTTATAAACCCAAAAAACATTTGTTTTGTTTGACTCATTCGATAATTTTATTGTGGTCTTCAACAACAATTTACAACAAAAGCGTTACAACTTAAATAATGGTTTAATATCGGAAGTATATTCATTCGGCTTCCTCAAATTAATATTTTTTATAAAGGCAACAAAAAATGAAATTGCAACAAATAAACAAATAAAGAAAAAGCCTACACATTTTGTTCTTCTCTTTAATTTACAGTAATAGTAAAACGTAAAACCGTTCTCCTGCAATATAAGGAATTTTGAGTGTCACTTTTCTTTGGCACCATCGAATTTTGAAATGTGTCACTTTTCTTGTGCACCAACAAATTATGTCAACCAATATCTAATATGGCACTTGTTACCATGTTGATGTCTGTCCTTTTCGTAACCGTAGAATAAATCTATGATTTTATTTTTAATTAAATTTTACGTAATGTATTTCTATTTAAGATGGCTGAACTTCAGTCTGAAATTTGCATTGTATATGTTGTAAAAGTGATGATGCATGTCCCAACTCTTGCTGAAAGGATAGTATTATTACCAGATATATTACACATTTCCTTTAAATTTCAAATATATAATAACTTATCACAATTGGTTGTTCGAGTTGTTCATTAAACAAATCAATGAAAAAGTTTAACAATTAGAGTCAAAGAAACAACATGAAAAATGCAAAAAAAAAAAAACATTGAAATGTAGCCTAAAAGTAGTCAAAGTGGAGACTTGGTGAGCAGGCAATAACACAAAGGTCCGGCGGCTTAATTCTAACCGTTAAAACTTTAATTATGACGACGTAATGAAATTTGAACGGAAGCAGCTACAGCAACTTTACGAACGTTTAATTATTTTAGCAGGTGTCGACTGAGCGGATGGCGCAGCTTTTGTATCTCTTGAGCGCAGCGAGAGAGGCGCGGCAGTGGCGTATAGTTCAGGCAGTAAATAAGTTAACAAAACCTTAAAAGCGTATACTTGTGCATTACTATTATCCCTAAAGAGATTATATGTTCAAGTTGTGCAGCTTCGCCGGGAGGCACTTTCAGCTGAAACATGTTGTCGCCAAAAGTCGGCGCTCTCGTGCTGCCATTCAAAAGTGAAATACATTGTAATGTGCGGTGCTTCTTGTGGGTTAGCTTCAGTTTATAACGTAGACGCTTGTAGATTGCGGTGCACTGGATATACCGAATCTAATGGTCAACATTAAATATCTATATATCCAGTGTTTAAACTTTGTTGTCCTTAGTTGTATGTAAGAACATTTGGATATTTTTTATGACAGCGTGCAAAAATGTGCGGAAAATAAGGTCTCAAAGACCTCACAAAAATAACATTTAATTAACAACAATAAAACTTAAAACCAGATTATAACTTGAAAATAAAAAGTCGTCAAGTATATTGTTCAACCACAGTTGATTTTATTGGCATAAAAATGTTCCTTTACGTAACCCAACAATGAAAAATCTGGCCGTGCGATTTTTAAACCATACAAAACTTTACGTTTTTACGCCATTTGTGACTCACTGACTGATGCCGAGTAAGTTTTTGGCAGATGGACCTGGATCTTAAATTTTTTGTTTTATAGGCCGTGTATGATGAGGCGATGTCTGTACTAAAATCTCATGTTCTGCAGTTCCTGCGCTTCTAGTAGGTCCAAAATAAGTTATCTAATGTTTCCTTATTGGTGCGTGTAGTATATGGATTAGGAGAACGCAAATTAATCACAGTATCCTCAGTAGAGAAGTAGGTGATTGCTCATCATTCACTATTATGTTTAGTTATCACAGGAAATTCTAACTTCAATTCTTAGGTTCAATACAATCACAATTTCATAATAACAATTTTGAACCTCTTGATACAGTACAGGTACTAGCTTTTTGTGGAAAACTGCATAAGAATCCCACAAAAATTTCGGTCGCTGAGGGGGGGGGGGCGGCATTGGCGTCGTGCATTCGACTAATAGATCAAATATAATGAACCCACACGATAAGCCCTGCAATTTTTTAATTTTTATCTGGTTTCTTAACAAATGAATGGCATTTTCATAAATTAACTTAGATTAATAGTTTCCCCGTCTCCGAAAAATCTATTCAATATAAATTTCTATTGCCTCGGTAGCTCAACTAGGAGAGCTTCCGACCGGAAATCGGGACATTCCTGGTTCAAATCCAGACCGAGGTATTTCGTCCATGAATTATCCTTACCTGAAGTAATTATCATTTGCTTCCTAATCATTACGTTTAGCAATTATGAATTTTAAAACTAGTTCATCAACAATACAAGACATTATTACAGATTACCTCAAAATTATCGACAGTAAGGTACGCCGACGTTATCTATACCCCTTTCATTACACAATCAACCAACGGCCGTCTACAGACTATTCAGTAAGGTATGCAATGGTCAGATCAGCAATTGTCGCTAGACGCATTTTTATTTTGTCCAGAAGATTCAACTTTGAGACGGAACTCACGGACGAAGCATTTGTCATGTGACTACCACCTCCTAGCCTTCCAGCTGTATTGCTTCCTATATTATACTGTGTGGTAGACGCTTAAGCAAATCACTTAACAATGACATTCAAGTGACACAAAATATTAAAGCACGTCTATTTTTGAAAAGATCTGATGTGCATTGCACATGACTTTATCATACTATACAGCAGCAGTAGCAAACGCTGATGTTCTGCCAATACTGCCAATAGAATCAAAATTTCTGTCAAATCCTGGCTCAGTAGTCATAATGCACATATGAGCGATTTCGATCAAATAGAATTTGCTCCTGCAGCTAACCTATTAATTTTACCAAAAAATGTCATAGACATAAATTATACGAAATTTCCTCTACTTTAATTTATTACTTGACTATTTTAACTAAATTAAAGAAAATCGTTGAGAATGCTCAGAGTAAACGTCCAGTTCCTTTGGACCCTTTCAAACAAAACCTTTTTTCAGGTCTAAGATTAGTCATAAAATTTCTACGACGCCACAAAAAGCGGGTACTGGCACACATACACGCACACGCTCAACACAGTATAGAAAATGGCCGGCCATGTGTTGGACTTTGATAACATTATCGTCTTGGATACTGAAAATAATTATTTCTGGAGATTTTTAGCTTTGTTAGAGGGCAGAGCGTTAGGGTCGTTTTGTCATCGTCCTGAAAACTTCACTTTCTACTCGCTTAGCATTATTTGGTTAATTCGGATGTTTGGTTCCTGCATTCGATATCATTGTCTACTTCACTAAACCAACTAAATCTAGATGTTTGTTGCCATTTAGTTAAGTTTGACCTTTGTACTCGGAGAGATCGCATGTTGATGAATAAACAAGATAGTTTCAAAATATTACGAATAAGAAAGTTGTTTCTGTTCTTTTTCTGATTTTACACCAACAACCGAAATTCATGGAAACAACATGAACAACATACATTTTCAAAAATTTCCAAAGATTGTGAAAGAAGTGCTTCCTTATTTTCAAGTAGGACCCAACAGTTCATACCAATTTTTACGTTTTAGTTCTATTGTCATCGGACGGACACTGTAAGGAACCCCCTCAGCCGATGTAATGATTGACATTATTTTTGTAATGATTATTTTATTTAACGGGGCAGGAATGCGATAATTGCTATTGCTCTGTTTATGGGATCAACGTTATCGCGCGTTGGTCTGTGAGAGACACGTAATCTTATCACATGTGAAACTTTTTAATGGTTTTTATTCCCATGCATCTAAGGGCGTTCTTTGGTAATAGATTATGACATTTGTCATAAACTGTAGACTATACTACTGATCGAGATTATTATCCTTTTGGGGCAACTGGCTTATCATCTGCACATTTTATTTAGCGTGGTCCCTTTTTTCTCCTAATATGAAGTCAAGGAGGGGGAAGTTTTAATAAATAGGTGAGGCGTGGATTCGTTGAGATCCAGTATAGAAAAAAGGCGGTTTGAGA
Organism: Melinopterus prodromus; assembly: GCA_964023965.1. Taxonomy (NCBI): domain Eukaryota; kingdom Metazoa; phylum Arthropoda; class Insecta; order Coleoptera; family Scarabaeidae; genus Melinopterus; species Melinopterus prodromus. Next base: position 70,115,489 of record OZ030391.1, read on the forward strand.
TGTAAAGCAAACCAGTCCGCAAGCTTTCCGCTTGCTTAATATTAAACTGTAGTTTTTTAGTGTGTGCTTTTGTAAATGGTAAGCCGATCATTACTTCCTTACTTTGTGTTTTTTAATTTAATATGTTTTGTATAATCTGACAACTCCTCAAAATATTTGGTAGATTTAGAGTTTCATTCCATTGTTTTAATTCGCTTGTTTTAATTGTAAATAAATATTTGATATTCTTTTAGTGAGATTTGAGTTTTATTTATGAGTACGTTTCTTTTAGTAGAGTGAAGAAACCAGCTACAATTGAATGGTAGAGATTTTGATTACTTCTTATTGAGTTCAAATAGTGATTATCATGGTAGGAGTGATGGGCTTTGTCTGATAAAATACTGCATTGGTCCTATTGCAAGAACTTACGTGCTGAGCGTGTTTAGAGAGATAGATTTCATAATGGTTAAGGTTGTGGTACTTACATAAAGTTCTTAAAACTAAAAAGTATGGTTACTTAATAACTAGATTATACCCAACCTACGAACTATTACACCGACAAAATTACTGGATGTGTGTAGTCTGCCCTCAGCGTCTGTCATTGGGTGATTTATTGGATAATTTATTGGATTATTGGATTTATTGAAGTTGGGGAAATAGACCGAATAAAATAAGCTAAATAGAAAATATATACCTACTAATGGCTTGCTTTCTTTTTGTGTATTTGTATTAACATTTCATGATAGTGTTATAATCTATACTGTAAACGTAAAGTATACGCGATTACATTGTTTCTAACATCATTGATTTTGTTGGTTTAATTACTAATCCTTGCTTCATAAGTATGTTTGTGAAACATATAAACATAAACAATGAAAACTACATCCCTAAGTATTTTAAAATATTTGCGCCTATGGATTATGTTGTATATGCGTAGTACTAATACAGAAGCAAACCAAACATGTTTATTGTTCATATTGTGGGCCCCCTGTCAACACAGCAGTGCTAGCTAATTAGTTCAGTTCAGTAAGCCGAAGTTTGCAGATGGGAACATGAGAATTGGAAAACTGACAAGATTGGAAGCCGCATGCCCTGCAGACTTCCACCAACAAAGTCGAACTGTTTTTGTGCGGCAAATCGATATCCGCCGCCCCTTCACGGTTTTAATAGTATTTTACACACCAGTGACCGGAGAGTATCAATTCTTCAAAGGTGTTTCCAACTGGCAACCTGGGGTGCTCCTGAGGGGGTCTTTTAGGGGATTTTGCGGGACCAAAAAATCCCCCTGCAAAACCACGCTATTTATTTTACGCCGCCTAACCGCCGGGTGAAAAGTATCTGGAGCTTAATTAGGACTAAACTTCTTCCCATTGTTGGCCGCTCGTCTATTGTCAAAAATGTATTTTTGTTCCACGAAACAAAAGAACTGAGTACTATAGAAATGGCGGTGCAGTACGGCGAAATTGTAATATTGTTTGCCGTAAATATTGTATACAGTCCGAGCGAGCAGTCGGTATAATTAATTTAAACTGTTTAATTTGTGAAATGGTCGAACGCGCCAAAAAAACAGAAACTAATTGACTCCGGTTTTAATTAGATAACGTGTGAATTGACTGTAATTAACGTGATATCACGAATAAATTAATTTACGTGCGATAGAATTTTCATACGCGCTCTTGGTTGGTCAACGTTCATTGCAAACCGCGTATTCCCATTGGATAGCGATAGCGATTGTGATTAAAATATGTGAATGTCCATAGCAGTGTCATTACCGGGTTTGGTTTTAATCTACAGCGTGTCCCACTTATAGATATACCGTGTGTGCCACCGATGGCGGATGTAAAATTGCTATACTTTTCTCGTTTTTATCCGATTCCAATTTTTTCTCTTTTCAAAAACGCTCTTATTGATGAAAGAAAACATGCGCAAAGCAGAAGAATTTTTGAATTGTTTTTTTTTCTAATAATATTTCAAATTTGCCCAAAATACTTAAATACAAAGCTTTTCGAAATTTAAAAATTAAAAATGTTAAATTTTCACAACAAGCAAATCCAACAAAATAACTTACAATGTGACCACCCACTGATTTTTTAAATTAATTTTGATATCGCAGGCGGTTTAGCATGGGAACAAGGAGAATGTTTTTGTGTCCCAGTTATAGATATACTGTGTGCGACTGACGAATGCTCGTGAATGAACACTCTTGAAACATTTATGTGTTCAACAAATTAACTTACAAACATTTTAAGTCTGACCTCCTGATTTAATTTAAAGCTATTTTGATATTGATGGGGACTGAAGAAGGTTTTGAAGAACGCAAGTGCATACTGAGTGTACCAAAATCGTGTTATAGTTGAGAGGCAGGGTTTGCAATTTCGCGGGGTAGTTTTTATTATTCTTTCTGGTTTTAAAGAAATATAATAAAGAAATGCTATTAATATGCACCCGAAAAATAAAACCCAAAAGTAATCGTGAGCTCATATGACTGGAACAGACTATGCTAAAACTGTAAAAACATTTTATAGAGTTTGAATTATGGTTTGAAATAAACGTTTATTTCAAAACTATACTCTTAATATTTCTCAAATCTCAAATCACCTGCTACCATCATAAAGATTCCTTCTAGTGACCTTGTACATTGGAAATCATAGTTATACTAGTTTAGTAAAAAGATTTACAAATTTCATTATAACAATCAATGTCGTGCATCAGATAGTTTGATTGGACGTTATTTCTAACGACTAAGCATGGTGTCGGTATGCAAGGTGATTTTTCTTTTTTCAAAAGGGAAAATATTACACTTGTTACTTCACATGGTATTGAATTTATTTCATTTTTTTATAAAATAACCGTGAGCGCGTCAATAAAAATCTCAGAGACCGTTTGTTATTTAAACAAAAAATCCTTGAACACGTCGATTTTCAGCTCAAAATATACATTTGTATAGAAAATTTTATATCAGACTCAAATTTTTAGAAAAGCATTGAATATTGCAATAATATTGAGAACTCTGGGGAAAACGGAGTTAGTAAATGGAATATCGGAATGCGATTTGGCTAGAATGATTTGCTGTAAAGGCGAATTGGAGCTCAATAATTTAGACCCTCTGGACCTCAAAAGGGTCCTTAAAGTTATAAGTAATTAAATTCGAAAAGTAGTCCTTTTTCAAAGGTGAAATTGCAGTATAAAGGGACAATTAAAAGACCTCTTAATGCTTTGATTGGGCTTATTTTATTAAGAGGCGGTTTCGACTCTAACTTGAGTCATCCTCAGCTTAAATCTACAAAACAATCTCAATTATCGGGAGATAATGGGACAATAATATAAAATATAAAAAGGAATATAAGGAATATAAAAATCTATAAATGAATGAAAAAATATGAAGAAAAAAAGAAAGAGAGAATGTATTTTTTTATATTTGCTTGTATCTACCATATAAAAATACGTGTTTCTCAATCTCATTTCCGTTCCAACTGTCGTTTTCGGGTGCACCTATAAATTTTAAATGTTAATCGTTTCCAGATAACTTTTCAGATGTTTTTATGTTTTTATATTTTATATTATTGTCCCATTATCTCCCGCTAATTCATATTGTGTTGTAGATTTAAGTTGATGATGACTCAAGTTAGAGTCAAACCAGGTTCTTAATCAAATACAATAACCACAATCAAAGGATTAAGAGGTCTTTTAATTATCCCTTTGTAATTAAAATTCCTATAGTTTGTTCAGTGTTTTCATTAATTGGTCTCTTGAATCCATAAGATCAATTATCAATTAGTAAAAACATTGGACAAACTATTGGAATTTTAATGACAAGTGCCAATGAAATGGAGCAATTCATATAAGTTTCTACTTTCACCTGAAATTCTAAAAGTTTGTTCACAAATGCTTTTAAAGCATTTGCACCGATTCTTTAAGTGGTGTTGCGGGCACTTCCATAAAACAAATACCTAACAAGCAACCATTATAACCTCACAACTCACAACGAGCATAGACTGGATATTTACTGCAAAGAAATTAATTAAGAACGCACTTCACTTTCCACTCACATACCATAGTTATCAATATTACCCTAATTAACAAATGGTTTTATCACGAAAATTAAATTGTTTGTAATCCGTACAAACAATATTGTTGCCCGCAAAGTATGGAAACAAGACAAAATCTTCAAAACCGTTTATTACCTCCAAAAAACCTTGAACATCAATTTTGAATTATCAAAATATATTTATAATAAACTAAATTTCCAACTTTGTTTTTGAATTATGACGCCATCGACATTTATTTTAAATAGCAACTCCATATTTTTCTTACTGGTGTTTATTGTTCTCTTATTCGTCGTAAATGTCGTAAATGAAGCACTAAACCGGTTTGAAGATTTTGTCATGTTTTGTCAACACTATTGTTTGTGCCGTTTTATATTGTGTTGTAAGCTTTGTAAGGAAAGAGCCGACGTGTGCGAAGAATTAACATGGGGTAAGTTCGTGAAGATCGTAAATCACCCATCCTGATTCGGACGACCATTGGAAATAATTAAATTTGGCGAAAAAGCGGGCAAAATTACGTTAGGCGGGACGGTAAATCTTTTCTATATTCAGCGTTTAGTGGCCGATGACAGTAATTTACCGGGTTGGGTCCAGCTCCTCCCGCTCGCACCCCCCACCCGAATGCAAAATTTATGGATATTAAGAAGGTAAATCTTTCCGAGGTAATTACAGGCGCGCGGTTCATCGCCGCGAATTAAATGAAACGAAGAGAAGGACGCTAAAGGTAAAGTTACCGACGGTATATCAACCTGACGAACAGCGCCCCCTTATCTATTTATAAGTGCACCCTGATTGAGTTTTCCTGTTAAGTTCATTCAATCGACTAGGACGCCGATTTTCTCGATTTGTGGACTCGCCGAAGGTAGACAGACACTACGGCTTTAACTCCGCGGAAAGTTCCGGACGACGTAGTTAAGCGTAGTTTTCTACTTTACCGGTACTGTCAGCTTTACGTCTCCCACTAAAATCGATAATCACTTCAATAAAACTTACCTACTACCTCATAAAATCAGTGGACTGTAAGTGCAAAGATATTATAATCCGTGAATATCTTTGTTAGTTTATTTCTTTAACAGTTCTTCAAGTTTTCTGTTTATCTTACTGTGACGCAGTACTGTATAGTAATACAATACAAAATTTGTGATAATGGGGTTTTTCACGTGTGTCCGAAGATATTTATGCAGCCACGGCCATGACACTAATATTGACAACACTTATATAAAAACAGTCCCAGCTATGTTATACAAGTGCACAAAACTTAAATCTTAGAAACATCTCATATAAATAGGCGTATGAATTGTTGTCCATGGTTGTGACAAGGCAGGCTTCCAAGAGTCATCTTCTTGGTGGAACTGGCTCGGATACCACAAAAAAATTTATTGGCTTCTGGGATTAGTAAAGACAAAATAGGGAAAATATAATTGAAAAAATCTGATTTGGTCAGACACATAACTTTATCATACTACACCACAGAGTAGGCAGCGTCAAACTGTGTCAAACGCTGATGTAACAATACTGTCAATAGAATCAAGATATCTGTCAAATCCTGGCGGACTAGCTTTAGTGCAGCCACGACCGACCTCGATCAAATAGAGTTTGCTCATGCCGCTAAACTATTAATTTTACCAAAAAAATGTCATAGACATAAAGTATACAAAATTTCCTCTACTTTAATTTTATTTAACTATTTTGACAACATTATAGAAATTGAAGCTAATTTGCAAAATCCTTGATAATGCTAAGTATAAACGTTCAGTTCTATGTTTTGTCATGAAACTTTTAATTATGAAGTTTTGACCGGATACCATCAGTAACTTCTCTGGAATCGTTGCCACAAAAAAAAACAGGTACACACACACATACATACACATACACACACACAGACATTTGTTGCTCTTTGGTCAAAAATGTCCAGGGGACCAAAAAGGCCATATTTTTGCTATTTTTTTTTTTTTGTTTAAAAGATTTTTGTCTGAAAATTCTGATAGGGCTAGCCATTCCCGTGACAATTGCAAAAACAAACGATAAAACAGATTTTGATTTGTTTAAACAAAAGATGCCGAGCATATTTTCTAATTATATTTTCAGAGCAAAAGCCAATAAAAACTTGGATGATCCGAGTTAGCTCCTCAATCCACTGTTTTTTCAACTCTGACGCCTGGACTAAAAACATTTACATTTGCGTTCAAACATTAAGGTCATCAATGTTATCAAAATATGCCTTAAATCTGTATTATATATAAGTTAGTTAATTCATTGACACATTTTAAATAATCTGCAGACTTTAGACACTTTAGTCATATCCAAGCAGAAAAATGTGGCATACCTCTGCGCGTCATTTTTAAAATACTTACTACATCAATTATAAGTCTCTATTTTATCTGTACTTTTTTGCTTAATTAAAAAATTAAATTTTTAGAAAAGCACATAAGTACCGTATTACCGAAAATAACCATAACCTAAATCTACAAATGCTTCAAAATATTATTCTTCCATTTCAATTTGGGTTCGCATCGACCTTAATATTCAGCGAAAGTCCCTAATTGGTAATAATCTGTTCTACGACGAGTTCCATTATGCGTTCCTTAATGGCAGGCCGTAGTGCTGTCTTTAATTGTTACTCTAATCGGGGCCGAGGGTCGCGGCAGAGGTCATATTTAATTAATTCTCAATTTATCCGATACTCGAATTTCAAGGTTTTGCTCGAAATTTGGAACGCCGCTTGCCTCGTCCGTCAATACGCTGTGACAATATTGACTTTGGTTGGCACTGAGGTACCGTAAAGGTTCTGGATGGGAGCCATCTTTATAAGGACTATACCTACATAGAAGCAACCTGTACAAGAAAATCTCCAATTGTTGTAGGATATAATTCAAGACCATGTTTACTTAGTTTTGATGTTTACCATTTTCAAAATGGGAAATGTGTGAGAGCTATTTTTAAAAGCAAAGGTACACACACACAACTATGGAGAAAAACATGTCCACCCAGATTTGAAGACGTATACTACAAGCAAACAGATGTCTCCAATTTGCCCTGTCCTAAAATATCAAAAGTAAAAACCACAAAATTCAATTTTAAATGACTCCCAAGCATTTCAAAATGAGTTCATGGTGCTGAAAACTAGTAAAAAAATCTGATGCGGCCAGGCACATGACTTTACCATACAATATATAAAGTTAATAGTTTAGCTGCATGAGGTTCTATTTGATCGAGATCCATTGTGTCTGCATTAAAATAAAACAAGTAGCCAGGATTTGACAGACATTTTGATTGATAATATTGACAGTAGCTATTGCAAAAAAACAGCGTTTGACACTACCTACTGTCAGAATCAAAATAATTGTCAAAATCCTGGCTACTAACATTTCAAGGCAGACACGATGTCGATCAAAAAGAATTTGCTCATGCAGCTAAACTTATAAATTTAAAAACTTGTTTTGGTCCAAAATAACAGTGGAGATATTATTACATTATACACAAGGTTTTTTTACTTAGAGGGTGTAAATTTGGAAGGTTGTTTTTCTCAAAAGAGAGTGGAGTTGGACTTTGTAGCGTAAACAATACACAGGATAGCAAATATACTGCGTACGAGATACCTTTAAACATGGTGGAGAAACCATTGTTAACATTGACCTTTCCTTCAACTGTAATCATGATGTAGCACATTCGTTGTTTAGCTGTAAATTCTAGACAAATGTTACCATTTTTTTTTTCAAATAGGGATTTGAAGCTGGAAACGTTATTGAGCCTGCATCGTCTAAATATATTGTGTTAACAACTAACTTTTCTCGATGGTTTTCATGTGAATCTATATCCAAACAACTGTAATATATACGGGTATCAGAGGAAAGAAAATGCTTCAAAATACTAAAATCAAACATGACGCCCATGAGCAAACTAAACGTTGGCCACCATCTTTAAAGATAACTCAAGTACGCAATTGAATTTCTTGTGTTTCCACTGCTTTTTGAGTAAAACCAAAAACCATATTCCACAATCCAGTCCATCATCCCACGGGTGTTAAAGTTAGAACACCGCATGGCTTCATACTTAAAATGTGGAGACTCCATTATATTACTAAAGCTCAGTGGGCTTTTGACGATTTTATCTTATGTCGGATTTCCCAAGCCACTACACCATCTTAAGATGACAAAGGCATTGATTATTATTATCAGGTGGTGATTATTATCTGATGCAAAGTTGTTGTCGATACAAAAAGAGTTGATATACCATCAATAATCGAACAAGATTAAGAGAAAGAGATAAATTGAAAAACTTTGTGATTACGAGATTATGTTGACGTAATGACGTCTTTAGAGCTAGTTTTTTCTAAATCGGATTTCCCAAGGCACTACACCATCTTGAGATGACAAAGACGTTGACGAGCTGGTGAATCTTGTGTGATACAAAGTGGTTGTCGATACAAAAAGAGTTGATATACCCTCAATAATCTAACAAAATCAAGTGAAAAACTAATTTGAGTATTAGTATTTGGATTACGAGATTATGTTGAGCCATTCAATCTTTAGATTCTTCCATTTCCAGTCACTACTGTAAACAAGAATGAAACAATAACTGAAATAATATGTCGCCTCCGCCATTTTTGATCCACCCAAACTAGGTTGCAAAACAAACAAGATGAATGTTGTTTTTATATACAGTTCGCAATATAACCCGAATTACAGTAGCGCTGTACCGCAAAAATTAAGCACTTCTCCGTTAAATATATTACGGTAATAAAACAATTTTCGCGCAGCAAATAAAGTTGTCGACTCGCAGGTATGCTAGGAGGTCCTAGTCGCTACGGGTGACCCGTATTAATGCCGACTATAACTGCTGGTGAGGCAGCACTTGTGTGCAGATAACGCGAATTTAATCTCCCGGAACTAATAGCACATAAACCGGGAATAGAACGCCGGACATTCCGTACAATTTCTAAAAAAAAGGGGATGGAGAAGAGCCATTAACCACGTCGCAAAAAACACCGTATCGCGGGGCGCAGCACCCCACACGAAAAACAAACGATTCAATTAGTCGTTTAGATAAAAATGGGGCATCACGGCGTCCACACATCGCGGGATTAATTTGGAACAGGGTGCCGACAAATGACTCATAAGACTTATGAAGACTCCTCCGTCACTCCAAGGAGCTTGATGGAAGCTCCTAGAATTTGATTGCCCTCGACCCGCGTTGCTACTAGAGTTGGCAACTCGAATCATATTCTTTGAGATTCAACGTGTCAAAATGAATGAAATCGATTTCAAGCTTTTCACTCATTTAATGTGAAAATATTGTCCAATTAGCTACATTCGTTGCTCTTATAGAAATACTTTTCTGAATTCATATATTGACGTCTTCACGTCAAAATCGTAATCTAACAAAAAGTAATCTCAACATTTTGTATTTATTTGAATTCTACTAATGCCTTAACACCACAAGCAAAACTTTTGAGTTATGTCTAAAGACATGTCAATTAACTTTTCGAAAATCATTGTTTTCTGTGACTTCTGTGACTCACGACATCATTTTATTGCATACGATTTGGTATAATGAGGATAATGTTGGTGGTGTGAGACTCCTGGAGTCGTATGTTCTTGATGTGGGGTACTCTTGATGTACCACACGGATTTGGCTTGCGTCCTGTGCTATTTCTGGTTTACATCAATCAGAAATTTGGTCACAAAAAATAAGTCAATCTTCAGTGTACATTAAGCCTAGCGCTTTGAAACATCGCACATAGGGGCAGAAGACCATGAAAAGTGGCATTAATTCACTCGTTGTGAATTTAGAAGAAAACCTTATTTAATTACTATTGTTGCAAAGTATAGTTTAATTGCATTCTAGAATTGAGACCAAGTCATCCAAGCCATCCAACATGCAGACAATTGCTTAGACAGAAATGCATACGTCAGGCTTTTCAAATCGGAACACATTTACATTAACTTGCCGTGTGCAACCAAAAATCTAACTCAGGATTTTTGGGGGCCCAAAACAGGTCATGACGTCTTGGTAAATTCATATAAAAGCCACAGCATGGGATGGGAAGAGAATCAATCAGTAATTTGCTGCACCTGAGTAGTGCTAGTATACGCTCAGCTGTCGTCTTTCACGGACGCCAGCCAGCTGTAGTATTGGAATTTTGCGTGGTCAGCAATATACGAACTAATGTAAACAACGGTGCGAGTTTTATTTACATCTCCATCCCGACCTAGAGCCGTCCCCTACTAAGAGGTACGTAACACGTGATAAAGGTGTTTTAAATAAGTTAAATTCATTTTATCACCAAAAGATCGAAAAATAAACATATATAAACATATTTTGTATGAATGTCTCCATTATCGACTGGAATTAATTGTATGTAGAATAAAACGCTGTATGGTAGCTAGTGTTTTATTGTCGATAAAAAATGGTAAGCGCTCGTCTGTTAATTGTTTTTAATAATTTGATTTTTCCTCCTCTAGCCGCACCTGATGATGGTCCATCAACACATGGACCGAAATCGATTGCGAAAAAGCTTACCATTTTTTATCGACAATAAAACACTAGCTACCATACAGCGTTTTATTCTACATACAATATATAAACATGTTCCAGAAAGTATGCAATAAATTTCTTCATGATTGATTTCTCAGAAAATTATATTCTTCATAACAGTTGGTATTTCCTCTAAAATCGAAAATAAAAACACTTTACTATGTTGTTCATTTATTCGCTCATGTTCATATTTTACCGGGTAGATAATGAATATCATGGAATAATTACAGGAGAAGAGTGACATTAATTTAACAATTTACGGTTATGAATCATATAAATCATATCAAACTTACTGGTCACATGAAAAGCTTTCCCAATTGTTTTGAGAAGCACGTTGAAAATAGAAAAAAAAAGATTATATAAAAAGTTTATGTATTTCAAGCACCTTTAACAAAAGATTAAACGTTTCTAAGATGGCGTGGGTGTGGTCATAAACACTTGCGACTACTGCATTATGTACGTGTTTTGCAGTTTTACCATTATGAAAGTTCACATCTATTTCGAATACCTGACATAAACTTTGGTATTACGTATAAGGTTTTAGATATTACAACAACAAGAAAGTTTCATGTGCATCCGATATTTTTTACATTTGAGATCGCCATATTCGATACGCCATTTTGAAAGTCTGAGATCAGATTTGGAATCAGGAACGTTTAAATAGCGCAGGAAATAAGTCGAATGCAATTTTTCACTTTTCTTTTTGAGAATCTGATATCATATTCGGAATCTAACACTTCAAAATCCTTTAAAACTATAAGCTTGTTTGAAATTTCTATTTTAAGAGTTACAAAAAAAAGCCGAGATCTTTGCCACACTCTCTGATATCTGGCCCATACTGAGTGTTCCACCAAATGTGCATCGGCTGGACGAAATGTGCCTGGTGCCAGCTTTCTCCTAATGCTCGGATCACAAATGAATTCTATTTTTCTCTTGTGAGGGGCGGTAATATAGACGAGATTGGTCCAGTATAGTTTTTGGAGTTGTATATGGCCCATGTCCATGTCGCTGTTACCTAAAAGGTGTCGTCCTTGACCTATCTGGTAAGAGAATCGCGTACGATGGCAACAATTGATTTCACATCGTAAATTAAAGAGAAGGGAAACAGAATCAGAGTGTTGCTTTTTGGAAAGACTGCATGGATAAGCCAAAAGAAGCGATGTGTACCGCTGTGTACCTTTTAATCAGATACAAAGTACAAGACTGGGCAGTGTTTCTAATCACCTAAATTCTTTATGAGGTTACCATGTCATGTTGATGTTAGTGATCCACCGGCCAAAGAATTTAAAATGTGGTTAAGCAATTTCTGACAAAAAAAACATATTTTATAACACTTTATTAGAGTTTAGATTGATTATGATTGTAATATCAATGTATGCCTGTTGGAAGCCAGATGACGCGATCGATCACGTTTGCCTGCCGCGGCAAACATTCCGGACCTTAAGACTTATAAGAGCTGCTCATAAGGTAGAAGCAACACAATCAGTACCCTCAAGATTTTATGGCTTCACATTGCAGAACATTGGTGCTCCGACGTTGTCTTCCAACCCAAAAATTATCTGACGCTGTAATCATCGAGCTGCGGTATAATAAATGATAAAATTTATGCGAGCACCGCGAGAATTATAACCTGTTTTTACGGTGTTCATCCGACTGAAGTGGATCACCGCACTAGAAGGGTTTCACCAAATCCATTTCATACACTGGCTGATAGTTTTTACTGCTTTCTGTGGAAGTTATTGATCTTCTTTTCAGATATACTTTCAGTTGTAAAGTATCTAAAACGACGTATCATAACTTATAACTAAAAGCAAACTGATTGACTTTATCGCTGAAAAATTGGATACATATCTCTTTCATGCAATATCTATGTCTTAGGGGTAGGATTTTGGCACGAAGTTCTAATTTTTTTGTTCTAGTTCAAATCAGTTAATTTTTACAACCGCGAAAAAATAACAAACGTATCTTTATTTCAAAAAATACACACAATAGAATTTATTGCATTATTATTTATTAATAATACTAATTATGTACATTAGCAACTAAGCCAATTTTGCTCGCCAACTTTAACTACAATTTTAACACTTGCTTTAACCACCTGGCTTTTCAGATAAGTGGAGACTGCCTATCAACTCAACAAGAAAAAGACGACACATTACCCAATGTTGACTCTCTTTTTGCAGGACTATATTTATGGTCAACAAATTAAGTTATCTGGCAAATATGCAGGCAACACTATCAATCCAGATTTTAAATTGACTTAAATTGAATTCATTATAGGCCCCTTTGCAATTTTCAATGATAAAAGTCCTGTCTACAATTAGTAAACACTCTAAATTAATTACTATATGCAAATGTAAGTAGATACAATCAATAATTTGTTAGCAACTGTGTATTCCTTACAAATGATTTTAATACAATTTAGTCCATTGTCGCGTGAGTCAGATAACAACCGATTTGTGCCTAGAAAACGTTTTACCTTATCCATGAGCAACGTGACGATGACTGATGCCAGAAAACTGCTCCAAACGCAAACCGCTTTTTTGCTTCTTTCTGTGTATTTGAAAATAATATACCTAAACTAAATCATTTAGTATCATATCAGCTTCGACGGTGAATACAACGCTACAGATTTCGGAGAGCATTTTGATTTGTTATATAACCTTATATTTTTAATCACTAGCTGTGATCTATTCTGTTTGTGCTTGGAGTGCCCGGGGTAAGCTTTGATTTGCTTCTGAAGTACATACGTACATATTTAAAATAATTACTGGGAGTATTTGTCTATTTTCTTAATTCCGTTTATATTGAGATTCATTTCCGTACATTCATTTTGTTTAATTATTGTTAGCTGCAGCTGAAACTCAACTGTTTTCTCTTATTTCTTGTTCCGGTTGTATTTGACGGTTCATTGTGAGGCGACGCTATCTAGCTGATATTTGGAATGAACAATAAACCAACCAGGCGTATCATTATGGGGATTACTGTAGTAATGTCATGTTTATTGATTTTGGTTGGGTGTTGGGCTTATGGTCTTGAGGATGGGCTGCACTTCCTGCCCTCGACTATAATGCATGGTCTGTTTTATAATTTGATGATAATTTTGTTCATCTTAATTAATTTTTTTTAAATTAATTTATAAAAATACATTAGTGTTAAGAAAGGTTGTGCCCAGCCATCAGTTTATCGGCTAGAAATGTTGGTGGTCGGCGCGGTCGGCTCCAAGATTATATAGCTGGACGTAAAAGTACTTGAGAATCTGACCAAGCATCTTAATTTATCCAGTTGACGCAAACTGGGACTACCAGACCATCATTTTGGTTCTGCCGATAAGCAAGTTGATCTTTCTTTTATTAGCAAAGATGTGTGACTATCCTGATAAATTTGTTGAAAATGTGCTGAAGAAATAATCAAAATCGGTTCACAAGCTTATAAGGTTATATAACAGTAAAGCTCAAAGTACAGAGTTTTATTTGTAAAGCTGTATCTTCTACAAACATTCAGGTATTGGGACGAATCAAAAACAAAAAAGTTGGCAATCGATAAGGCTCTGCAACAAGCTGGTAGAGAATCTCACCAAGTTGCTTAATTTTTCTAAACAGAAGTGCAAAGATGGGTGATAATTTCATGAAAGATCATTAAAATCGTGATAGGTGTCCAGTTTCTTGTTCCACGGATTTTAGAATTTTTGGACAGCTGTCATTTCACAGATATACTTAGAATAATTCCTACATCTAAACAACATTTTCAAATAACATTTGTCGGTGATATTGAAAATAAAGGTACTTTAGTCAACACAATAAATTCATAGTTTCTGATTTACTGCGTATACAGTGCAAAAATTGTAAAATTTCATGATTGCAGTATTAGTTTTAGAGAAGACACCAACCTTAATAAAAAATAAAATTAACTACTTCTATTTTGAAGTAGTACTCATGAGGTAGAGTCAGTACAAAATATGCCCTTAAAAATCTATCTGACAACGTTATTTAACAATAAAATATTGAACGTTTAAACTTGTCTAGGTCTTACATTAATAAATTTAAATGTTCTTCGGTAAATTTAGTTATTATACGGCCTGAAATACGGCTTTAACAAAATTCTCTAAATGTATACGGAAGACGTTTGAGTAATTAATGCGGTTATTGGTAGTGGTAAACGCTGGCCCATCGTGACGGCACATAATTCGAACAGACATCCCGATGCCGGTATTGAGTCGCGTGTGCGAGTCCCAGCAATATCTCTTGAGCCGCAGCCAGACTATTAAACTAACACAAATGGACCGAACGTTTAGGTTAGCAATTTTGGAAGTCCAAACGACCCGACCTATCGCCCGCCCCTTTAAACCGCACCGTTGGAATTAATAGGCGCGAGCTGCCTCTGAGGTACCGAATTGCTTATCCAAAACGAATTTAGCCGTTCGATTACAGCTATCCCGTCAAACTTCGATCCGTAGTTCGCTTCAAGTTTTAACGGTTAACGTTGCATAGGTAATTCGAGGGGTGTAAAGGGGTTATCGTGTGCTGATTGGGCCACCAAAATCAATCTGCTCGGCAATTTGTAACAGTTCGATCGGAATTACTGTGTACTGAATACTGCCGTGACTTGGTTAGGTTGTTGTATAATTCTGAATCCTTATATGTGTGCGTGAATGTGAAAAGAGACCAGTTGTCCGTTTCAAGTTACGCAGATAATCGCAAATAAAGTTAAACTGGTTCAAGATACACATTTCTGTTTTATTCGCTAATTAGTCTCTTTATTGTTTTTATCAGATGTCTGCAGGGCCGGCCCTAGTGTTTTTGCCGCCGTAGGCAAATTTCAATAGTGCCGCCCCCCTGATTGATTGATTAATTACTTTTATAACAAACCAACTGCAAATGATTTAAATAATTATTATCAAATAATAAATTCATGGATCATGAGTCCTTGCGTGTATTATTTTTTATTATATTTTGCCGGACGCGTTGGTAATGTAGCGAAAACAAACATCCTACACACTACGTACCAAGATATTATTTTCTTGTCGAAAGTAAAACGTATTAAAAATTCTATAGCCCGAAAACTATTTCTTGCAAGCATAAGAATGTATTTTTCACCGGTGAATT
This sequence comes from Melinopterus prodromus, assembly GCA_964023965.1. Lineage (NCBI taxonomy): Eukaryota > Metazoa > Arthropoda > Insecta > Coleoptera > Scarabaeidae > Melinopterus > Melinopterus prodromus. The sequence continues at coordinate 70,131,156 of OZ030391.1, forward strand.
CATGCGGCATTAATATGTTTACCTCAAATAGTCTGCCCAATATCGGCGTAGAAGGTATTTTTATGGCCACAGAACTACAAGTTTTTGTCGAGCCAGCCGATGCGTTCGAGACCTTGCAACGTGTTTGCAAGTCCAGATGTGCGATGTTACGAATCGGCATTAAATGTTCGTATTTACGGCACTTTCGGTACAAATATTTGACAGTGCACATCTCGCAGTGCAATTTCCTATGTTAATAGGATAATAATACTCGAACACAAAATACGATAGCTAATTTTGGTTTTCACCATTGAGTTTCTCTCAAAAAAAGACGATCTTACTTATTTTTCGATATGTCTTATAGTTACCGAGATCTCCTATAGTAACATCGAATTTGGCCAACCTGTACATACTTACAAAATAGCAGCTCAATTGATTAATTACTTTTATAACAAACCAACTGCAAATCATTGAAATAATACTGGGTGCAGGGCCGGCCGTAGCATTTTTGGCGCCGTAGGCAAATATCAATAGTGCCGCCCCCCAACTCCAAAATGATTTATACAAAAAAAAACAGATTTATACAAAAATTATGATCCAGAAATATACAGTCAACACTCAGACAATATTTGCGAAATTTATTTGTAATAAAAACACAAGCTTTGGAGATTATACTAGTACAAACAATACTTTTAAAACAACAAAGAATAAAGAATACTAGTACAATATACAAAGTTTAACCCTAAATTAAAATTAGCTCTTTGAAACCTTTTTTCTGCAAAATCGCGAGTAACTTCTTTCAGATCTAATATATTACTCAATTCATATTCAGTGGCCTTCATTGCTAACCCATTAAAACAATTTTAAGTAGACATGGTTCTTAAGTACTTTTTTTGTTAATATTAGTTTAGCAAACTGTCTATCGCCCGCTGAGGTAGCAACAGTTATAGGTACGGTTAAAAAAACTGCTAAGCAATGTTTAAATTTGGCCCAATGTTAAGGGAGGTAATGAATTTTTAAAAACCTCATCTGGACCTTCTGGAAACAAGGTCTATGGACGCAAAATCATTTAACATCATAATTAATTCGCCCGACTATGAAAATAGTACCAATAATACCATCAAAATGTCTACTGAATGAAGACATTATTATTGAAATTTATTATAAATTATCACTGATTATCAGTCAAATTTGTCATGAACTACTTGCATTAAATATCTCCGAAAGTATTAAGCTTAGCAGAATAAAATGTACACCATATTAAAAATGAAAGGAATTAGTTGAAAATATTGAAAGATGTAGATTTGGGAGAAGGTTAAAAAATCTGATGTGGCCAGGCACATGACTTTATCATACAATATATCAAATTAATAGTTCAGCTGCATGAGATTCTATTTGATCGAGATCGATCGTGTTTGCATTAAAATAAAACGAATTAACCAGGATTTGACACATATTGACAGTAGGTATTGTCAAAAAAGCAGCCTTCGACACTGCCTACTGTCATTAGAATAAAAATATCTGGCAAATCCTATATTAATGCAGACACGATCTCGAACAAATAGAATTTGCTCCTACAGCTAAACTATTAATTTTACCAAAAAATGTCATAGACAAAAATTATACAAAATTTCCTCTATTTTAATTTATTATTTAACTGTTTTGACGAAATTACAGAAATGGCGGCTCATTTCCAAAATCCTTGAAAAATGCATAACAACATTGCTATCCGCACTCATCGCATTCTCCGTGCATTTGCGTGTTGAATTGACGTTTCGCAACCGCTGACATTCTGAATACCGTCAAAAGTTTCAAAATATCCTGATATAACCTACTATTAATGCAGACACGATTTCGATCAAATAGAATTTGCTCCTGCAGCTAAACTATTAATTTTACCAAAAAATGTTATAGACATAAATTATACCAAATTTCGTCTACTTTAATTTATTATTTATCTATTTTGACCAAATTACAAAAATGACGGTTCATTTGCAAAATCGTTGAAAAATGCTAAGAGTAAATAGCCAGTTCCTTTGGACCCTTTTGAACCAAAAGCTTTTCAGCTCTAAGTTTAATCATGAAACTTCTAAATATGAACTTTCGTCCCGATACCTTTAGTAGTTTCTCCGGAACCGTCGTCACAAAAATCGGGTACACATACACACACACACACACACACACACACACACACACACACACACACACACACACAGACATTTTTTTGGACCTTGGTCAAAAATGTTCAGGGGACCCAAAAAGACCTATTTCCGCTAAAATCCCAATTTTTTTTTTTCGGCACGATTACAATACTTTATCATACTGCGTATGATAAAGTAAAAACGGGTTTTCAGAACCGAAATATTATGTCACTATCTACACTGTTCATCTGTCATCTGTCATCTGCAAACTTCTGTCGTTTTTGACAGAATAGAGATTGACATAATATCTCCGTTCTTTACATTTTCCCAAATGTAAATCTCTCAATATTTTAAGTAATTCTTTGTTTATCATGTACCCAAATCGAAATTGTTACCAAAATGTTGGAGTCGCGTAACTTGCAAATATGTGCGAAATTATTAACTTTTAAACTTTTCAAAAGTTTGAAGCGTTATAGCGCAAAAGTTTACTTTTTGCATCAGCAACTTAATTATTATTATTTTCTATTTCCCTTTATGGTAATAGGTTTTAAATGTTGGAGTACCTTTGCCATAACTTATGCTACCCAAAAACCCTTATAACTCAATTTCGGACAACTGGTCCCTTTTCATATCCAGGCACAGATATAATGTTATTAATATTTATAAAAACTAAGTTTCCTCGAAATAGAAGTATATTAATTGGTGTGCACATAATTAGGAATACTAATCGCAAAGCATGAAGTGCAAACATGCGCTCGATTATTATCCGTTGTGTGCGAATCGAATACGACGTTTTATCTACGACTCATAAATTCCATTTTATATCAAATATTTTAAATCTATTTGTCATGGTGGCGAGGTGAGATTTTCAAGTAACTGTCATCCACGTAGGTTTTTACAGACTTTGACAAGTCATTATTCAAAGGAACTATCATTATATCATCTTATTAGAAAGCTAATGTTATTATAATCATCGGTGTGTATCATGGTAGGGATTATATAGTCATATATGCGTGTGCAATAAATTTAATGAGTCGTAGATATAATTTAATTCTGTAAACAAATAAATACTTGCATTCGACAGTCACAATGTTTGTGATTTTAAACTTTTAAATGGTTCCGATTGTTTTACGTTAAAACGCACATCTCTACGCCAACCATATATATATATACATTATACACTATAGATACAAAATTAACAATGACCGACAAAACGGTAGCATTTATGAATATGGTAGTAGCTAAACTATCTCCCGAGCAAAACCTATTTCGGAAGGTTAAAAATTTATAAAAATTCAAAAACTCGTCAAAGAAGGTTTATATAAAGTTCATTTATTATTTTTAGTTTTAGAAACCTGTATAATACAAGAAACAATATCTTTCAATTTTCATATAAATGTTGTTACGCATGTTGAATGTTGTTATGCAGTTACGTATGCAAATTTTGATTCATATTTCATTAAGGAGCTTTGCAATATACCAAACAAAGCTACCGTCAGTGTTCTAGTTGTTAGGCCATCGTATAGGACAATGTTAACAAGGTTTGTTGGCAAATTTATAATGTAATACATGCGACCGCACGATAATACATGTTGGTATGCATAATGTTCTATGTGAGTATTAGTTTATGTCAAGTTAGTGATATTGTTCCTCTATTGTACCTTTACGCCACTGTTATTATGATTAGGTAACTTTGAATTAACTTCCATGCGTCTCGGAAGTAATAACAACAAATAACAACATAATGAGTGATTACACGATTAATTAAATTAATCTTTTGGGTTTTAATTCAATTGAAATATTTTTGAGTGGTAAATGAAAGCAAGCGATCAAAACCATATTTTTAGTTGCTCATGCCCTTCCAATTAAAAGTTTTAGTGCAAAAAATAACCAAAACAAAAGATTTCTACCTAATCGAAACAAATGCTGCCAAATATACAGGGTTAGCCAAACTGACCGGAACACCTAAATAACTCTCCAACTGCAAGAAATTTCAAAAAAAAATTGTTATTTGGCTTTAAACGAACATTTAAATTTAAATGTATTTTTAATATACAGTCTGCTTTTTTTATTACGGAAATTTGGTAACAACTCCCTTTTTAAATAGAACACGCTATGCATTTTTACATTTTTTAATTCATAGATTAATTTAAAGAATTCTTTTATAGGAATTATTTTTTTCTTAAATGCACCATTTTTTAATTATAAGCTATTAACCAAACAAACAATTAAAAAATTTGTTTCAAATAAAAGTTTTTTGGGTTTAAACAGCCTCCAGTTCAAATATATTTGTAATATATTTACAAATATATATTATATTTATTATGGAAATTTGCTAACCATGCGTTTTTCTAACAGAACATCATGTATATTTTACATTTTTTAGATACAAGAGTAATACTAAGAATTTTTCATAGGAATTATTTTTTTTATAAATTGCGTTAATTGTAAGTTATACGCAATTAGTCAAAACTCATGAACAGTTCTTTTATATACGCAAGAATATATATCGTTCATTGAATTCATTGATTTGAACGGTTGTCTTATTTTAAGATCGTACAATTTTAAATGGATACAATACTTAATTGACTTAAGAATTAAATCTTTTAAATGAAAATGTTTAGTAGTTAAATTAATCTCACATTCTTGGATTATACAATCACCTATTTCTTTCAAATGTCAAATATGTTCATATTTGAAAACAATAATATTTTACATGGAAAGTAATTAACGCATCAAATGAAGAATATTGATATTTTCCAATGTTTTTCATCAATACTAGATCTTTTGGACATTTCTACGTCAAGGACATTGACAGTATAATAGTACAATTGCTGATGCTGCATAGACGTGTATGCGAGTATATCCCACTAGGAAATCCCTCCCACGACGAGAAACTAAAGCTCCATCTATCGGCAACCTTTACACTATTTTCAAAACAACGACTTTCTTAAATCAATACAATCGTTTTCTTAAAGCAAATATGTAGGTTGTTTCATATGGAGGATGGTTTTATATAAGGAAATATTCTTATTATAAGTATATCTTGTCTTATAACAAACAAATTATATAAAAAAAAGAACTATAAAAAGTTCTTAGAATTAATTAATAATTAAAAAAACGTAAAAATATATAGACGGCTGTATTTAAAAAAAAAGGAAAGGTTATCAAATTTCCATAACAAAATAAACCCTGTATATTAAAATATATATAAACAATAGCAAGCCAAAAAACTTTTCTTTGAAATTTGTTACGGGTGGAAAATTATTTAGGTGTTTCGGTAATTTTGGTTAACCCTGTACCTTTACTACAAACAAGCATTTATTTCGGTAAGGTTGAGCAATGAGCACAACCATAGTAAACGCATTGATGTGTTCAAATTCGGACACTACAACACGAAGTTTCAATTTGAGGTGCACTTTGTTTTGTGGCCCTTTCAAACCATCTTTCCAACACTGTTTTTTATAACCCTTAAAATACCCTTCATATACGTTGAAATGAGCGCGAAATTCACTTGGTAACTCAACCTTAACCGAACGGGAGCTCAACTTTCGTAATTAGATGCGATTCCGAGCTATTTCCAGAATGCGTAGATATACTTGACGTTTCATGTCACCGCGCGACAAGCTTTAATCAGGCAATCGCTCAATCAGGTGATCAACGATCTTGATGGCGATTACATTACCGGTTTATTGGTATCCCAGCCATGGGCACAAATCGACAGCAGCGCTGGTAATCACACTTGAGCCAGAAAATTGATAAACAATTACCGTAACATACGGCCTGTTGATTTAATACCCTATTAATCATCGATCCGATCGCAGATAATCTGAATGCAAACTCGATTGGGCAGGGGAGAGAGTGAATATTGGTATACCTACACTACACGCCGAGTGCACGTTGAAAAACTTTCAACATCGACTGTGCATACTAGTAATGAATTCCTCCATTTGCATCAGTTATAACGATTTGGGATGAATAAAAGAACTGGTCTTTATCTGATGTAGTTATTTATTGTACTGATGGCTACCAGGTTTCGAACGTCACGTTCGTCATCAGGCCATGCTACAATGAGAAAGGACGAATAAGGACACCGTATTATTCTATTTTGATTGATATTTTATTCAAAGGCTTATAATAGAAAACCGGAAAGATGAACGTCCAAGTTTTGAGGTGTAATATTATTGTTCATAAGAGCGTTTCTCAAACTGGTGTTCGCGTACCCCTAGGAGTGGAACGGCCCTGTTAGACTGCCGCAAGCGGGAGAACGGCAGCGGGAGAAGTTTGAGAACCGCTGCGATGGTTTACGACTATTCTTGTATCCAACCGCGTCTTTCACTTTTGTAATAAACGAAATGGCAAATTGCTTTCCACTTTGTGTCATCGGTATCATTTATATATAGGGTCCTTTATTATTTCATAAAATGGTAACAACGAGTAAACTTCGTCTTTGCTCATATTATACAGACAAAATTTATTGATTTGCCTCTTATTACGATCTCCCAATCTGCACAATCTGACAAAAACTTGAGGAAGTTACATTTTCCTTCTCAAATAAACCAAAACTACGACCACACTCAATGTATGTATGTTCAGGTTCAAGGAACTTAACCGACATTACTTAATCTGTTATATTAGTGACTTGAATACTCCAACTGAATAATTTTCAAAAGTTTTTACTTATTTTGACGTCTCCAGGAATTCCTGTATGCAACAATCTTTAGTAAAATATACTTTAGCAGTGGTTACTCAATAAGGCTGGCGGCAGTGCCTATTGCTAATCAAAACAAGTAACAATATGTTTAGAGTTTGTGTTTTTAGTAATATCAGAACTAATGTTAATTTATGTGACACTATTTGGCCACTAGTAAACATGCTAAGAAGTAGCAACAACATCAACGCTTTATGACACTAGCGCGGACTCTATCATGTGACTTAACGATCGTATACTGTTGGAGGTACTAGGGTTTAAGTTCACTTCAATCCTTCTACCACTAACACTATTACTATACTATACTGGTTACTTAACTCATTTTTTTCAATAGTGCACTTATACCCTTTTAGTTCCAAGCCCCTCAATTGTAAAAAAGACAACTTTCTTATCGTCAAACGTTGAGATTACACATACATAGGTCACGAACAAACATATAAACTATATAACTAGATATAAATATATTTTTCCCAGGTACCAAAGAAAAACCACCAACTCAAATCGTTCAAAGTGGTAGAGTAAAGACACGCGGGTTTCCATGTGTGATAAATTCATTCATGTGAACCTGTTTGAGGATGCGGTTTATTATTAATTAATTGGCAGGCTGTTTCACCTACTTTGACTTCCCAAATCACATTGGGTAACGATCCGTAGCACCCGAAGAAGTGTCTAGAATGACACGAAATATGTAGCGATAATTTAAATAAACAAATATTAAGGAAAACGCATCGAATTTTATTAATCTTGCATTTTTTGTAAAAAATTGCTTAGTCTAACTTAACGTATTTCCTAGAAAACTAATAGAAGAAAACGCAGTTCGGTCCTGTGCTGCCGCTTGCAGACGACCACAAGCTACCGAAGATGGATGTCGCCTTGCTTCAACGAGCCAACTCACTACTCTTAAAAGCAGTCCACCACTCTAGGCTCTTGCTTACAATGATATTAACCTACCTAATTCGTAGTTATTGTCAGCTGTGTGCTGTTCTACGGCAATGGTTATCGACAATCAGTCATCATTATATTAATAAACAGTGCAATTTATTCAATTATTGATAGCTCCGATGCGCAGGCTGTATACTAATTGAGTGCATTAGTTTGAAGGGGTAATGTAATTCAGTATTAAGAACAAAAAGTCAAAATATTTGCACTTGAAAGTTTGATTGTCGCTACCTACATGTTTTCGTATAGTGTACTACTACGGTCAAATGTGACCAGCACCAATTTCTGATATGCTATTTTCAACAATCAACTTACCAAAAATTTAAACAAATTGCTCAAAGTGACCAACAAACAAGCTTGTGTACAGCCAATTTGCACTTTGGCGTGTAATGTCCATCATAAACGTCTAGCGGCCGCAGAAGTCCACATTTTTACAGTCTTACATTTTCAGCAAATGAGCATTATATCTTACTTACTTCTTATCTATTCTACTCCAAATTAATCATTGTTGTCCCACAAAATAACAAAATCCGAGACAGACAACCAGAAAGCAACGCAACATGGGCAACACGGCAAACACGGGACTTCTCACGGGTCGCTCAGCACTCAGCTGATCTCGGCACATGAACTCGCGGAGTAGGTCAAGGTAGTATTAACCTTCCTAAAAGCGTGAGGCATCAAATCTGAATTTTTAATAATTAATTACTCAAAACTGGTGCAAACTTATGTGTAAAACTTGCAAAACTTATGTAAAACATTTTTTAAAGACCACTCAACAATACTAAATTAATTTCTTTAGTTAACAACAAGTCTATAAAAAGGCAGGAAATATTCATTTAATTATTAACTTAGTTTTTCATAGCTTCCTTAAGTTTCAAACACATGTTTTTTTGTGGCGATTGTGCCTGCAATTTAATAAAACTATATCGCCACGAGCTCAGTGCAACCTTGCCAGCTCGACTAAATTAATTGTGTTTTAATGACTTATTCAGTTTTGTTCCCCTGGCACCGCAATATATCACCAAAAAAATGGCCCAACTGAAAAATATTTAGAACTCCCTACTTTGTTGTATTTTTATCTGAAATGTAGGGTTCTTTTTCAAAATAAATGTTTAACGACACAAATTTTAAAGAACACAATTGAAAATCGTTATAAAATCGGAAACATAAATTCTGTGACTGGAATCCGAATATATTTCCAATCACCTAAGGTGTTCAAAAAGTGAATGAAGTGTTAAAAATACGCGATTTTGACATTTTTTGGAGACGGTTTTTCTAGCGGCTCTATAATCTAAGTCTATTAATCTTCAACGAGTATCACAGTTTTATTCAATGAATTGACAGTGTTGAGTGGTCTCATCAATCTCTTCCTGGGTTTTAAAATCTGAATCCTTGTAGTCGGGATTACAGAAAGCACCTAATTTCCCGGAATTCCACTCCCGATTAATCCCGGAAAGACCACTATGAGTCTTCCGCGGACTGGAGGTAATTAAAATTTTGGTTGGCTGCGTTACCAACAAGTTAATAATATTTCCAAAAATTATTGCATTACTTTTCATCATACACCAATTTGCAGGTAATTAGTTGGGTTTGCCGTCAACTGAACATGGAACATTGATTTCAGTGTTCCGATTTAGCAAAATGTTAATAAATTTTTCGTCATACGATAAATTGAAAGTGTATAATGGCAGTTATAGGTATAATCATTTGATATTAATTTCAGAACATTATGCACGTAGGTTTATATTTTGATTGTTTGTGTATTTTTGTACACAAATTAACAATTGCAACAAATTCTAATAAAATCGATTTCATCTACTTTAATGTTAAAAAAGAGAATCTTTACGAGTATTTCCAATACGATAGCGCACTATTTATGGTCACATTTGACTCCACCAGTAAGATCATCTTAAAAATTAATTTTGGCGTGTTCCTGTTTAATGTCACAAAAATTACAGATCATTTACTTTTCTAAATGTATTTATTGTTGTACTTGGTAATAAGCCTCCGAAACGTTTCATATTTGTAAATAAATAAATTTTCAAACTTCTAATTTTTATTTTGTCTAAAACTGTGGGGATCCTTTTCATAGTTTATTCACATGAACTGTTGCGCGGAAGAATTTTTAATTCTCATTACATACAAGTTGGACATGCTAATTTTATAGTTATCTAAATGCTATCTTAAATCTTGAAATACCCCTACACGTGAACATTTAGATGGAACACATAAAATTCATCTATTACTAAAAGGTCCCATTAATTAACAATTCAGGTTTCCCCAAGGGCTCCTCATTTAACCGAAAACGGGACACCGGATTGTTATCGCACCTTACCACGTGGCGCGACCGCAGACCTGCCGACAGCCGTATATACGGACACCATCCGACAATAAATTAATTTCTCAACCTACACCGGGCCAATCAATATACAGAACGCCGACCTAACAGTGGGTAGGTAGGTCAGATCAGCATCGTGATTGCGGCAATTCCGGATACCTGTACGTTGTGATCCGCTGGGTAGTAATTTGACGTATCCGTCGCCTTTAATTGATCGATTACCAGGTTGAGTGCCTTGCGTTGAGCTCGAGTCACAACGACATAACTTCATGCACAATAGATTTATTATGCGACCTAACAATAAGATATTGGGATGGCAGAATATAGATTTAAAGTTTCCATATTAAATTACGTTAGACATTAATGTTATCGGCGCGGCGTTTGATGAACGACATTCCGGCGCATCCACCATTTTGGCAATTAGACGTTTCGGCCGATTCTAAGGCCTTGTAATGGGAGAATGTGAATTTGTTTAGGCTGTCTAGGTTAATGATTACTGTCCTGAAATCAAAATTTGATAAATGGATAACAATCCTTCTACGAGATAATAACTCTGGGATTCTGCGCAGAGTTTGCGCCGATTTAAAGTACATGCTCTTATTTTCAAATATAATATCAGATTTTCTGGATTGACTCTGCTTCTAATGGATTTTAGCGGACATTTGATAGAAAAAGAGTAGTGATGATTATGAAACTATTGATAACTCTGGAGTAACATGGATTTTTACTTTATCATATATGTGTATGACAAAGTATTGTAATCGTGCCAATTTTTTTTTTTTTATTTTAGCTGAAATATGTGATCCCCTGAACAACTGTGACCAAGGTAGAAACAATCTCTGTGTGTGTATGTGTGTGCGTATGTATGTGTGTATGTATGAGTGTTAGTGTGCCTGCGTACTCGTTATTTGGGGCGACGATTCCGTAGAAACTATTAAAGGAATCGGGACGAAACTGTATATTTAGGGGTTTTCTGACCAAACTTAGAGTTGAAACGCTTTTTGTTCAAAAGGGACCAAAGAAACTGGTGGTTTACTCCCAGCATTTTTCGCAAAATAGTAAGTAGAGGAAATAATTTAAGTCCATGAGATTTTTTTGGTAACATTAATAGTTTAGCTGCATGAGGACTACGGGACAGACGGAAAGGAAAGCAAACAGGAATGAATGCGACCGGAAAACTGGCGCGGGAATGCTCCCGGAAAACCGGAGCATGAAAGAAAAGGTTCCTGGAAATACCGGACCACGGACTTCTAGATACGCCGTAGTCTGGGGAGGAGCAGCAGGAAAAAACCCGCTACTTCAGAAAATAGGTCAGGATGTATCCCACTGCGCGAGGACGCCTGTAGTTAGGCTAGGTGCATAGACACTTAGAACTGTAGGGTAGTTAAGTAGTAGTTTATAAGTTTACTTTTAAGGGTAATTATGTAAACCTGATAAAGTGTCAGCTCCAGCTGAGTTTAGTTGTATTTTTTTTTAGTTACTAGAGCATAAGAGCGAAGGTGCCCAGATTTTTCAATCCTGAAAATACCCCCTTAAAGGTATGGGAGAATCTGATATCATAGAAAACTTTCGAGCCCAGTTTATTTTCTATTTTTTTAACGCAACAGAGAGCTATGAATTTTTCCTAATTACTAATTAATAATTACCTTTTGATCAAAAATGCGTTATGAAAAAGGCATGAAATTGTTATGACACCGTTAAGGCAATTAAAAGATCTATCAGAATTAATGAGAAAAATAGGGGATTGGCATTTAAAAGAAATATGGGTGACGGCAATAATCGAAACCAATTGAAGACAGACATGAATTTGAGCACAGCCATCTCACGAACTATAAACAATAGAAATTAGAAAATCTGTAAGGTGACACTAAATCAGGTTTCTCAAATCAAAATTAGGTATCTAGATACATAAAAACAGAATCTGATGAAAATAAAAGTGTATTTTTTAATTCGATGTTTATTCTTTGAACTCAATAAAAACTACTTTAGTGTAAACAAATATTAATTCCTGTGATAACTGAAGAGGGAGAATGGGGTGGGCGGGTGTCGCTTAAGAAACAGATCCGGTTCACAGGATCTTGAAGAATTGGACCCAATTAGATTAATCCAATTACTTATTACATACTTGATAATCACAGTTCTTGGACTTCTCGAATTGTGCAGCAAACCTTCTGCCTCAGAAAGGAAAAGATTCCCAGTGTATCCGCGGACCAACGCGTGGTCGTGAATTCACTGCGCGCTGCTACTTCCACTAGCGCGGAGGTTTATTTACCCATAAACGGCCAATAGCGTAGCAGACTTCTGGGGTGATAGCATAGTTTAAATTACACCACATCGAGTGGAATCTTATCCACCTAAGTGGAATTCCTAGCCACCTAACCGGTAATAATAAGATCGCTGCTAATAAACCACCCACGTAAAACTTACTTCAACTTTTAACTAAATATTTTCATGCGGCTCCTTGTTTTCCTCAAGTCTCATGGACAAATTTAAAGTGAGTTCAATGTCGGATTCTACTACCCTATCTATTCTTTTGAAGTGTTTAAAATTGTCCATTTATTTGCACCTTAATTTCCTAACTCAAACTTAACTTTTTTGTTTCAAAACTACCTTCCTACCAATTTATCTTGAACTTCATTCACCTTTTCCCAGGGTTGACTAGCAATTTCGCTCGTTTCTCTAAAAAGTTAATTTGTACCAAAATTGCAGCAGACACGTAAATGCCAAAATGGCCGTGAGGAGTCGGCGTCCAGCGGCGCGGAAACTTTCATTTATGTTCACGATTTAATCGGACGGGATAGGGTGGGCTGTTAAAAGGGCTTTCATAACTGATGGAAGTAGAATGGCTTGAAGCGCTCCGTTGCCCGCCCAGTTTCAACTCGAAATAAAAATTTGCAACGAAATTGGATTTTCCCAGACGGTGTACTGGTAGTGGGTAGGTGCATGGCAGACTATATGACAGGACTTGACTCGACAACGGTTTATATTGTAGCCATTGTGAATGCCCTTTGTCGACGTTGTCAGTATATTTGTAGGAGCACAGGCAAAGAACTACGAGTGCCTGAGCGTTCATATGAGATTACGACGCATTTCACATGTATCATATTTTTATTAAATAATACAAATCGATCCAAAATGACTGAACCGTTGCGCTATGCTGAAATCGTCTATAGGAAGAATCTTAATAATATAGGAAAAAGGGCTAATACAAAATTCTACTTAAAGGCTTTCAAACACACAAAATATATGTCACCTCTAAAACACGTTTGCACATTAATACTAAGAAAGTGGCATAGTAAAACCCGACGCAATAACCGCAGTTATACATCCACTTCAACCAAATAGACATCACAGAAAACTAGAGTAGGTACCGTGTGATCGACCTTAGCAGAGCCTACATTTCTTGACCTTTCACAAACTAGAATCTTAAATGGATCTGAGATAGCAAGTCATACATCAATGTATGTTATTTGAAGATACTAATACACCACATTAAACAAATATAGATACTGATTTATGAAATATAGTAAAACTTGTACTAGTCCATGGACGTATCAAGGGGGGGGGGGGGAGCACCTGCCCCCCTTCCGTATTTTGTCACTATATTTATTACAAAGCACTATTTCCCTTATAAACACTAGGCTGGTTATTTTTATTTAGAAACCAACGATCCCTCAAATCGTTTCCAAATCCTAAGCAATATTTAATAATCCGAATCACCTTCAGTCCAAAGTAGTTCGGATTATCGCAGCTGGGTCAATCCATCTGAAATGGTCCAGAAAAAGATAAGTTGGTCGCTTGACGATTTTAGAAAAAATTCATTTTTTGTTATTGAATTTTCCTATGTTCTGGGAGTACAAAACCATATTTTTTTTTAAATTATTTTACTCCGTTCAGAAATGGCGCCCCGTTTTGTGTCAGCGAATCCGGCATTTTTGAGATTGGTATGTGTTTGCGTTAAACGAAATAACTTTCTTTGAAATTGTCATAGAGAGTTGAAATAAAAACCATTCGATTAAGCACATTCCAAGCTATCTGTTAGGTATGTAATGCATAGAGTTTACGCTTAATTTCCGTTTAAAAAAATATCTTAAAATTTACTTACGATAGTCGATTTGGAGGCGTTTTCATGATTTTTTTTAGACATGAAGGGGTACTTAATTTGTCCATTCAATATTTTTTTGTTATAACCTTGTATGCAAAGGGTTTATAACAAAAAATATAGCTTTCTTACTCCTTCTCCCTATTGATGACAGGCTATCGAAATATCAAAATTTCTTATTTTTACGATGTTTAATGTCAAATATCTCTGATGGGACCATGCCAAAAAATCTGAAACTTTCAAAATTAATTCATCGTTTTATAAGGTTTAATAATAAATAAAAACATTCTTGTGTATTTGTTATGTTTATCAATATTTATGCTGGGAAAATGACATACAAGTACACTGATTGACAAGATGTATATTAATAATTGAATTATATAAACTGACGTTGCTAACATAAAGTACATTGTTATGACTAACGCACACTATTCTAATTCTATGCTAAATTATTCTTCATTTCCTCGCGCCTTAAGATTTTCTATTGTGGGTAACGATCTGGTATTTTCCGTGTCCTGGTGCTACGGCGAAGACAAACTGGTGTTGGCTCGCTGGAGACACTATCGCGTACCGGAATCAGATCATTGTTTGATGCACGAGAATCAGTTACAAGAATGTCGCTACTATGAGTTACGGGACTGTCAGTATTCTTTAAATTACTTTGAATTACGTCACATTGTTTTAAATCTGTTTGATTCATTACGTTTTGGTTTATATTTGAGTTTGATTGGTTTCGCGGAGATATATTAGTTAAAATAGGGTCATCAACAAGTGATAGATCATCATGGCGATCACGTATGTGATCGGCGTGTCTTCTTCTTTCGACTCCATCCTTTGTGATGAGTTTATATGAGTACTTGTTTGTACGATCCACAATCTTGGCTGGAGCCCATTGTTTCTCTATGTTGGTGCGTACATAAACATTATCACCATGTTCAAACTGTCTATTATGGTTTCCGTCATTTTCAAGCTCATATTTGATATTTTTGTATCTCAAGTTTGCTTTCGTATCAGGTTTAATGTTGTCGAAAGTCGATGTTAAGCGACGTCCAAAAATCATTTCATTCGGACTTTTATGAGTAGTGTTATGTGGTATATTGCGATAGTTAAACAAGAAGTTTTGTAGACGTTGAGTTTGTGTCTGATCATCATTTCTACTGCTAGTCATTCTTGTTTTAAATGTTCGTACAAAGCGTTCGGCTAAACCATTCGTTCGGGGATGATAAGGCGATGATGTAATATGTCGAATGTTTTTCTTCGCACAATAACGTCGAAATTCCGCCGATGTAAATTGACTTCCATTGTCTCAAACTATTATTCGTGGTAAACCAAAATTAACAAATATTTCATCCAATGCGTTGCAGAGAGTATAGCTTGTGATCGTTTTCATAGGTTTAACATCTGTCCATTTTGATAACGCATCTACTACCACCAGCCAATATTTATCTTCAAAAGGTCCTGCAAAATCAACATGCAATCTCTCCCATACATTATCAGGAATTGACCATGAATAAATAGGCATTTCTGGTTGTTGTTGTCTGTTACTCTGGCAGTTTCTGCAGTTTTTAACAAAATTTTCAATATCGGTGTCCATACCCGGCCACCAAACGTAATATCGTGCCAAAGCACGCATGGCTACTATGCCCGGATGTCCAGAGTGTAATAATCTTAATATATGATTTTTGAGATTACCTGGAATAACTATTCTTCCTTGCCACATTAAGATGCCATTTTCAATAGAGATCTCGTCACGTTTTACGTAAAACGGTTGTAGTTCTTTTGTGATGGTGTATTCCCACGAGCGTGTATGTACTAATCGCTTTACGCTTTTTAATAACTTGTCTACTCCTGTTTCTTTTCGTAATATCTCTTCTGTTAAGTCTATATCACCTAGTTTTGTGTTATAGCTATCGTCATAAACCTTTAGTATACGTTGTTCTTCATGTGATAATTTTTCGTGTTTATTAGGAAAGCGTGATAGAAAATCAGTAATTATATTATTTTGTCCTTTACGGTACATTATGTCGTAATCATATTCGTTTATATATAACGCCCAACGAATTAAGCGATTATTAACCAATTTTGGAAGTGTACGTTTTGGTCCAAACAAATGCTCTAAGGGCTTATGGTCCGTTATTAACGTGAATTTATTTCCACGCAAATATTGGTCGAATTTTTTAACAGCAAAGAAAATTGCAAGAGCTTCTCTATCGATGACAGAATATTGTTGTTCCGCATCATTTAATTTTCTAGATGCATATGCAATTGGTTGATCCTCGCCTTTTCCGTTGACGTGAAATAAAACGGCGCCAACTCCTTGTTCGCTGGCATCACAAGCGAGGTGTAAACGTTTATTTGCGTCATATGGTACCAAAGCATTTGCATTAAGTATAGAGTTCTTAACCATTTTAAATGTATTGTCTTCATCGTGGCCCCACTTCCATCTGTTATTTTTTCGTGTCAGGCTATGTAAAGATGCACACATACTGTGAAGATTTGGGATAAATCTTTCATAGAAGTTAACTAAACCAAGGAACGATTTTAGTTCTGTAATGTTCTTTGGCGCTGGTGCGTTTTTAATAGCTGCCAATTTACTAAACGTTGGTTTAATTCCCTCTCTGCTAACTTCATGACCTAAGTACTCTATTTTTGGTTTCATAAAAGAACACTTATTTAATTGTACGCGCATGTCAACGCTGCGCAAACGTCGAAATACTTCTTTAAGATTTTCTAAATGCTTTTCATCTGTTGGTCCTGTGACGGCAATGTCGTCAAAATAAACGGCTACGTTATCAATCCCACTTAGAAGGTTTTCTATGTATCGGCAAAAGATTGCTGGCGCGTTCACGATTCCAAATGGTAACCGATTGTATTGAAAGTAACCTTTGTGCGTTGAAATAATTAAATATTTTCGTGATGCTTCGTCTACTTCGAACTGTAAGTAAGCATCTTTAAGATCAATTCTTGAGTAACTTAATCCATTGGCCAGCTTTCTTCTCAAGTTGTCAAAAAGTGGTACTGGGTGTTTTTCTGCAATTAAAACAGGGTTGATTGTTCTACGAAAATCGCCGCAGATTCGTATGGTTCCGTTTTTCTTTGGTACGTTAACTGTTGGTGTTGACCATTCAATTGGTGTTTCATTTGGATCTACAGGAGATAAAATTCCTTCTTTAACAAGCCGTTCTAGTTCAGTTTCAACGCTTTTTTGAATTCCAAACTTAATAGGACGTGCTGCTATATGTATTGGCGTGGCATTTTCCCTAATATGCAGTTTTACATTGTAGTTTTTTACTTTACTTTGTAAGTTGTCAAATAGTTCTGCATTATCTGTAAGAAGTTGTTTAAATTCTGCGTTGTTTACTGTATGAAAATTGTGTTGGTTGGTTGTAGTAATAGAATACACATGTTCTGGGAAAGGCATATTAAAAGCTTCGCTCCAAGTTAATCCGAACAACATTGGGTCAGCATTATCAATAACAACAACTGGAAGTCGTTTAGTAGTTCTCCCAACTGTAACATCTACTTGTGTTTTCCCCCTTGGGTTAAGTTTAAAATTTCCGTATGTTTTTAACTTTGGAGGTTCTGATAGTGGTGGTCTTCCTATTTTGTACCAAAATTCATTACTGATAATGGAGTGTGATGCACCTGGATCCCAATCCATTGTACACTTCGAATTGTTAATTGTTACGTTAATTTGTTTTGCTCGAGTGTTCGATGATGTTTTAAAAATCTGTTCGTGATCGTCCGTATACGTGTTGTATTCGCCGTCTGTTTCTTCATTTTCAATGTTGTGTATTTTTTGATTTGACCCGTTAATTTTTGTATTGAATCCCTGTTCTCTGTTAAACGGTTTTAATTGAGCTTTACCCGTTTTTAAGCATAATTTTTCGTAATGACCTTTTATATTGCATGCTTTACAAATGTGTTTATAAGCTGGGCAACTGTTATTTAAATGTTTAAATTTACCACATCGTTTGCATTGTTTATTGTTTAATATAAATACGTTATTGTTTGTTGGATATGATTTCTGTTTATTTTTGTAATTAGTTTTTGTTTTAATTTTGTTAATATTCATGCCGTTGTCATCGTAGTCCTTTTCAGCTGCTTCGCGCGCTTGTGCAACTTCGAATACTTGGGCAAATGTTACTTCCTGTTCTATATCATTTACTGTTGCTTTTAAATCAGGCCATCTTTGTTTAAGTTCAATTTCGAGTCGTTTATGATTTAAGCCGGTTGCAAATCGATCGCGTAATTGTCTTCCTAACATTTCGCCTTCGTATCCGCAATATTGAGCTATTTCTTTTAGTTTACTAGCATAATTTTCAAATGTTTGGTTTCTTAGACGCGTGCAATTCCAAAAATTTGTTAATGCTTTAAATCTTGTTGTTTTGACTTGAAATAGGCTTAAAAATTTTTTAGAAATGTCTTTATATGTTTGATTTTCAAAGTTAATTTCACTGTTAGCAAAAGTTATTTTTAATTCTCTGAATGTCTCTGGTGTTAAGCACGACACAAAGAGTTCACGTTTTGCGTTTAAGTAATTCACATCACCTGGTTTGTCTTCCAATCCCCACATTCGACACTGTGCCTCGAAGTAATCGATGAATGTTTCTGCTGTTGTGTTGATGTCATATTTTTCGCATTTGAAGTTCTTGATGATGTTTTTCACTTCGCTTTCACTCTTGTTGCCTGGTTGCTCTCTTGTGATGTGTGGACGGGCCAGTTCTTGAAGTATTTTGGCAATTTGTTGCTGTTGTTGAGCTTGAACTTCCAGAAATTTTGCAAACTGATCACTGTTCATGTTTGATTTGTGGGTTGTCAGTTTTCGCGTGAGGTTATAGTAGGTACTCTACTGTATGCTTTTTGCTACTCTGTGGTGACTGCTACCATAAACTTAATAGTTCATTATCCTCGTCGCCAGTATGTTATGTTTATCAATATTTATGCTGGGAAAATGACATACAAGTACACTGATTGACAAGATGTATATTAATAATTGAATTATATAAACTGACGTTGCTAACATAAAGTACATTGTTATGACTAACGCACACTATTCTAATTCTATGCTAAATTATTCTTCAGTATTGCACTGTGTTTGGAATGCCCTTTAAAATGAGAGAAAAATCACATGACGGTAAAACAAATTTTATTAAAAATTCTCTAGTAAATACAAAACAAAGCATACTATTCATAACTATTATGTCATTTTTTACAAAAGGACATAGGCTAAGTGAACTTCATACGTTTCTGAAGTCGATGTGATGTAACATATTATTATACCTTCTGTTGGTTGAGGAGAGAATTTGTGAAAACTTCTAGTTCCTTTTATCTGTTTGGATCTCTGAAATCTATCATAAAATGGGGTTTTGTGTTCTGAAACCTCTTCTTTTGCCACTAAGATGTAGTTTACCCCTGGTAGGTGTCCATTACAAAAGGAGAACATATCTTCTACATTAAGGATTTCGCTATTAAGTGGTCTTTGAAGACTGGCTTTAGCCACTAGTCGCTTCGTTGTCCCCCCTATACCGTCGCAAGCGTTTCTTCCATGTGCAGATCCAAAAAAAGCCATTCTGTATCTAACCCAAAATCTTTTTTATCATACGATAAGTTTTTTTGTTCTTGTATTGACTTGCTGCACCATCCGAGAAATATATAAGTTTTGATATGCTTGACAGATTTTGTTTTATATAATCAGTTAAATGTGAAAACAGTCACATATATGTTATTAGCTTTATTCAGCTTAAAATAATTATAATAGAATAATTACTTGATTGTACAACATATCAGTAATTATTCTATTAATATCAGTAAGAATATGTTATATTACTGCTTCTATAAAAATATAATGTAAATAAATAAACAGCTCCAGTAGGCTTAGATGTATTCAATATGTTAATGTTGGCCACTACTGGACTGTCCCCACCGCTCCCTTAGTTGTGAGCCTGTTCTAACAGGCTAACTAATGAGCTGAGCCAGAAGCCAGGTGTATGTGACTGTTTTCAGAAACATTTAACTGATTATGTAAAACAAAATCTGTCAAGCATATCAGCATTTTTTTGGTCGTGCACCTGGAAAAAAGCATGCGACAGTATAGGGGGGACAACGAAGCGGCTAGTGGCTAAAGCCAGTCTTCAAAGACCACTTAATAGCCAAACCCTTAATGTAGAAGATATGTTCTCCTTTCGTAATAGACACCTACCAGGGGTAAACTACATCTTAGTGGCGAAAGAAGAGGTTTCAGAACACAAAACCTCATTTTATGATAGATTTCAGAGATCCAAACAGATAAAAGGAACTAGAAATTTTTACAAATTCTCTCCTCAACCAACAGAAGGTATAATAATATGTTACATCACATCAACTTCAGAAACGTATGAAGTTCACTTAGCCTATGTCCCTTTTGTAAAAAATGACATAATTGTTATGAATAGTATGCTTTGTTTTCAATTTACTGAGAATTTTTAATAAAATTTGTTTTACCGTGATGTGATTTTTCTCTCATTTTAAAGGGCTGTTATTCCAAACACAGTGCAATACACAAGAATGTTTTTATTTATTATTAAACCTTATAAAACGATGAATTAATTTTGAAAGTTTCAGATTTTTTGGCATGGTCCCATCAGAGATATTTGACATTAAACATCGTAAAAATAAGAAATTTTGATATTTCAATAGCCTGTCATCAATAGGGAGAAAGAGTAAGAAAGCTATATTTTTTGTTATAAGTCCTTTGCATACAAGGTTATAACTAAAAAATATTGAATGGACAAATTAAGTACCCCTTCATGTCTAAAAAAAATCATGAAAACGTCTCCAAATGAACTATCGTAAGTAAATTTTAAGATATTTTTTTAAACGGAAATTAAGCGGAAACTCTATGCATTACATACCTAACTGATAGCTTGGAATGTGCTTAATCGAGTGGTTTTTATTTCAACTCTCTATGACAATTTCAAAGGAAGTTATTTCGTTTAGCGCAAACACATACCAATCTCAAAAATGTCGGATTCGCTGACACAAAACTGGGCGCCATTTCTGAACGGAGTAAAATAATTAAAAAAAAAAATGGTTTTGTATTCCCAGAACATAGGCAAATTCATTACAAAAAAATGATTTTTTTCTGAAATGGTCAAGCGACCACCTCCGGACCACTTCAGATGGATTGACCCAGCTCTACTGTAATAAATAAATAATAAATAAATCATAAAAAAATCATAATTAATCATAAATAAGTTATAAATAAAACACTTCGATTTCCCTTCGATATCGCTTCGATATCCCTTCGATATCCCTTCAATTTTGACTTGTTGACATTCTTATAGTTTATGAGCGGAATCGAATGGTGTTGGTTTTATTAAAATTGAACTGCTATCCAATCTTATTTTCTGCTATTTAGTTGCAACATTTGATAATCCGAACAATTTGATAATCTGAATGACCTTCCGTCCCAATTAGTTCGGATTATCGACGCTCTATTGTACTTCGCACCTTTTTGAACTGCTCAGCTGTTTATCTCAAATATAGTGGGTGTTAAAATAATGTGTAAAATATAGATATAGTATACTGAACTTTTGATATCGAACTCATGTCCGCACACCTGACACCGTTTAAGTACTGCATATAGCCTAAATATAATATAGAATATATAAATAATTTGTATGTAAATATATTATTTGTTTAACGTCTCTAAAAAAGCTTCAAGATAACCCAAATAGGCCAAAATTGGTATCAAAGTTACAAATTGGTTCTCATTAACTTCTTTGAAAAACGATAAATAATAAAAAAATGTCACACAAATATTATTTGGCTTCAAAAGTGCCGTGCTATGATACATGGCACTATTTTGTTTGTACAATTGGTTCAATCTTCCGAGTCTCTCCAATGTTCAAACAATACATTTCCGGACATTAGTTCATTCAAAAATTTGTCAAAAATGATTAATTACAAATAATTAAACGATAGATATGCAGCAAATTTTCTTGCAATTCACTTAATATCAATATGCAATAGATAAGTTGCCGAGCAAACAGGGGTCACAACCGTGACTAATGACATAACATAATGTGTAAAAAATAACACAACCATAAAAGGAACGGAGATTTTTCAGGGTGAATGCAATTTAAATTTAACAAACAATATGGGCTAGTGGATATTTTTTAAAATATTTTTATTATTTTCATATTTGTTGTGTCTCAATTTTATAATCCTAACTAATAAATACGAATATGTCTCTATAAATGCCATTTACAACAAATGAAAAAACGAAAACGCTACAAAATAATTAATAGTATAGTCATTCACACTACGTCACCTTTTATTACTAAAAAAATCTTGCCCCCCCCTGGATCATTTTGTAACGGCGCCCATGGCTGTTAGTGCTAAAAGCTGAGACGGTGATCGTGTAGTGCGCAAGAGCAATGTGTACCAGGGATCAAACAACACTAAGCAATATCGGTAACACCAATTTGTAGATTATAAAGCAGAGAATTTGCACAGATGTGGACAGCAAAGTTTTGTAGGACGTGCCTATTTTGTAGTCGACTTCATCATATAGGCCCGTACATGTTTGTTGTTTACACGTCCACGAACCTACTACTGAATGTAGACTTCTAACCACTCGAGTAATTTTTTCAATTACCATGGAAAAGAGCACTTAATATACAAATCATTAAAATCGGTCCGGTATCGGAGCAAAGGCATTTGTGTTCTAAATGGTACCATAATAAAATATCTTTAGTACGGTTTATTCAATTACCTCGGTCCCCAAAATATCATAGTCTACAGCAAATATAATGACACCAAGGCGTCTCTGGCAAACGCGAAATCTTCATTTAGATCTCGCGATTCATACCGGAGTAAATATACCCGCCCTCACAATGCAAATTAAATAGCGCGCAATGAACTGGAACTGGTACAACGGGGGATTAAGCTTGAGGGTGGCAGCGGACGAGTCACGTATCGATTAGTCGTTGATGTTTCTCTAATTTAAACTTGCTTAATGGCGCCACCAATAAAAGTAAACAGAGAATCGAGATGGGAAGGAGAGGGAACGTGGAAAGGATTCATCAGCGGGAACCGTTCCGAAATTAACGCGACGCTATCGCACTGTCTCCGTCATTTCGGGTCTTAAGATAAACGTGATTACTTGGTGACATTGCGCACCGTTTATTCTGTTTTGTTCCCCGTCGTCGTATTCGTGTACAAGCCGCGGATTCGACTCGGCATAAATCCCTGATTTATGAAGATTTAAATTGCTGAATTTTACGATCGAATTATTCGATTATTTTACTAATGGACTTTCTCTCCTTTCCATGTAGATCGCAAAACGGTTTTCTATTGTTTCTATTATTTGAGGTTCTGACATAAATTACATTTTTAATTCCCCAAAGAAAGAAGTCTAAGGGTGTTATGTTCGGCGATCTCAACGGCCACTCATCCCCATAGGATGTAACAACGTGCTATTTTATACTGTGACGATCTTAACAGCCACGAAGGCGCCAGAAGTTCTGGCTTGTTCTGGAGGCATCTTATTCCGGAGAATTCCATCGAGGCAGCGAGCGCGAGTAACGAATATGGAAGACTCTGGACCTTTCCCGCACGGATCGATACGGGTATATAAGCCAGCCGTCGCTCGCTAGCGAACAATATAGTTCAGAGTGCAGTCGGAGCGCGGGCGCGATTATCGATCGACATAAATAGTTAGAAATAAATACTGTGAAGATAAATGTTTATAGTAGCCTTAAGTGACAGTTAGTTTTTAGTGTTCGTGTTTAGTGTTCGTGTTTAATAATTAGGTAATAAGACTGTAATAGTGTTAAATAAATTAAGTGACTATTTTAATATACCGAGTGTTTTAATTCACACCTTAACGAACGAAAAACGCTACATTGGTGTCAGGTGTCGGGTGTGAATTGGACATTAGTGAAAATAAAATTGAAGTGAAATAAATCAGACTAATTAGCGTGCGTGAAAATGGCGAAACTAGCGGACTTAAAAGTTAGTGAGCTGAAGAAGGAGCTGGAGGAAAGGGACTGCGATACGACGGGGAAGAAAGCAGACTTGCAGGAGCGGCTTCGTAAAGCATTAATTGAAGAAGGCCATGACCCAGACAACTTTGTTTTTGCTAGTGCAAGTGATATCGGCCAAATGCTGCAATCTTTGGAGGCCAACCAGGCCAAGTTGCTAGAAAATTCCGCCGACCTGGAGACTAAATTGCTAGAAAACTCCGCCGACCTGGAGGCTAAATTGCTGGAAAATTCCGCCGACCTGGCTAAAGTGTTAGAAAATTCCGCCGACCTGGAGGCTAAATTGCTAGAAAATTCCGCCAACCTAGAGGCTAAATTGCTAGAAAATTCCGAACTTATTACCAGTTTAAAAAGCGAGCTTGGGGAAAAGCTAGAAGAGAATTCTGCCAAGTTAAAAAAAGAGATGTTAGAAAACAACGCCAACCTAAAAAGGGAATTACACGAAGAAATTTTAACAAAATCTTTTACACTGGAAGAGCGAATTCTTTTGATTTTGGAAGGCAAGATCCAGGAAGTTCAGAACAAAATCACAACGCTGGACGTCAACACCTTCCAGGAGTTGCCCTATCAACCTTCAGCAACGGACAACAAGAGCAAAGTTAGTGGCAATCAGGATTCCGTTGGGCTGATGCGCCTCAAACCACCGCAATTTGATGGTTCAACGTCGTGGAATGTTTATCAGCGTCAGTTTGAAGCGGCTGCAAAAGCGAACGGTTGGTCATCCAGGGAGAAGGCGACCGCCCTTACGTTGGCTTTGAGAGGAGATGCTGCTGCTATCTTGCAAAGAATGTCCCCGGAAGAGCAAGAAGTCTACGACCACCTGATCAGACACTTGGAGACGCGTTATGGCCAGTCACACCTGGAACATGTCTACCACACTCAGTTGAAAAATCGGTGCCAGAAGTCAGGGGAGCCCTTACAGGAATTTGAGGCAGATATTGCACGTTTGGTTCGACTGGCATATCCAGATGCCCAGGAAAAAATCATGGAACGTTTGGCGGTTCAAGCATTCCTGGACGGACTCCGTGATGGTGAAATGAAGCAAGCCTTACTACTAGCACATCCACCTAAGCTAGTTGATGCACTAACACGGGCCCTTGAGTTCGAAGCTGCCAAGAACACAAGTCAAGCTCGTGTCCCACAAGTGATTCCAGGAGAGGACGACTTCGAAGAATCAGTCAAGCGGATCGTCAGGGAGATCGATAAAGAATGTAGCCGCCAGGACCGGAAGTTGGAGTGCTGGAAATGTGGCAAGGCAGGCCACATAAGAAGACGCTGTCCAGAAGGCGTCAGTCCCACTTCCGCCAATCCGGAAAACAAAAAAAAGGTCGATGCGAGGGGGCAAACGTCGACCTGTATTCAGCAAGCCCCAGCAAATACCGCCCAGGTCTCCTCACTGCAACACCATGCCAACAGTGTTTTTGTCGACGCGTGCGTGGATGGAACCCTCCGCACTGTGCTGCTGGATACAGGTGCAACGAAGACAATCATAAGGCCCGACATAATAAAACCTGCAGCTAAGGTTCGGCAATCAAAATGGCGTCTACGAACAGCAAAGGGAGATCATGCAAAAGTGCATGGTGAAACAAACGTCATGTTTACCATCGGGAAAGCCACGTTTAACCATCCTGTGATAGTGGCTGAGATTGAGGATGAGGTGATCATCGGGACGGACATAATGGACACCAAGGGCTTCGAGTTAAGCTTTAGGCGGGGAGTTCTGCGGGTAGATGACGAGGAAGTTGTTTTACATCGAGAAAAGAATTTAAGTGTTCAAGTCCTACTCCCGGAGGAGACACTGATACCAGAACGGAGCGAGATTGTTTTGGACGGCTGCATTGATGGCAAGACCACAGATGGTGAGATAGTCATGTTCGAACCCGTAATGCATGACGAGGCTGTTGGTCGAGGAATAGCGGTCGGAAAGGCCCTTGTGCGGGCTGGCAGGAGTATTCCTGTGAGGATAATGAACGTCAATCACTATCCTGTGTTATTAAAGGAGGGCACGGAGTTAGGACGCTGCTCTGGAGTTTCAGCGATAGTGCGGCAGGTTGCGGCCGTGGAAACCAGCCGGGAAGCCATTCCAAAAGAATTAGAAGTGCTGGTATCATCGTCAGGCACCGGTCTAAGACCAGACCAAAGAAGGAGGCTGAGACATCTGGTCCATAAGTATCGAGATATTTTTGATACTGGGAAGAAGGGGAGGACCAATATAATCCAGCATAAAATTAATACGGAAAATGCTCGTCCCATTCGGCAGGCAGCTAGAAGGCTACCGCTGGCTAAGAGAGAGGAGGCTGACAAGATTATTGAGAGTATGGTCGAGGAAGGAATCATAGAACCATCCAGCAGTCCATGGTCTTCACCGGTGGTACTGGTAAAGAAGAAAGACGGCTCGACCAGATTCTGCGTTGACTACCGGCTGCTTAATAATGTGACCAAAAAGGACAGCTATCCTCTTCCTCGCATCGATGACACTTTGGACACCCTGGCCGGATCGAAGATCTTTTCCACGCTGGATTTGAAGAGCGGGTACTGGCAAGTTGAATTGGCCCCCGAAGATAGAGAAAAGACAGCTTTCACGGTGGGTGCTGGATTATGGCAATTTAACGTGATGCCATTTGGACTGTGCAATGCTCCTGCTACTTTCGAACGACTGATGGAAACGATTTTAAGAGGACTGTCCTGGAAGACATGTCTGGTCTATCTTGACGACATTATTGTAGTAGGAAAATCGTTTGAAGACCACATGCGAAACCTAGAAGAAGTGTTCCTGAGGCTACGAGGTTCAGCACTGAAATTGAGCCCAAAGAAATGTCACCTATTTCAAAGAGCTGTGCAGTACCTGGGTCACGTTGTTTCCAGTCAAGGAGTGGCGGTTGACAAGGCAAAGATCCAGACTGTCAAAGATTGGCCAGTTCCCAATGACAAACATGAGCTGCGCAGCTTCTTGGGATTATGCACATACTACCGACGCTATGTGAATGGATTTGCCAACATCGCAAAACCATTAACCAGGCTCACCGAAGGAGAACGAAAATTCCAATGGTCCCAGGAATGTCAAGAAGCTTTCGATCACCTAAAAGGGGCTCTGATTAGCGCACCTATCTTGAGCTATCCCCTTCCTGAAGGAAAATTTGTACTGGACACCGACGCTAGCAATGTGGGCATAGGAGCCGTGCTGTCCCAAATTCAGGATGGGCAAGAAGAAAAAGTCATAGGCTATTTTAGTAAAACGTTGTCCAAGCCAGAGCGTAACTACTGCGTCACCCGCCGAGAGTTGCTAGCTGTTGTGAAAGCGATGGAGCACTTTTACAAGTACCTCTACGGAAGGAAGTTCCTGCTACGAACAGACCATGCTGCTTTAAAATGGCTCCTTCAGTTTAAAAATCCAGAGGGACAAGTGGCAAGATGGATAGAGAGGCTACAGGAGTTTGACTTCGACACCGAGCACCGAGCAGGGAGAATCCATGGAAATGCAGATGCTCTATCAAGAAGACCCTGTCCACGGGACTGCAAGCCTTGCCAGCGGGCAGAGGAAAAAGACGCTGACTTGTTACGAACCACCATAGTCGACGATACTTGGCAAAATAGAGATCTTATAAAAGACCAAGAGGAAGATCCCGATATCCAGATAGTCCTAAACTGGATGAAAGAGGAGAAGAAGCCAACCTGGGGAGAAGTTGCCAAGTATCCTCCTAACATCAAGTCGTATTGGGCA
Source organism: Melinopterus prodromus (assembly GCA_964023965.1). Classification (NCBI taxonomy): domain Eukaryota; kingdom Metazoa; phylum Arthropoda; class Insecta; order Coleoptera; family Scarabaeidae; genus Melinopterus; species Melinopterus prodromus. The sequence continues at coordinate 70,159,115 of OZ030391.1, forward strand.
CAATGGGACTCCCTAATTCTGGAAGATGGACTCCTGCGGCGGAAAATAATTGACCACGACGGCCAAGAGGAAAGAAGGCAAATTGTTGTGCCCAAATGTCGGATTGCGGAATTGCTAGAAGAACTCCATGCTGGTGTGTCAGGAGGACATCTCGGAGTGACAAAGACGCTGGGAAGGGTGAGAGAAAGATTTTACTGGGTTAATAGCAAGGAAGACGTAAGGGACTGGTGCAGAAAATGCGTTGTATGTGCGGCAAGTAATGGGCCGCAGAGAAAGCAGAAGGCTTTGATGCGCCAGTACAACGTGGGAAGTCCCTTTGAAAGGATTGCTATTGACGTAGCCGGCCCGTTTCCCGAATCCGAAGCAGGAAATAAGTACATCGTGGTCGTGATGGACTACTTCAGCAAATGGGTTGGGGCATACGCTCTACCAAACCAGGAAGCCTCAACAATTGCCGACGCCTTGGTGAAAGAATGGATTTGCCGATTTGGCGTACCTTTGGAGCTACATTCGGACCAAGGGCGAAATTTTGAATCCAGTTTGTTCCAGAACATCTGTAAGACGCTCGGAATCAAGAAAACAAGAACTACTGCGTTACACCCGCAGTCAGATGGAATGGTGGAGCGCATGAATAGAACCATTAATCGGTATTTGGCGAAAGTGGTCTCCGACCATCAAAGAGACTGGGATGGCTTTCTTCATTTGTTCCTCCTGGCTTATCGATCGGCCGTCCACGAAAGCACGGGAGAGTCTCCGGCTCGGATAATTATGGGAAGAGAACTCCGTCTCCCATGCGATCTGAAGTTTGGTTGCCCGCCAGGAACTGATGTCGCCGGGGAGGACTACGTCAGTGAACTGCGAAGAAGAATGGATGCCATTCATAGCCAAGTTCGCATTTCCATTCAAGATGCCAGTAATCGAATGAAGGACGCATACGATGTGAATGCCAAGGACCACAGGTACAATGTCGGTGATATGGTTTGGCTTTACGACCCTAAGAGACGAAAGGGACTGTCACCAAAACTTCAAACATCCTGGGATGGACCATACAAAGTTCTGGAAGCTATCAACGACGTCCTTTACCGGATACAAAAGCCACCGCGGGGTAAAGCTCGAGTCATTCACTTTAACCGACTGGCTCCTTACTACGGAGACCACGAAGACGCGGAGCTGCGGCGAATCCAACCAGAGCCGGAATTGACATTCGACGAATTCATGGCCCGTCATACTAATGGTCAAAAGAGTCGGTTCGGTGTGACCTGTGAAGTGCAGCGGGACCTGTTTACTGCTCCAGCTGGCTACGCACTGGCACATTGTGTGGCTAAGGACTTGCAAATGTCCAGAGGGATAGCCAAGGTTTTCCGCGGGAAGTTTGGAAATATTCCAGAGCTGCGTCGGTCTAATCCCAGAGTCGGACAAGCACTCAAGGCAACCGACGAAACGACCGGCAGAAAGATCTTCCACTTGGTTACCAAAGAGACGTCCGATCGGAAGCCAACCTATAGAGATGTTTGGGACACTTTGTGTTCTCTAAAGGAAGAATTGCTAGCCGAGGACCTGAGAAGCCTGGCGATTCCCAAGCTGGCATGCGGACTCGATGGCTTGGACTGGAGGATAATTCGCAGCATGTTGGAAGCACTCTTCAGGTTGACGGGCGTACAAATTCTGGTGTGCTGTTATAGCCCTCAACGTCGTTCCGTGGAGAGAACCGTGGACTGTTACTTCCACAAGAGATCCTGCTGCAAGAAGGGAGCTTTCTGCAGATATCGACATCCACCATCTTTGGAATCATTTCGGGACGAAACGAGCTTAGGAGGGGGGCAGTGTGACGATCTTAACAGCCACGAAGGCGCCAGAAGTTCTGGCTTGTTCTGGAGGCATCTTATTCCGGAGAATTCCATCGAGGCAGCGAGCGCGAGTAACGAATATGGAAGACTCTGGACCTTTCCCGCACGGATCGATACGGGTATATAAGCCAGCCGTCGCTCGCTAGCGAACAATATAGTTCAGAGTGCAGTCGGAGCGCGGGCGCGATTATCGATCGACATAAATAGTTAGAAATAAATACTGTGAAGATAAATGTTTATAGTAGCCTTAAGTGACAGTTAGTTTTTAGTGTTCGTGTTTAGTGTTCGTGTTTAATAATTAGGTAATAAGACTGTAATAGTGTTAAATAAATTAAGTGACTATTTTAATATACCGAGTGTTTTAATTCACACCTTAACGAACGAAAAATGCTACAATACCTTATCGCTATTACGTCCTCTCTATCAAATAGGAAAGTTATAGTCCAAGCATATACGCTCTTCGATGGGTTAGTTGTGAATTTAATCGATTAACTTTGCTTTTAAAGATAAAAGGAGCCTTTAACGTATAGCCCAAAAAGAAATCTGGCCCAATGATTTTTGTTTATAAAATTACACAACACACATTAATTCTCTCATCGCTCTACTAATTAATAGTGAGTCAACCATAGCATCATCACTAAACGTAATGTTGTCTACTCGCGTAAAATGTATTTTTCACCAATAAGTCTCTATCTTTTCAGGAATACTTAATATAATGCGTTGTTCAGCCATTATTCAGTTAAGTTAAAGTCACGGACGGAATATATTGTATATATAGGGTGAGCCGCTTTTTCTTTTTTAATTTGAAATTCCTGATTGTGCAGTCATGGAAAAGTTAGGTTAATGAATTAAAGAAAACACCTAATTTATTTATTTTTTTTATTTTGCTGTTTTGAACTGCCGCAACAGCTTTCGCCACTACGGGGGCATCGGCAGGCCCGAATTGTCATTATTATGGCCCGCGTCTGTGGCACGTCTTAAGTGGGCCTTAATAATGATAATTTGAACCTGCCGATGCCCCCGTACCGTAGTGGCGGAAGCTGTTGGGGGATGTTAAGGCGTGGATTATTATTATTATTACTATTATATCATATTTAAAAAGAATAACAAAAATTGAAATAATTTTAAAGCCTTTGCGCAGTTCAAAACATGAAAATACACAAAAAATTGCCCCCGTAGTGGCGAAAGCTGTTGGTGGATGTAAAGGCGTGGATTATTATTATTATTATTACTATTATTCATATAGAAAAAAAAATAAAATAAAAAAAAATATCAAAAATTAAAATAATTTTAAAGCCTTTGTGGCAATTCAAACCATGAAAATAAAAAGGAAAATTAGGTGCTTTATTTAATTCATTAACTCACACCTTTTCCATGACTGCACAATCCTGTATTTGAAAATTAAAAAAAATTCGGCCCACCCTATAATGTATAATGACTTTATTTGTCAGCGAAACATTTGCATTAACTTTTTCGGTCCTTTTTGTGTTGTGTGTTGTTCCCTACTATGACTTTTATGAAACATTCCTTTTTTCTTCAGTCATAGTTTGCAGGATTTCAAATCGAGAACAAAAATAGCTTGTAAAATCGTATCGTGTTTATAATACCGGCTCTTAATGGTCTACATAACTGCTCTGGATTTCAAACTGATTGCTTTTTAATGAAAATAGATATTGATATGTACCATCTTAAAATGTAACACACTGTATGTCCAATTGGAAGCAAATCCGGAGATGATGAAAACGGCAAAATGTTGACATTGGCTTCTTGATAGGTATACAAAGAAGCCGATATTGACCATGTGAACGATGCTCTATTTTTAGCAAATAATGGAAAACAAAATTAGTTATTGATTGTTTTGAAATTGGGTGTATATATGTGTTTGGCCTTAGTATTTAAGACTCCACTTTTATGTATTTTTTGTTAATTAATACAAAATAAATAACATTCCGGTCGCGATAAAAAATTGGGTTAGAAATTGCCATTTTTGCAGATGATTTTCGCAATATACTGAAAACTGATGGAAAAAATATGAGTACAACTAACAAACCATAAAATACCCAATTCTTGGCGTGTTATTTGCAAAATAAAACCTCAATAATGTGGAAACGCCATAAAAAATCACTCTTAAAGAATGTCAATGAAGCCAAGCCGGCCATTCACAAGATACATATATTGCATATCTACGTATTTTCTACGTCTGTAAATTATACTTAAAGTAAGAGAAAAAAGCATTTATAAATATTTCGCAGAGATTGAACATTTAATAGTATATATAAAAACTGATTTAAAATTAATGGAAATTAATACCAAGTTCCTCTAAATGTATCAAATTCAATTCTTCAATTCAACTTTATCACTTTGATTTATTTTTATAGTTATATACTCGGTCATGCGAACATATGTTCTCATTAAACCTGCTTATTACTTGGCTTATCGGGTTATTTCATCTGCATAGGCTTTCTCGCTGGTTGCATGAAATCACGTTTTCAGATTTTGTCTGAACTGAACATCCTTTGTTAAAGGTTGGTTAAATAAACGAACGTCTGGTTTGAAGAAACCTGAAAAAGTTTGAAGTTTATATATCAGCCCCACCATAAAATATTGAAATTTTTTACTCTTATTGAACTATCAACATATTGATGGAATAATAATACGGCCAATTTGTAATCTAAACTTCACATGCTCCGAAACTCTATTATATAGAGGCGAATATCTGATCTACTGCATTCGGGCCCGCATAAAATATTTATTTATAAGCAGGCGGCCTTTGCAAACATAGACGTTGTTTATGGTTTACGGTTAGCCCACATTCAATCCGCGCATTCCCGTCCCGACGCCTACTTTGTATTCATGAAAGTGAAAAACATACAAATACTACTTTACGGAAAACGCGGACGTTATGGAGATATATTAACCCCACATGTGCAGTTTTTTTTTTATACAAAAGCGAAACCGGACGTTTGCTATGACCATTTTACCTTTATAACTAACAAACAAATCACAACAGAACTGATTTATTTGAATGACGATTTGTTATATATTGTCAATTTTACACAACGTGCAATAATATATTCGATTTTTTAATTAAAGGCATTCGTTTTCCTTTCTTTTTGTACCACTTCCTGGTTCTGTATTTCCATTTAATTACATATTATACAAACCTCCCTGTCCATGACGCTAATTTGCATTGAGGTTGCCTTTGGAGCCTTTCAATTAGCATTTTTTACGACCTTCCCTTTACTTTCGATTGAATCCTGTCCGTTCTGTGTCTTCTGTGTCTGTCTCTCTTTGTAAATGGTAATGTATATGAATACAAAAAAATACGTTTTAGAATATTCCAAAAAATGTGTCTATTGAATGAGAGCTTATCTAAGCCCAAGTCCCCTCTTGCAGATTTCTACTGCCGCGGAAAAAAATACAAATATGGTTAAAGTAAACGTGATGCTCTTAAAATGCACATACAGAAACTTTGATATTAAAATAGGAAATTTCTAATATTTCTTTTACAAATGTATAATAATCCAGAAACGTATACACTAGGGTGGGTATTCTAAAAAGTTGTCGTTTTTTTATAATTAGTAGTTTGTATTTTTGGTCAAAATTGGCGTCAATAATTAGAAGCAAGAAACCAAGGGTATACGTTTTTAAAGTTCAATTAAATATAATAAATATAAATTTAAAAATATGATTAAAGCACTATGACCCTTAAAATGCATTTGGTATTTGTTAAGTTAGCTATATTAAGCCCGTCAGTTTTATACCCAATTGTCCTTAGTTACCGCTAAATCGGTTACTATATTTCAAAATCTTTTACTTTGACAAATTTCTCCACTCCAGAATGTATGACATAACCAAAGACACAGCGTTAAAATATTAAAATTTTTGTGTGATAGTTGATAATGCAAGAGTCAGAAACAAAGAAACCTATTCGCACGGCAATGTATCGCGATTCACAACACTGCGGTGCCGTGTAGTTTGCATAACAGCTATTTCAGTGGCATATTATTGAAGCAGATAGACTAGCCGACAGCTAGTCATCGCATGTCAAATATCGATAGCTAGTAACAAAGCAACAGGCCACAAGAGCCATTGTTCGATAACGGCCATTGCTTGCAATACCTATAATGATGGACTTAATTACATCCGGGCAGAATAACAATGTGCAAAATTATATAATTACTATATTCACCCGTTATTACCTATGAAATAAATAATTAATTGTAACAGTGTGATTGTTTGTGAAAATTGTAGTCAATATTTGTTTAATTCTTAATAGCGAATATAAAATGAACTATAGGAAGGCAGTAAATTAGTTAGAATTTACATGATTATCGTGACTATATCAAAATCGAAAATATTAGACACCCATTCATTGAGCTTGCAATAAAAATTCTTTTTTCTACTTTGCGTTCGTTATAAGCTCATAACGAAACCGCTTTCGGTGTCGTTATGAAAACACTAGATCACAAACTTTCAGTAACTTTTAGTTTTCCAAGATTGATGAAATTGGCGTCAAGTGTCAAGCAAAGCTGACATCTGAATCGCTATTGGCTCGCCTCAATCGTATTTGTGAATTTTACTACAACTACCAACTGTTGAAGAAAAAAATTACACTAGATTGTAAGATGACAACCGCAATTTTTGACATTTATGTAAAATTAATGTCGCAAAGTAGAAAAAATAGTATATAACACTCGTTTTATAAGACTCATTGGCGCACTCGTTCCATTTGGGCACTCCTCGCTACGCTCGTCGTGCCCAAAACAACTCGTGCGCCAAATTTTGTCTTATAAAACTTGTATTATAATATACTATAATAGCTAATAAACAACGGAAAGATGACATTGTTCAATTAAGTTCATTGTCGCATTCTTACCTGTCACGGGAGACAAAGGAACTAGAAAATAGTTCCTTTGTCCAGTTCAGGGGCGTATCAAGCTCAAACCGGAAGGGGGGTCAGTTGTCTAAATTTAACTTGGGAGAAGGGCGCCCATTAGGGTGGTCCAGAAACGCATTGCAAAAATGTTTGTGATGGTGTAAAGCAACGATCTCCTCAAATAGTTTCCAAATCCAAAAAATCTGATGTGGCCAGGCACATAACTTTATCATACAATATATAAAATTAATAGTTTAGCTGCATGAGAATCTATTCTATTAAGATAAATCGTAGGTATTGTCAAAGCATCAGCATTTGACACTACCTACACTACATCATTAGAATAATAGTAATTTATGTCACAAATGCCGAAAGTACGGAATAGCGCGACGAGCGGTGATGCGGCGCGTCACCGAAGGCGGAGTGTCGCCGTCGCATGTGAGCGAGTCGCGCTATCTAGTTTTTGGCAGGAGCGACATCAACGTTTATTGTGTTGCTTTTTAAGAAATACGCATTTAAAAAAAATAAATAAATGATTTCTGTATAGTAAATGCTAGGCTGGTACCACTTTGACGAAACGTCAAGTTTAAAGGTGCGTTCCGATTGGTAGGTAATGGTAGCTAATGGCGGTGGTAGAATACGAAATTATAGTATTTCTTACATATCGTGATATGACACATATTAGTTTGCATTTTCTATTGGAAATACTATAACGGCGTCTGCTACCACTGCCATTATCACTAATGAAAACGCACCTTAAAAAGGTAATTCAAATTCTGACAGATTTATATTTGTTCATGACACATCCAAGGGCGTAGCCAGAAGTTTTGGCAGGGGGGGGGGGGGCAACGAGTAAGAAAAATACAAAAATTTAAGTAAATAGATATTTCTAATCCCATATTTTTTTGTTTATAAAAATATATGTATGAGGACATAATATGAAATATGCTAATTATACATTACGTAATGTTAAGTTTCCGCTTGTTTTTAGCAAACTTCTGGACAGATTCTCTGAAAATTTCAGAAAGTCTGCCATAAGACCAAGAGCATTTAATGCTCTTGGTCGTCATTGACAATGTTGCGATGAACGCTGAGCATACATAATCCATTTAATGTTTCTCCTACTATGGTATTATTTATTATTTGGCTACGATCTACTATGGTAGATCGTAGCCAAATAATACTAAAATAGTTTTAAATTATATCCATTGCAAAAAACACTGTTATTACCGCGTTCAGTAACTACACATCATAGCCAGTAATATACAAGGTATACAATAGGCTGATACTTATGTGGTTTTGGTTGCCAAACCAATAATATAATGTTATTTGTAATCAAGCAATCTAAAATTTAATCTTCAACTTACTTCTCGGTTGCTTAAACAATTCTTCTATTACTTTCCAATAAGCCCGTACTTAACAATAAATATCTTACTCTGTATTGAGATTTGGAGATACTGGTATTTGAGTATAATACTCGACGGTAAACTATTAATTTATACTTTCTCATAAAATAAGCACAAATAATAGCCTTGACAGTACATGTTATATGTTTTTGTAAATTTATTATGTACCTAATAGAATTTTGTGCATTTTTATTTTGAGCGCCAGGGGGGGCAGGTGCCCCGCCTGCCCCCCCTTGGCTACGCCCTTGGACACATCCCTACCAACATACTAAAATAAAACTACACTCATCGCTATAGTTTATTTATAATTTTCGCAATTTATCGTTTTTAGAATTAGATATAAAAACGGGTTGATATTTCTTATCAACAAACAATCAAATTGGTGATCTTATTTTATTTGAAATTTGTATTTTATAATTTGCCGCACTACAGCGGCAACGTTCCATAGTGGTTCTCCAACCTCTGATGAGATCAGCTGTTTTCGAATGTGACAACACAAAAAAAAATATTTGTCAAAATCCTGGCTACTATGTAATTTCATATCAATGCAGATGCGACCGATCTCGATCAAATAGAATTTGCTCTTGAAGCTAAACTATTAATTATACCAAAAAATCTGATGTGGCCAGGCACATAACTTTATCATACAATATATAAAATTAATAGTTTAGCTGCATGAGAATCTATGTTATTGAGATAAATCGTAGGTATTGTCAAAGCATCAGCACTTTTTTATATTTCTGTATAGGAAATGTTAGGTTGGTACCACTTTGACGAAACGTTAAGTTTAAAAAGCTAATTCAAATTCTGACAGATTTATATTTGTTCATGACACTGTAGATGTCACATCCGTACCAACATACTAAAATATAACTACACTCATCGCTATATTTTATTTACAATTTTCTCAATTGATCGTTTTTAGAATTAGATATAAAGACGGGTTGATATTTCTTATCAACAAACAATCAAATTGGTGATCTCATTTTATTTGAAATTTGTATTTTGTACTTTGCCGCACTAGAGCGGGAACGTTCCATAGCGGTACTCCAACCTCTGATGAAATCAATTGTTTTCGAGTGACAGCACAATAAAATATTTGTCAAAATTCTGGCTACTATGTACTTAGTTTCATATCAATGCAGATGCGACCGATATCGATCAAACCGAATTTGCTCTTGCAGCTAAACTATTAATTTTACCAAAAAATGTCATAGGCATAAATTATTCAAAATTTCCTCTACTTTAATTTATTATTTAACTATTTTTACGAAATTACAGAAATGGCGGCTCATTTGCAAAATCCTTGAAAAAGGCTTAGAATAAACTACCAGTTCCTTTGGACCCTTTTGGACCAAAAGCTTTTCAGCTCTAAGTTAGGTCATGAAACTTCTAAATATGAACTTTCGTCCCGATACCTTTAGTAGTTTCTCCGGAATCGTCGTCACAAAAATCGTTTACACACACACGCACACACACACACACAGACATTTTTTTGTACCTTGGTCAAAAATGTTCAGGGGACCCAAAAAGACATATTTCCGCTAAAATCTGATTTTTTTTTTCGGCATGATTACAATACTTTAACATACTGTGTATGATAAAATAAAAATGTCATAGGCATAAATTATTCAAAATTTCCTCTACTTTAATTTATTAATTAACTATTTTGTCGAAATTACAGAAATGGCGGCTCATTTGCAAAATCCTTCAAAAAGGCTAAGAATAAACTACCACTTCTTTTAGACTCTTTTCAACCAAAAGCTTTTCAGCTCTAAGTTTGGTAACAAAACTTCTAAATATGAACTTTCGTTCCGATACCTTTAGTAGTTTCTCCGGAATCGTCGCCACAAAAATCGTTTACACACACACATACATACACACACACACACACACACACACACACACACACACACACACACACACACACACACACACACACACACACACACACACACACACACACAGACATTTTTTTGTACCTTGGTCAAAAATGTTCAGGGGACCCATAAAGACCTATTTCCGCTAAAATCTCAATTTTTTTTTTCGGCATGATTACAATACTTTATCTTACTGCGTATGATAAAGTAAAAAAGTGGAGACGTGTGTTTGTTGAAATTTTGTTTTAGCCGTGCTAGTAGACGTCTTAAATTTACATGGGAAAATGCTTGAGAAGAAGAAATTTTTAGGTATTTTTCAAATAATTGTTCGGAGTTTGAGAAAACTTAAGATTACTTAAGGACTTGTAGAGGACTGTCCAAGGAAGATTTTGACCTATTATACATATGGATTTGCCGCCCCAACCCGTCCCCATAGTGCCCTGAAAACTACCTTAAATGAAAAAATTTACATGTTTAAGATAATTGACCCTTTTAATCATTTCAGTCTCTTTTTCTCATAGAAATTATTACTATAAGTCTAGTGGAATATTTCGGGAAATTGGAGAGTTACATTTCTTTTTAAAATATTAAATTTCTAAAGTCAAAAAAATTTATTAATTAACCACATTTCTCTCTCCGTTTCTTATTCTGATTTCCTGCCACTGTGTGTCAAAAGATAATGTTGATTTGTTGCTGTCTGGAATCTGTTCCCTGTACTCTAATTTGATGAAATATTGAAAACGAATATTATTTTATTATTCAAATAGTGGAAATCATCCCAAAATATAAATGATGTCACTTCAGAATAAACGTTCGCCAGACCAGTCTACAAAAAAAAATTATTTATGCGAATTGCAATAAAATTAAGAAATGGCATTTGTTTAAATAAATGTGGGTATATTTGATTATACAGACTAGATATCTCGAACATGAAATTTATAAGTTAATTTCACAAATATACTTACATACCAGAATTAGACAAAAAGTTAAAAATGAGTTTTAATTGATTGGGTAGACATGAGGAAGGAATTGTTTCACTGTCCATCTAAGGTAATAAACTGCTTTTTCGAACTCAGAATTCAGACGGATTTTCAAGAAAAACGAATTATTTATACAAATAGAAGTTGTTTAAACTAATGGAAATTATCTGATAAATGTTTATAAACATTCTACAAGACTTATAGTAATGATTTCTATGAGAAAAATGTAATAAAATGATTAGACCGGTCAATTTTCTGAAAAATGATTTTTTTTTCATTTGACTGATTTTCAGGTGTGGATTGGGGGCGTCTAATCCATATGTATATTAGGTCAATTCTTCCTTGAAAATTCCTATAGCTTTGACATAAGTTGTCCCAAATCCCGAACAAATATTTCGAATTATTGCCCCCCTGGATACCCCCTTGGGCCGGTTCATTACACAAAACTGTAATTTGCCCGAAATATTATGTAATAAAATTTGTGACATTTCAATATTTTATATCTATTTTGAGTTCTATCCATCATCCAGTAGGAACTATTTCAAATTTAATCAGTAGTAGCAATTATAAATCTGTAGCACAGAAAATAAAAATTGTGTAGCAATTTCTGCATATTATCTCAACCCCTCGGGTTTTGGCGGAGAAAATATATATTTTTATACCTTTTATACGACGATAACGATATCTATGGATTGTGCTTGACCCAAATACCGCAGATGGCGCCCATACAGTCAACCGGCGGGCCCGGGCGGTCGGCTTCATCTATGCATATATACGGCATAATTTGATTCCGAAGGCTAATTACAAATCTCAAAGTCAGGTCGATTCTCTAATAGGATTAGATATTCTGGCTCGCTTTTATGTATTTCGAATGACATTCATCACCAGATGCTCAGATGCTGAATACGGTACCTGTATGTAACAGAATTACCATGTTCAATACTGTTTACGTTCGGTAGTTGTCAAATCAACACAATGATTTAGCTTTGGTTTTGTGATTCTACTATAAATAATGGGCACTGATTGATTACAGCGCCCGCTGCGGCTAATCCAACCAACTATACTTTATTTCTTCGTTTCTCCACTGCAAGCGCTGTGATTGATTTACTCTTTCTCAAGTTTGAAGTTTGGACCATGCCAAAAACTTTAGTTGAACAAAAAAATTTATTGAAAGTTTTACGAGCTATAATTTTAAATAGCTATTTTCTTAAATCTCAGACATCGTCAAGATAATCGTATAGGATATTGCGCACATTTGCCCCCATAAGTACTTTATTTTTGTGGGAATGATATTGATTTGTACTTACTTTGTACAGACTTATCTAATAACCGCGTAACAAAATATTAACTAAACAAATATGAAATGACAGGAAAATCTAACCAACAGAGAATTTGACAGCAGCCCCAGAAAGCAATTCTCTAACATAGATGGGGCTAAAATTGGCAAACATATAATAGTAATACATGAGTTGTAATGAACTTTTGCTAGTAATATAAAAAAAATCCTGCGCAATTCTGTCGAGTGCAAGTGTGGATTTTATGAATGTAGGTGTTTCTTAATTGATCGCAACAACAACAGTCTAACGTACAATTTGAATGGAAACACCCGGTGTAAATCTGAAAAGACAACTAAATATAGTTGTCAATCGTCATTTTAGCGCCACTATAACAGTACACGCCCACAGAGACATAGACAGTGCACAGTCATGAAAGATGTAGGTATCTTTTCATCACTCTTTCAGAATTTTAAAGTAGTTTGTCTGTGATTTATCCATGACATCCAAACGAGACGCTATGACGACATTTTTCTTATACTGAAAACGTTATAAACTCGTAACGAAACCGCTTTCGGTGTCGTTATTAAAACACTAGATCCCAAACTTTTAGTAACACAGTTTTTCAAGATTGATGACATTGAGTTCAAGTTTTAAATGATACTGACATATCAAGCGCTATTGGCTCGCCTCAATCGTATTTCCCAGTTTTACGACACCTACTAACTATTGAATATAAAACTACTCTAGATTGTAACTTGACAGTCGTAATTTTCGAAATTTATGTAAAATTAATAACGCAAAGTAGAAAAATAGTATATAACACTCGTTTTATAAGACGTATTGGCGCACTCGTTCCAAACAAATCGTGCGCCAATTTTGGTCTTATAAAGCTTGTATTATAATATACTAATAGCACACAAGAACCCAGTTAAACAAACATAATGTATCGGCTTGTCAATTTGACGTTATGGGACTAACGGACGGTATGATTTGCAATAAAGTGATCCCAATTTTAAGCTCATATGACTCCATCCAAGTGACTGTAAGCGTGACTGAAAAAAATCCCGGGTGATGTCATCATTCATGGTGATGTCATCGTTCGTGTGTCTCATGTCTTACATCTTTAGATACTAACATTTAAGAGATATACTGTCAGACAAGAAGGTATATAGGAGAGACCCTGGCCTCTATTGCATTGGAACTAAAATAGGAGGCTAAAATAGTTCTTCTAGAGCGCTGGGCGATCCCTACAGGATAATGTCGATAGAATTCCCCGTTGTCCAACCCGGCCATGTGTTGTTTGTGTTGTACCCGTGACCTTTACCCTTGAGATGTGTGTTTGGTTATTCCAACTTTACACGCCCACCTGGGGTTTCCAGTTGTAGTGTGGACCTTCTACGTTTAAATTATCACCTGAATTACCTGAAAATTATCTATTATGAACCTTACCTAAACATTGTTGCACAACTTTCTTTCATTTGTGTCATATTTGAATAATATTACGCGAATTTTGATATACGTCATAAAACGGGCTATTTTCCAGCGTAAATTCTACAAATGCTTTGAATAATTGAACCCTTTTGTGAGTTATGAATTTAAAAAAATGTTTTTACCTCATTATACATTTATCTAAATTGCTGGAATAACATTGTAAAACAGCCTGCAAATACAAATGCCCCAAAAGCCGAAAACACAACCATCGTTGTGTCTCACTTCGCTGAAAATTGGGATGGCTGGCATTCTGTCCGTTGATAAATTAAATTCCGCTTGTTTGTCGTTTTTACAGTCGCCGACTGATGCGTTTAGGCGTCTTACGCAGTGGACTGCCGCCAAGATAGAAACAAAACAACCGAAGCGGTATTGATTGAAAACGAAAAGGAAACCTCACGCAGGCAGGGTGTACGAGAAGTAGGACGACAAAGTGGAAGAACAAAAGATTGGCGAAATTTAATCAGAGTTACTTAATTTGAAGTCACGTCCTCCACGGATAGGATTACTTCACACTTTCTCCTTATTTATACGCGCAAACATTTTAAACCTCTTAGGCGGTACTAAACTCGACAACTTTACGGCGAGTTATTTGCCGCCGCAGCTTCGCTGAAAATATTTGTTGGTAGGCCTGACCCAGTACACTGTCTCCCGCACGTTTACTGCTCGCGACTTCAATATTAATTTACGGGAACAATGTTTAGATTAATTTTTTTTAGAAAACTAATTTAATCCAGTTATTTCAGAAAGACTATAAAGTTTGAAACATGTGGTATTGTTGCGAAGTCTAGTTTAATTACATTGTATAATTGGGGCCAGGTCATCCAACCCATCCAAGCTGCAGACAGTTGACGTCTTGCCAAATTCATATAAACGCCACGGCATGGGATGGGAAGAGGATCAGTAGTTTGGAGCACCTGAGGTTAGTATACGCTCAGTTCAGGACGTGATGGCTAAAACGTCATCTAACATGCTGAATTGTTTTCTGTTCTAAAGACGAATCCGGGCTGTTTCTAATTTCCCCTGTTTTGATATCTCCATCATCTCCTTTACAATATTCTCAATTTATTTCACCAGTAAGATGAAGTAAGTACCTACTCTAAAAACGTTTGCATACTCCATAAAGTTAAACTCACAGTCCATTGAGATAGCACACTCGACTGAGCAAGACAGAGTAGAAAAATAAACAACGTGAAGTGAATTGTTGTACAATCCTGGCGACCGAGATTATAGGTTAACTGACAGACAGCTGCCGTGAAGCTGGGCGTCTCATTTAAATACTGCTGACGGCAGCAGGAAATTTCAAAGCGTGAAGACAAAAAGTGTTGAATCACTTTAAGAGAAAAATAAAACGGCGCCAAATTGAATTTCTCGGTCGGCAAGCGAGGCGTTACCCCTAGCAGCCACAAACTCTTGGACGCGCCATACAGAGTTGAAGCGCCTTAAAAGAATTATCTTCACGGAGGCATTTTTTTAAATTTAATCGATGCTTTTTGTGATTTTCGTCTAAAGTAGATAAATATTATAGCGAATTATACAGAGTGTTTCAGAAATAACGGGTAACCTTGAAGGAGTATATCCGCCAAGAACACAGAAGCAATAAAGCAACAAAACATAGTCTATTTCAAAGTTTTAAACAGTATCAAAATTGTATTAAAGAAATCGTCTAAGGCCTACGCTGGTGGTAGCCGAGTGCGCATGAGTCAAAGATTGCTAACTTAAGTACGAACATTAATCAATTGAAAAATTAGATGCGGGTTTACAAAAATTATTATACCAAAGCAAGTTCTTTCATTAACTTTAAATAAACCCCAACAGAATGATTCTTAAACTTTTCAAAAACCCCGCCTTTACTACTATGGCGCCACTTCATGATAACGACAGACGCATATACTGGTTTTTACACATTGACATGACGCTCCCCTCAAGATTTTAAGATCAGGTACGCATTTGTATATTTCTAAATTATTGTAAAGGATATGTTGCAGTTCGTTAGCTAAGTGATGAATTATGTTCGTTGCGATTTTCATTGTTGTATTTGTTTCTTGTAGATTCCAGTAGTGAATTATTTATTGTACACAGAACGCTCATAACCCTACTTTATCACATGACACATTGTACTATCAGCCTTGACGGTAAAAATCTTTTGTTTTCTGTTATCTATCTAATTGCAAGATGGTAAGGAGATGTAATCTTATCGTATTTATTTATTTGTTTGTAGCGCGGCCTGAAGACGGCAATCTATACCGAAACATGTCGCTCCATGAAACGTAATTAAAATGACATATAAACATCGGAATATACCTTTTTAATTTAGCTTTCATTGAACTCCGGTGGAAGGGAACCTTTTATCTCTTTATCATTAACAACTTTACACTCACTCTGTACCTCAAACGAAAGCAGCTGCGAACATTGTTATACTGTACACTGTATATGATACATGACTCAAGTACCACCTTTTTATTTTGATTTCAGGTGACACATTGTGGACTATATTGCTGTGTTTGGAGTGTTTCCAGGTTCAGCTTTTTAAAAATTATTCCCAGACAGGGTTCAAAAACGAAAAAAACGATAAAACCAAATCCACTGCAAAGGTGATCAAACTTATTATGTAATTAAATAATGACATGTTTGTATGTAACCTAAGGGTGTGTGACGTAAGTTTCAACCAATATTCTTTAAATAAGATTTAATTTAAGAACTTCTATTTAATGTTAAAATTATGAATTCTTAATTAAATATTAAAAATTAATTAAAATATATTATAAATATAACATGTTATGTATTCTATAATAAAACGAATCTTCTATAGTCTTGATAAGTAGATACTTACCAAATACTTACCAAGACTGCAAAGCGTTAGTTTTATTATAGAAGTATACACAGTCGTTAACAAATAATTTCTAATGTTATTTATTGTTTAAACTATAATAAAACTTTATACTATTATTTTTGTTCTTATTTATCATATTCACATTAATAGGATTTTACTACTGATTTTACAGTTGACAAAGGCTCGTTCCGGCAGTCGCAAAACTAGTTTCCAAACCGTGCTTTTGTGATAAACCAGATAATGTTTCATTGGTATTTATAATGGTGTTATCATAGGTTAAAAGTGGCCACCGATTTACACGGTAAAATTACCTTTTCAGTTTTATCAAACACACCCACATTAAGATTCCACAATGCAAAAGATTCTTGTTATAGATAAACCACCGAACAGCCGGTTGCAGCACAACCACGATGGGGGTGTTGGTGATTTTCTCGCGTTGAACAGAGCCGAACCCTCGGTTGACTTTAGTAACTTTCTCAAGAACAGACTCAAGTTAGACCATACGTTATTTCAGAAAACATGTTTATTACGACTTTGGACGTATGCTCCTTCAAGGTTAGCCGTTATTTCTGAAACACTCTGTGTAGTGACTCTTTTTCGTTGTTTCTTTCTTTTTTGTTATTATAACAATATAAATACAAAAACAGATATTAGCTAAAGGGGTTGAACATAACCGGGTACCTATATAACGCAATAATATTTTAGTGTAGACGCTTCTCTGTATGTGTATATAATATGCATATATCATGAACTGTATATTTAATAATATATGTCCACATAAATAATAATACAGTTGTCAGTGCTCGCTACGATTATTTGAAATTATTAATAATAAAATGATATATTATACATCGTACGTACACAGCAACAAGACGGGTGATAATTCAGCCGTACGCAGTAAATAAATTCAACGGTTTTGATTTTAAAAGTTAATTAATTATCAAAATTTAATTTCATTTCCGTGAATATTGAAATACACTACGAGTAAAAATTACGTACTACCAAAACCTTGTCACAACTTCAAAACAGATTTTCTCTTGAATCGCTCATACGATTTTGATGATTATTTAGTTCACTTGACTTATAGAGTGTACAAGAAATAAGAAAAGTAAGTTTTGTATGAAATTACACGTTGTGATTTGTACCAACCATAACCAAAGAATCAAGTGGAGTATTTTTTATCATGTGGCTTCTTTTTGCCATTACTGTGCTTATTGTTTCTTGCCGACAGGAAGAGATAATGAAATAGAACAATGAAGAAAATGTTTAAAAAACATTGGGCAATAGTTTGGCTCGACATGAGTCATGTGATTGTAGCTGAGACAAGCCTTAGAATGCTACAAATTTTAACCGAAAAACTAATAAAAAACTTATTCTTGAATTCTGTATATTCTACTACAGTATTATTACTGATGAATTAGCTTACAACTGAACAAATAAATCATGAAAATCGGATGGGCGGTTCGACAGTACTCTGAAATTGTGATACATTTTTGTGGTGCATTAATTTTGACGTGCACTATAATTGACGAAATAAATTTCCTTCATAAACTACATAATGTAATTTAACATAATAATTTCATATCATTAGTCTTGTTGTTACACTTTTATTTCCTGTTATTATGAATACCTACATAAACGACGGTTTTGAAATAACACCATGTTTTTCTAAGCCGATGCGATACTATGTTGATTGAAATAACACAATGTATTATATTTTTGAAGAATTTTCCATCTATAAAAAGTGGAACGTGGTCGTAATAGGGGCTGGTTTTTCCGCGATGCCAAGGCCAAAAAATACACTCATTATACTAGAATAACTGACTGAACCGTCAACTTGAGGAAATATTTTCACAGCGCGCTTTCACGGATGAAACACGAGCAAGAGTTTCACGGGTTGTTTGTGAACTTTTAATGGCATCAGTATATAAACTCTTCTCGTTCCTGACCGGAAATAATTTGAAATTGGATACGGGGATTAGTGAAAACAAGTACTATGATTATACCATTGAATCGTTTGTGGAATGAATAATAATAAATAAGACTATTTTTCATGATTGTTCTAGCATATTTTAAGTAAATTCATCAAAAGTGTCACATGGTTTTGGTTTTAGTCTATATAATATCCAATACAGTCTGTGAAGTAATTAAAGAACTTGAGTAGGATCTCAAGTATTAACTTGAATTCTCAGCATTTTGCTTTTCGATTAATCCGATAACTTAATGTTCGTAAAAGATATAAGCTTACAAACAAAACTTGCAATTCAAGCTTTGATGTGCATTAACTTTTGAAATCTCTAAAGAACTTCGTTGATTTTATGATCACTGTGTAAGAAAAAATATTTCAGTTTTTCAATTCTCGGCATTTAGTTTTTGATTCATTGGTTTTTGATTCATGAATGTTTGTAACATGTCCAGCTACTTTAGTTACGAGTACAAATTTGCAATATTTGCTTTAATGTTCAATATTTTTTTGTAACCTATCACCAATTTTGATGATTTTTTCTTTGCATTCATCTAAAATTCATCGAAAATGTCACACACTTTTATAATACTAAAAAAAATAAAAATAATTAATTTCTTTACAAGTTGCTGACAATAATCGAAATCAAAATTATTATGGTATCTTTTTGCCGGGAAGTATAGAAGAATATATAGACACTTTGCAAAGCTTTTCATATCATCTCAATTTGTATGTGTAACAAAATGCGTTTTTTTTTTGTTTATAATATAAACACCAATATCTTTGGCCATTTGTGGAGCAACTAAGGAACAGGTGCAGATTGTCAAGTACCCTATTATTCCACTAAATTCTGCATTATCTCTACTACCAGAAACACTGGCAAAACTGTATTTTGACTTGCCAGGTGAATATGACGCAATCTCACGTGATCGGATTTCAAAACATATCTATTATGGTAGGTAGGTTCTCTATGTCCTGTTATTTCAACAAGGTAAACTTTTACAATCCTAAAAAAAGTGAAAATCGGTTCTAAATTACAAAAGTTATCCAACATAAAATAGTAGCAAAATTGGTATTAGATGGTTTTAAGTCTGCAGGTCTGTGAGAAAGTAATTTTTTCAACAGCAAAAAAAAACATTTTCTATCTTTTTATTAACATTAACCTTAAAAGAAGAAGAAAAGTATAAAAAATATATATTGTGAATTTATATGGCTCAGATATGTACTACAAAAATCTAATAAATGTGGATTAAAAAGATTATTTTAGTTTTCAACAAGAACGTTCTGAGAGCTCAGTTTGCTTGATTCGGTAGTTTCAGAATATAAGTTCTAAAAGACAAATAACTAAATGATTGGTAGTAATTTTAGAATGTAAAGTATGAGGGTCTTAAGTGCAGTAGTGAGATCACCCTCCTTTTACAAATACAGAAAAACTTCTAATTCTCACAAAAAAACATTGTGATCGTTGTGTTCGATTACTTGGTTCACTTTAGTTTATATACATTTCTTGGCACCCAGCATATACTACAAACAAATCTCTTTTGTTTTCTGAATTTATTTGCAGCCTGAGTTTAACCGCTTCAATGATATCAATACTTGAATCATTACGTTTAAACTAAGTATTTAATTATTATTATTATTTAATTCCCAGATATACATTTTTCTAATGGTGATAAAAATACTTGCTTAAACAAAATATGTTTACTTCCTGATTAATTGTTTTGCCATATTCATTTAAGTAAAAAATAAATAATTATTTCGGTATCCTTTCAAGTTTAAATTTGACCTTATTTCATTTTACATAAATTCCTCAAATATATGTCTTTTGTATGTAATAAATATTGTAAAGATATGAATTTGTATTAACTAATTAAAATAATATTAAGAAGGTTAATTATTTTATTGTGAATAATAAGACAAATCTTAAGGCCCAAGAAGATAGCAAATGTTCGAATTTAACGGCCATGAATAATACAATAAAAATTATGTTCATATTTTGTAGTGGTATTTTGTAGTGGTATTATGTAGATTTTCTAGATCGATTCTATTTTGTTCTGTGTTTATGGTAAGAAAACGCCAAAATCTGTAAGTTAATTTTGTTAATTACATTACAGATTTTACAAATTTGAATTTTAGAATAATTTTTGTTAATTTGGCTGTACGCAATTTAAATTAAAAGTAGTTTTCACCATTTTACTGTGTTAGGAAGGTGCGAGGTATCTGTAAAGCACCTCCGAATACTCATTGTATCTACGACTGGCTTTTCAACCAAAACATGTGAACAAACATTATTAAGTTTATAAATGTTGCGGTATATAAGTTACCTAACATTCTTATTGTTCTTTGTAATAAAATCACTAACTATTTGACGATAGCGGAAAAAATATTAATTTAAACTTGTTTTATTTATATTTATTAAATTAGGTACATTTATTATTCAAATTATAAAGATATACTACACTTTAACGAACAATTTGGAGAAAAATGGTTGACCATTTTGAAAACTCCGCGGATGAGGGACAAAAAATTAAAAATTGGCCCCCTCCGGCAAAAGCGGTGGCCGTGTGGTCACCATAGTTATAGATAAAAGGCATTTTCAATCACATGAGTTTAAACAATTAGAACAAATCAATTGTCCATAAGTCAAATATCAAAAATAGTTATTTATTATACAAGGGAAAAGTATTAGATTTTAGCCTGAGGTTGTAGTGTCTCCCAACGTTAAGCGGAGGGAGACAAAAACCGAGAGCTAAAATCTAATATTTTTCCCGAGTATAATACACCATTTTTTTCTGTGACCGGGAAAAATGACGATTTTATATAGAAAAACATATTACTACTATATTATATTAAAGTCAATCGATGTGAAATTTGAATTTTTATGGAAGTTTTAAACTGGTAGGCTGTTGTACACAATTAGACCTGTGTTGCTAAAGAAATGTCTACCTTTACTTATGTGTAAAATACCTATATATAGGTATCCCGGAAAAAAGTACTCACTTTGTTCCCGTGCTAAAAGTAATTTCATAAAAAGTAATATTTTATTACCTGTCAACAGAGATAAAATGTCAAACTTTTTTCCCGTCACAGAAAATTAGTAATTTATTATTAGATACTATGCTGAGGGATCGAAATATGTTTCATACTCAAGTTATACGTTCAATACCCTGATGAAACTAATCTTTTAAGTGCGGCTCTCAAAAAACTTAGCGAATTTTAATATCATAAATATGCAAACGTGACCGTGAGCTTTAGCATCTCTGCTAGTGAGACAGACGGTCGTGAAAATGTTACAGTTGCGCTAGACGCGGATCCATCAAAATATTACAACGAAGCAGGTCGTAATTTATTCCATAAATCTTCTAAAAGTTTCGCAGCAAAGGCGCAATACGGCAACCGGCAAGAAGATAACGCCCAGCAAATTTCTCATGAGAGAAACGGAAAAGCCCGCTGCATCTGCATATTGGTTAATTGGACTCTCAGGCCATGACTGCTGAAAAAAATATAGCAAAACAGCAAACCATTGTTTTTTTTTACTTAGATACAACGGTGGACAATTAGAAAAACTTATATGGCAATTATGATGGTTCTCCTGGATTTGTCCTGTATACAGTATCAATTCAACACGACAAGAACACACGTTTATTTTGTTGCAGTCAGTGCTCGCCACTGATTTTATAAAATATGTAATGACGTTGTTGCAATTGCTAGCTTCATTGATTTCCTGCAATCTATATGCTCCATTATGCCAAATTTTATTTAAACGTTATTTACTCAACAAAATACGCGATTTGACAGCGTACAGTTTCTATGTAGATTGAAATGAAATCGCGAACCTTGAACTTGGGCAAGAAAACTCCAAGCACGTCAGATTAAGCACGCAAACCAGTTTTGGTCTTGCGTTTGTCAGTAAAGTTACGAACACATTATTCACATGTGATGAGTTATCATGTGTTAACGCGCTTTTAAATCTGCTTTTATTTTCTTTACCATTTATTTATTTATTCAAATTATATTACATAATATGTTAATTAAAGCTTAAATTGTCCATCTATGAAAATATAAAATTTATTTACAGCATCGGGATGAATTGTTAACCTGCCTTGTTTGTAAAAATGTATATAATAATAATTCTGTGGAACATATAATAATTTACGTTGATATTCCATACACTGCGTTATTTATATGTTCATTGTCTGCATTATTAATTATACAATTCATAACAATTATTAAAAAGTGCACGCAATAAAATTTATTGCATAGTACATCCGGATTATTTCAAAACACTATAAATATAAAGTTTAATTATACAGGTTCTAACGCTATGACCATAAATTTATGAGATTGTTCATTTGTCAGCGATTGCTAAATATTATCCAGCATATTCTTTAGTATTAAATATAATCATAATAACCTGACAATGAAAGTATATAGCGATCGAATAATACCTCATCAAACGTTGATGAAGTTTTGCTAAAATATAAAATTATTGTGTAACTGTTCGATTGAATCCGTTTCACTAGCCTCAGAAGCAGAACAGGAATTATAGGGCGAAAGTTTCGACAAAGAAAGCCTTTTTCAACGAAAATAATTTGTATCAGTGACGTTAAATATCTTCTTTTTCTTTAATATGTCACTTAAACTTGAAATTAAGTTTAAGAGCCGTTTTACTTACGACCGAGAATTGTAACGACAATAATAGTGACATTATGTCGAAATAAACATTGGTCCAATTTATATGGCATAAAAAACGGTTATCCATTAGTAGAATGTAAGGGAGCAACAAATAAGCAAACACGTTTGCTGGGTTTCTGTGAAGTGTGTTTATCGATATACATACTACAAATTTACAGATTTTGGTTTATTTTTCAGCTCTGGTTGAGCGTCCACTGTAACGTTGTTATTTGATTAAAATATCAATCAACTGAGCGTTTGTTGCACGCTGTTTGCATTCACGCACGTATTAAATTAAAAAAATTTTAAATCAAATAACCGTATCAATTTTGCGGTAATATATTAAATTAACCAATATTTAACATGGCCTAAATAATTTATTAGCGTTTTTTATTTCTCTTCGTCACACAGTATGTTTTGAGTTATAAGCAGTTTTTTTATTATAATTATTTATATTTAAAAGCAATCTATATCATTCAACAAAACAAACAAAAATCATGCCATAAATGTCAATAACCTATAAATCCCATAAATATCATTAACTACCAATAAGAAAAAAGCTGTAACCTCTGGATAAACACATGATAAAATTATTCATAACAACCGTTTTAATCCCATTTCACATAGCCTACTTATTGCAAAAAACACAGCCTCCTCCGCTATCAAAATAAGTGAGAATAAAGCACAAAATTCCTAGATCTAAAATTTCTATAGTTCAGTTGACGAGGCTATATTAGTAGGTAGCATGTTTGGTAATTTACTAAACTATTTATTATTGTTAAGGAGTTTCCTGAAGTTATCCAACCATCATGGAATTGTTAACGTCACCTCACCGTAACTTCTATTCAAGTGGGCAAACACGCTCGAAGACGTTAATCAGCTTGTTCACGGTCAAATTAATATAGTAAGTTCAACGCTGTGCGGCAAGTTGGCGCTTGCGTCGCTTTCACTGCCGCCAATTTTATACTGGGTAAAGTTGAAATTTAACCAGGTAATCCGCGCGTCTAAGCGAAATGCAATATCTCGCCTTTTGATTACTTTGCCGACGGCAACGCTGTTGCATACGGTTTTTCGTTGATCGAAATTTGCAAAGCCATAACGATGAAAACCTATCATCTAACAATTATATTTCACATGGCCTCCCTTTAGCCACAAGGACACGGTAGTGTGTTAATGATACTGAGTAGTGGCAACAAAGGAAATATTAGGCTGATGATAGAAACGATTAGACTGAGGATATTATTACATCGATTGAGGCTGACAAGAAAAGTTTAAATTGGACTGAAGAGGAAGAGAAGAAAGAGAAGAAAGAGAAGAAAGAGAAGAAAGAGAAGAAAGAGAAGAAAGAGAAGAAAGAGAAGAAAGAGAAGAAAGAGAAGAAAGAGAAGAAAGAGAAGAAAGAGAAGAAAGAGAAGAAAGAGAAGAAAGAGAAGAAAGAGAAGAAAGAGAAGAAAGAGAAAAAAGAGAAGAAAGAGAAGAAAGAGAAGAAAGAGAAGAAAGAGAAGAAAGAGAAGAAAGAGAAGAAAGAAAACAAAGAGGAAAAAGAGAAGAAAGAGAATAAAGAGAACAAAAAGAAAAAAAGAGACGAAAGAGAAGAAAGAGAAGAAAGAGAAGAAAGAGAAGAAAGAGAAGAAAGAGAAGAAAGAAAAGAAATTAAATTGAGGAAAGAACAGTATGCACACGTTTTATCAATTAGAACTGCTACCCCAGCCATGTTGATCTTAATGAACTGCCGGGTTGTGGATTGTTTGCATTCGAATGTTACCAATAATTGAGCTTAAAACGAGATTAAACTGGTTGTCATTCAGCGGGAATCACACTGACCGCCCTCTCCCCATGAGATAGATAATCTAGTGAAATGGTCTGATGCCGATCTGGTGCTGATAACTCGATTCGTTTGTTCTATTGATTAATCCACATGAATTTCAAAACAAAATATTCAGGATGCATTGCCAAATAGTGATATATAGTATTTTGGAGGTCTGTCTGATTTATACCAATAACAAAATTCAACATGGCGAACATGATATAAATTTTATGTTGGAAATCTAAATTGTAGACTTCCGCGGTCTGAGTCAATGACATATGTATTCATTTCCGGGTGGAAACCGCGTTGTTCGTCTTCGGACCACTTTGTTCGATATTTTCTGATAATGGCTTTTGCAAGAGAGTGTGAAGTGCCGAATATTTCTAGGCCAGCAACGTCGTTTCTCCCCAGAAATCAATAAGCGATTAATAATTAAAAATGCCATATATTAAGAATTAACAGCCATATATGAACAACAATATGGGTTTTCTACTTTGCATTCACAATGCACACATTGTAACACCGTTTTCGGTGTTACAATGAACAAATTTTAATACCGTTTTCAGTAACTTTTTTCTAAGATTGTTAACATTGATATTAAATGCCATTGGATACCATACGTCAAACGTACAACACATAACCTGACATAACCACACAGTGCCTCTTTTTAATCGCTTGCAATTGCATAAACTGCGAAATATCAATATTCTATACATATTTAAACATGCGTGTAGCCTGCTATCGTATGGCCAAAGGATTGGGGCTTTCACATTCATATCAATAAGGTATTATGCGAAGATCAAACCTACATCGTAGATATGAACGATTTTAATTACTGCTGCGGGATTATATATGCGCAATAAATGGTTTATTGAATAGCAGCATACACGTAGGAAGCTATAGTACTTTTAAAGTGTTGAGGATTTCTTACTTCATGTAACGTATAAGTTTTCGGTAACATTTTGGACCGAATTCTGCTCAGTTCAATAGGGTACTCGCTTTTGTCAATCGCTTTTGACTTCCTCTTAGTTCTGGCTGTGTGCAATGTACTTGTATTACCTCCATCATATGTAATTTTACTAAGTATAGCTTATTCTAATAAAATATTACACCGAAGTTACAATTTAGTTTCAATTATATGGGCGTGTAAGTTTGCTGGTTTGTAGTAGCCAATACTCTCCGTATAGTTTAAAATAAGCACTGTATATTACAAGATAACAGCAACCTGTGCTTTAAAACAGTTATACCAAATAAAATTTGCGAGCTAATGGGCGGGCATAGCTAGATGAATTTTAAACCTTCAATATAACAATAACCATTTGGTGGAGGCGCCGGTCCATTTTTTTCAATCTTCGCTCGTCTCGTTTGTTAAAGGCTATATTTACATTTCGTACGGCCACACAAACTTTATGATTTAAGATGCCGCACCCGCGTTACATACCCCGTAGCGTAAAGAACATTCGGAACATCTGTTATACAAGTCTCTTATCCTTTTTATGTCCCGCTGGAATGGCGGTGTGGTTAATATGCACTTCGTGACGTCGTCATGGCGCACTTCTTACCGCGTCCATAGTGCTGAATAACGGAAACGATGTAATGTAAAAAGTTTTGGGATCGATGCGGATATAACTAACTCTTAACTTCTCGTTTAAGAGTCAATCCCGTTAGCCATTTCCTACTTATCCGAGTTTATGGAACATAAAGAAGATTCTGGATTAATATAGCACTATTTTACATTAAAGGCAATGAAACTACTTGTATACTCAAAGTGGTTATGGGACGAGTAAAAGCAGTTGGTCGACTTGTGTTGGCGGTTATTTTATCCTTTTGTTATCATAACGTTTGTTAAATTGGACATTATTATTAACAATAATTTAGGACAACTGTTTTTGACAATGTAGTATAATTGCTTAAAATGAGTCAGAATAAAAACAATAACAACAATGGTAACGTGAATGAGCAGCATGTATAATATATTTGTTTAAAATAAAGATAATTATTATTATTACTGTGTTTTCAATTTTAAAATGTTTAAATTAGCAGGTTTCTTCAAGTTCTTTTGCTAGAATGCTATTGATAAAATTTCCTTTAGTCAGATTACTTCACTAATTTTTCAAAAGCCGTCACAAATATCAAGAAAATTGATAGTCCATCGAAGTTATTACATTGACCTGGTAAATTGCTTTGAAGATTGTTGAACTAAATGTGCTGAATATCAAAATGGTACATGCCAGCCCTATTTAAGATTTTATTCAGTAAGATTTCCGTATTTTCTAGTTGGCAACTTGTAATGTCACATGAAAAATGTTAATAAAAAAAATACTTTTAGAACAAGTACGATTCTTGTTGTACTTTGAATCTAATTATATTGACAATTATATTTAAAAAACCTATTCCCTACGACATTTTTAATTAAACTTCTTTAAAAATCTCTCTTTTTTTTATCATCCTTGTCCCCTTTGTTGTCCTTTTTCCTTCTGTTCCCTTCGTCTGTTTCCTTTTTCACTTGTTTTGACCTCCGTCTGCCCATCTTTTATCATTGTCCTTCTTTTCTTTGCATCAACAAATTGTTATTTTGGACAATGTTCTGAATGTCCTGGTGCAACACATTTTGCTCGATGAATCACTTATAGACAATGGATGAACGTCGACAGAACCACTTTGCAACTAATGATATCCCCAGTTGATGAATGTTGACAAAAATTAAAGACCGGTTTAGAAAAACTACTTTTGCATTCATACTTACTGAAAAGCCAAAATGATTTTATGAACAGCAAAAAAAGCTATCCTTGCAAGAAGATGAGTGAATTGTTATCTGTGCCTTTTCTGAGAACTATGCTTTATTTGGTTTATTAATATTTGGATCCGGAGGTAATTTGTTACCTTAAATTGCTGCGTTTTTCATTGAATTTTGACACGCCGCGCGCGTCTCACGTTAGATAAAATTTAATATCTTTTGAACTATAAGAGACACCATCCTAGAAACAATTGGATTTTGTAGGTAAAAGTGTGGCGGATACTAGGTATATAAATTTTTTCGATTACATATAT
The DNA here is from genome assembly GCA_964023965.1 of Melinopterus prodromus. Taxonomy (NCBI): domain Eukaryota; kingdom Metazoa; phylum Arthropoda; class Insecta; order Coleoptera; family Scarabaeidae; genus Melinopterus; species Melinopterus prodromus. Next base: position 70,187,200 of record OZ030391.1, read on the forward strand.
CCGTTGTGGGGGCGACTATGTAACAATTATTTAAAGAATTCAATTGTTTTGAGTCCGATACGATTAATAGAACCAAAGATATTGAATTTTGAATATGGCAAGGTTTGGCAAATAATCGTAAATAATCCAAACTTTAAGCCTTCATATCCTTGAAAATATATTTTTTTAATGAATTCCCGTACAGGTATCCGCTACATATCCGAGAAAATGCCATAAAAAAAGTTTAAAAGAAAGGTTACGGTGTAATTTAAAAAAGTGAATTTTGTTTGCGATATTCGTACGATTTGTAAAAGAACGACCCCATTCTCTTATTACGTACATTTCAACACGGTCAACAAGATTGGTTAGCTATCTGTGGGTAATATCTATGTACATATTAAAAATGTTTTCAGTTGGGCAGTAGGTTAGTTGTGCACACACTAAACTATTTAACGTGCTGTCTGGGAGTTATTAGCAAACAGGATTTGGAGAGGGGAGTTTGGCGTTAGCGTGCGGGCGCAAAATTCGTTGATAAGAGGTGCATGGGGACTAACAGACATTGCATAATTTAATTGCGGTCAAATCCGAAACCGACCAACCCGGACGGTCGGACGTAAACTAGACGTCGCCGTCGTCGATGCGATTTGCAAACACATCAAACTCGGCGACCAACTGTTCAACGCGAATGACCAGCGCTGAAAAGTTTTTAATGCGCTTCGGATTTCTGTGTTGGCTTTAGAGGTAGTCGTTCAAACTTTATTAACTACTCCAGTATACCTAGCTAGAAATTGGGACTATTAAAGTCACTGTTCAGCTAATTTGATTATCACTAACGAATACGACTGAATTGGATAGCATGATACTGTTCATAAATAAATAATTTACTTGTTTGGTTCGTTTCATTCGAGTGAATCAAGCCAACAAATTGCCAAATTCTACAAAAACGAACAGAAAATAAAAATAATAAATTAGTTTTTCTTTATTTAAAATTTAGATTCTTTAGCGCGGCTTAGCCACACTTTCTTCAAACAAATCTTTGAATCTAATTTAATTGGTAAAACCAACTCAATGTCGCGACACGAAAAGTTATTTGAACTTGGAACACAATGGAACACAATGATGTACGGTACAAAATGATACCTACCGAAAAAAAACTGCGAAATAACGCAAAAATGTATAGTTTTCTTGGCATTCAATATACAGTTGCTTTAATAAACAACTTCTGCATGTAAAAAATACAATCAGCCCAATTCTGTATCAGTGTTGCTATTTCAAATGTTATGATAGTAAATTGTTAGTGCTTAACTTATAATAATTAGTAAGAACTGTTGCTAAATTTATACTTTTAGGCAAATTGTTAACAAAGTTGCTATGCTTAATTCTTATACTTGTTTCTCACATTATTCAATGCATTTAAAAAATAAATATAACTCGTAGAATCGTCAACGTTGGCCAGTTGTAAACTAATTGATAGTGGTTGCTTACCAATATGGTAGATAATTATTATAACCTTACAGTTGCTCTGAGGCATATACAGAATTGCAATTTTCCGCAAAGTTCTTGTGTACGAACTGTCATTTAACAACATTCATGGTGTTTTGCGTTATCCATTTTGTTATAGAATTGGGCTTAATATTATTGATTAGTATCTTTTTATGAATAGTTTTCATGTTTTCAAATACCTTATTAGGTGGGAACAACCTAATGAGTGACATTTACATTAAAAATAGATACATATGTATAATCGAGAATAAAGAACGTTAGTTTGTGGTAATAAAACTGATAACATTTTTTGTCTTCTTATCAGAGAGTGAATGAAATTCTGAGTAAATTGCTCTTACAGTTCCAGTGGGATTGGCTACCGACAAAAGGCCATTTTCTAAACTAAAACCAATTAAAAATGATTATCGAAAAATTATGCCGCGCTCAGGTCGGATAGCTCTAATCTCAATGGAAAATGATTTGGCTAAAAGTATCGTATGCACAAAGTAATAAAAGAATAGGACTTAAAACATTCCAACTTATTTAATAACTAAGTATACCATATTTAACTATGAAAGCTACTATTACTGTGTAAAACATTAATTCTTTGTATTAAAAAAATAGAATGGTTTGGAAAAATAAGTAATATGTATTTAAAAATATAGAACTAAAATTGTATAAAGCAAACCTATTTTGAGGTTAAGTAAAAGTTATAGGTACATGCTGTCTAAAATAGAATTTCAATAACAGAATTGTTTCTTTAACGTTTATTGTTCAAATTTGGGGCGGCATATTTCTATTCGAATACTGGCGGCAAACAACTACGGCGCGGCCCAGACTTCCTAGTTATTCCGGGCTACGCCACTCTTTCACCAACACAGGATAAATAGCTATCTTTAGAGTAATGACTTGAGTGATTATTTGTTAACTTTCTATCTCGTGTTGTTAACATCATGCGACGTTAAAAAGAGAATACCTTCGGGTCCTCCTTAGCGCAAACAAATAAATAAATAAGATAATCATTAACGGTCGGTGCGAAAAAACGAGAAAAACGCGTTTTTACGAAGTTGGTAGTATCATAGTAGTATACTACCAACCGACCTATCCACAGTGACCTTGAAACGATTACCACCATTTTTACCGTTCATTGTAATTGTTTATTTCCAAATCTTTTGCATTCACGTAATGGAACAAAAACGAACAAAGATCACAAAAGATAGAATCTATCTAAACTGTAAATACAGAACCAATTTGTAGTGACAATATGCACGACGAGATGGCGCCACGTGTCAATAATCACGATCACAGTACATTATTATTGTGATTAATGTACAAGACGCGTTAATTACAATTTATTTTAGTATGGTTGTATATACCATTCGGTTTAGGAGAGCATGGGTGTTAAGCTCTCTATTTTATCTCCTTTGCATCTATTTTATGCGGTTATTTGATACTTAAAAATCATCAATATATAGAGATAATTGCAATGAGATATTCATTACCAATCTTGCAAATTTAGATATCAATTTAATTGTGTCTTACGAACGCCTTTTACATTTTTATTTTACATGGTTTCTGTGTGGTCAGCTTAATTGGTTGCCGACCCTTAAATGAAAAAAGTTTGATATCAGATGAAAAGCTAATTTGGTTTTAAAATAGGTTTCCTACGAAACCTCACAAAATCTTCTTTTCCTAGGTGATTTCCTAATATGGTCCTAATAACACTTACTTCCATTCAAACCGTAAATATATTTTTTTAATTAATGTAACTATCGTTTATCCTCCTCAAACACTGCGAACTGTTATCCTAAATATTTTCTAACCGCAGCAAAAAAATAGTAGATGTTACTTTTAAATTTTAAATACAATTTGAAAATATCCATTTAAGTTAAATAATTTAGAATATTTATTGTTCATTCACTGAAATTGCGTGTCTTTGTGATTATAAATTTATTTCTAGCAAATGCACATGTCATTGTGTACTACAACTATAGGCAAACACACATGAACGATTTTTTTAAGGACTTTGGTCCGGCGGATCAAGTCAGATGACGTCATTTCTCGCCTGTGTTGTAATATAGAAGTGTGTCGTCATTGGACTTAATTCGTCCGATCAAATCCATAAAAAAATCCGATCATGTGCGTTCGCCTAATGAACGAAGTAACATGGTACTACGTATTCCAATATTGGTTATCCATAAACAGCTTATATTTATGGTGTATAGGCCATGTCAATTACATTCATTAGATATTCACTTTGGTTTTGATAGTGAAAAAGTAAGATAATTGGTATCTAAACAGTAATAAAAATTTTACCATACAATAAATTTCTGCCTTAGCAAAGTTTCTGACAAGATATAGCACCCATTTGAAGTATTGATAATTAAAAACAACTACTCATGTGCAGAGGGCTTTTATTCAAGTTTTCACATACTTTATTTGCTGGACTGTATGCACCATTAAGCCGTATCCAGACATGGTCACATGGCTCTCAGATTGTCAGTCACATTGCTAACTCATAATGTGCGTATAGTATAGATCAAATTTAAAACTTTTTTGTTTGTGGCAGGGTTCAATATAAGTTAGTCATGTCGTCAACAGTTTCAATTAAGCTAAAATACCTATTAAACATTAACTCAACATCACATACAATAGTCAACAAGGAATGCAGACATGATAAAACAGGCCAGTCGATGCATATTTCAATTACCTATATATCGCGACCGACTCTAGCGTAGTATTTTTAATTGCAATGTGGCCAAGCAAAAAAAATTGTCGTAGTGGAACTGAACCGACGTCCGACATTGGTATGCCCGATTAAATTGCAAATTCTTGCAATAAGCGGAGCGTTTTGCATATGGCATTTTCCAATGGGACACAAATGCGCGAAAGAATGTTCTATTAAAGCCACATCTGCGGTGGGCTGAACAGAAATTCATATTTTATCATCGTAAAATGTTTCTAACAATTGGTAAACATGAATTGTTCCAAAAAGTTATCCAATTAAGTTGAATTTATCCGTTTATCTATACTTTCTATCTTGTTTGTTACTTACAAATATTGTAATCGATATTTCACATACATGTGGACAGATGGCCGATGACAAATGAGTCAGTGCATTTGCGTAGTTTTTAAAAATGTAGTTTTTAGTTTTTACATACATTTATCTACGACTCACATATAATAAGTTCATTGCATACGTATCTATGACTATATAATCCCCATCATTATACGTGCCAATGATTATAGTGACACTAGCGTTAAATAATAATGACAGTTCGTTCAAATAATGACCTCATTATTTGAACGAACTGTCATCATTAAACAACGCTAGTGTCAAAGTCTGTCAAAACCAACGTGGATGACAGTTATGTGACAGTTCGCTTCGACATCATTGACAAATACATTTAAAATACTTGATATAAAATGGAATTTATGAGTCGTACATAAAACGTCGTATTTGACTCGCACATAACAGATATAAATCACTCGCACGATTACACGCTCGCCTACGGCTCGCGTGTAAACTTCATGCTCGCGATTTATATCCGTAATTATGTGCTCGTCAAATAATATACTATTATGTCCTACATGATCATAAAGTGACATTTTACATCTTAGATACCGGAGCAAAAACTGCTTCTTAACGAGGGTTGCCATGGTTATAATGCAAATATATCAAATACTTGTCATTCAAAATGTAAATTTTAAATAGTCAATGTCAATTATTGGCGATTAAGGTTATAATTTTTACAAGTAATTGTCTATATTGTCACTCAATTCCGTATTATTTGTATTGTGATTCAACTTCGTAGCTTCGCATGTCAGTTGATAACTTCAAAATATTTTTTAATATTACTAAAACGGAGGAACAAAACCATTGTAGGACATTACTTGAACCTCGGGCATTACTTGATGTTTATACCCTTGGGCGACTTAAAAAGCTTGCGGGCCTATCGGTCCTCGAGCTTTTTAAACGGCCACGTTCGGGGCATAAACATCCGTGTAATACCCTTGGTACATAAATAACTATTACTTAACACTGCGTTGAGTCACTTCTTTGATAGTATTAGCCGTCAGGTAAGTTCTAAAACATCTTAATACATCATAGACGTAATACAATTGTAGCTATAATATACATGCTGTTTCAGAACATTGGTACGCACCTAGTCCAGAAATGTTGTTACAAAAATTGAGATTACAAAGTGATTGATACAACGAGCAGCTGAGTACGATGACATGAACATAGCAATGTACGTCAATGTCACTGTAAGTGAGAAATGCCAGAGTTGAGGAAAACCGATACGATCAGTTGCAGCGCAACTGCGGTAGGACGTTTACGATTTTCTTTCGCTGAACAGGGTCGAAGTCCGTTTTTCTTTAATAATTTTCTTAATAATTCGTTGAGTTAAACCATACGTCATTTGCGTCCTTGGGCATTATGCTCCTTTAAGATTAGCTGTTATTTCTGAACACACAATGGATAGTTAAATACGTCATTGATAAACGTAATTATGCGTGATATTCAATCGTATATGTGATTTCCTTTGCGGTGATTCCATCTAGACACGTCGTAATGCGCTATACCACTGTACAGCCGGATAACCTAATAACATGTCCTTGTGTTTGATAACCCAGGCGTTAAGCTCCGCACGCCAGATTAGCTCAACGACATATTCACGTTAAGCCTTATTGCAAACGGTCTGTACAATGCTAACCCAAATTTGATCAGACGCACAATAGTAAATTGCTCTAATTGGATATAATATATTGGTCATGATATACAAAGATCTGTTGACGTGTTTTAATTATCGTAGTACATATATAGATTATTTGCTCCTAATTAAGCCGGACAATAGACCTTTAAAAGTGGCTAAGTGGAAAAAGATGGCGCCCCAATTAATCATTTTCTTTCCGGTACAAACAAAACACTTCTAGCGGATAAACTTCTCTACAAGTTTAATCTAAATATCTGATTATATTGAAAAGTACTCCTGCTGCGAAAAAAATATACGTAACTTTTGTTGTATGAAGGGGGACACAAAAACTTGAACTAGTTCTATTGCAGATGATCGCACAAATGTCGTGAAACGAGGTCAACTTATTTATTTTTAAAATCAGAATAACCCTTATGTATATATTTAAGTCTGCAAACTTTTAATGCATAAAGTACATATTAAGGTAGTTCTACCGGTTCTACCATAATCCTTACAGTTTTTTAGAAGTTTGTTTCAAGTGATTTATGATGAAATTCTATTTATAATGGAAGGTTCTACCATTTTCAAGCTAATGGAGAATTATTTTGCATTTGTGTTCATAATATTAGACTGTAAAAGCAGTAGTGTAGAAGTCTAGTTTTGGAAATAGTTGGATTTTTACGTCGATTGTACTCAAAGGCCTGAGAATCATAATATGCAATGCAAAATAAGAACAAACTGAGGAAGGATTCATACAATAAATAAAAAACGCTAAAGTGCAATTATATCCAACACAGTAGAGAGGTGTGAGCGACAGGAGGTGAAGGGAAAAATGGCCTAAAGTCCAAAGCATTAGCTAGGATTTTTGTACACATAAAAGGATGCTTCAAAAGTTTCTGAAGACCTATCGTTACAGTTGATTTGGTAAGAGATTAACGACGGAAATTCATATTTTGCTCAATAATGTTTGGAATTGAAACCAACAGTTTAAATGGGTGATCCTCGTCTCACAAACGTACTTCCTATATTTTATATCCTGACGCGTCAAGAATTTCAGGCCCTTCTCGGTTTCAATTTAAGCTCTTGCATTTTTCATATACCAGCCCGTCGGTTATTAATTTGGGGAGACTTCGTCGAGAAACGAACACAGGCAGCTTTTTTCTTTGTACGTAGTGAACCTGACTTTTTATTAACAGTGTCCCTTCTTTCCAGAAATCCCCTCTCCTGGTCGACCGTAATTTTTAATATAAGAAGTTGAAAGCTTTGCTCTGGCTCTAAGAGCGACGGAATTGTGAACATCTCCCCGTTCTGGAGTTATTATATTACCTGATATCAGACTTAGTAATTCCAATCTTCATCGGAATGCGTTTGCAACTTTGTAAGTTTGCATCATATCGAAAACTAATCTTAAAGTTAATTATGGAAACGTCTACGAATATAGGTGTTCAAAGTAAGGTGAGGTACTTCTCGATTTAATGAAAATGGTCGTATATCTACACGAAAATATATCACATTTTATTAGTTTAACTAGTGTGTGCCCGTGACTTCGCTGGCATGGACTTTGAAATATGGTAAAACTTATTTTGAAAAATACCCAATACCAATTTCAACGTTCATTAACATTTGTTGTAGTGTATAGTCACAATAAAACTGAATTTACACATATTTACCTATACTTAGAATTGTAAAGCTCGTGCTCATTTATTTTTAGAGGAGGTTCTAAATTATCTTCTACTCGGAAAACACATCTTCCGCTTTTTTGCAAAGAGGTCCGTATCGGTGTAATAAAACAAGTAAATTGTTCCTATATTTTCAGGAATTAAAAACATACGACAAAATTATCTAGATACCAACATAAAAAGGGGGTAGTTAGAATATGCATACAACGAAGGGTTCTCTCAGTTCAAAGCAAACTGTATTAATTCAAAACAAAGGTTGTTTTATATACAGGACGATTTATAACTCGAGATTAAAAATGAAAAAGCCTTTGTTTCCGAAATATCGCACTTCAAATCCTAATGACTTATGGCTAATTACATTCTAATATATAAATTTCAGTAAATGTGAATGCGGAAGAAACTACGGATGAACTATTATACAACAGAATAATAAATAATTTGTTCGACCTTTTGTTTGGTTTATTATGATTTACCGAGACCACAAAACTTTATAGTTGAATATCTCGAAAACACTTTTTACTTCAAATTTGGTGCTGATCCAAATACTTAATTTTTCAGTACATCTATTTATCAATTTCATATTGTCGAACAGTTCTGAGTTATTTAAATTAAAACAAAAGAATTTCAAATTAAAGCGATTACTAATTCAGTAGGTAGATGCTAGTAAGCAATAAGTCGTCTACATATTTTTACTAATATTGTTGATAATATTCTTAGATATTCTTGGTCAAATTTAGCAAAAAAATACTAGGGAAATAATAAATTGTGTAATCAACAACACGTTACAGTGCTTTACGATTACAACCTCCATATACAGGATAATTACTAGTCCTTAAATCCTTAAACACTTTATATTAAACTACCAAACACCCTGTATACAGAGCAATATTCGTCTGGTTTGTTTGGGCACTAGCATCTGCCAAAAGGATTTAGTTATTATATAAACAAACTTCTAAAACGTTGTATAGGAATACGTTATATTTGAATTTTTTTATTAATTAACATATATGTTTGGTTGGCCAAATTTATTCGAAAAAATAGCATTAATCAACATTTCAAAACACCCACTCGAATCCTATGGGATAATCTGCTAATTTAAGAAAAATTGTTTCAGATTGTCAATTAGCGAACCCCACAGGTAATTGTGGAAATCCAGTTGCAGTACTCTGTTTACTAGAATCAGAACAGTTCCGTAATTATTTAGCATACGACGGAAATGAATTAGAAACGTAGAAACCGAACCGGGGATTAAGCGTGGCCGCACGTAAAGTTGCTAATAATATTACTCACGGACTCGCGAGTTCACCCGACGGGGCATGAAGCCCAATATGGGCCCGCAAAGCGTATACATTTACTTTAATTAATTGTGGAATGGGACTGCCGAAAGTACTAATAGTGGATCGCAGAGGTGAGGAAGCGAACTCAACACGAATTGCATCTCATTGCATGCAATTAACGCAATAAACCCGAGCATACACGCCATCTAGGTACTACTAAACAGGGTATTTTCTTGGTTTGATGCTTAAATTGGACCATTTCCATTATCCCAAAAACAAATATGTAATTTCTTTTATGTCTTCACCTATCTATAAAGTCCCAGATTCTCACAACCGTATAACAAGAGCTAAGGAACTGGTAGTGTTCATTTCACAATATATACTTAAAATAACTATTCCAAAAATGGTGGTCGCGCCGGATTTTCTTACCTTAAATTATAAAATTCTTTCTCAAAACTTTGAGGAATTAACAATTTCTAACAACTATTTGTTTCCGTTCCAAACACGAAAAATATTCAAACAGTTAACACACGAATATTAATTGACTGTTGTTACATTTACCGTTTCTATTATCGTTTCCGTTCGATATGTTGTTTTGCTAAGCTGAATAGTTTTGGAGATATTAATGAAACCCTAACTGGACAAAATTTCGTATCCTATTATAGAGAAAAACATTACACATCAAAAAGCAGTGAAAATCACACAAATATAGCTTAAGCTATTGGACAATAAAGTATAAGGTATAAAAGTTACCATATAGAATATTGTCTATTTCTCTCAGAGGATCAACTATAACAAAGTTGGTATTGGGCGTTCGTTCATCTAGCTGAGCGAGTCTTTGACGTAAAACCAACTAAATATGGTGACTAGAGCAATTTGACAGAGTTGGTGTCTAACTATCATCAAACCACACCATATAATGGTTAAAATAAAGAGTATTTAATGCTGTTCAAGATATCAAAGGCAGACAGTTATCGAGAAATGTTTTGTTGCTGTCTTAGTTTATTTTCATTCCAAACTAATTACGTTGTTATAAATTAAATTAGTTAATCTTTTGTAATTTTTCTTTAACGTTCGGATACTTCCGAATAAAATTTAAGAAAAAAAAAAACACTCAAAAAGTTATAACTTAAAATTGTATTTTGTAGGGGTTTTCAGAGAGTGATTTCAATTTATGTAAAATGATTCTCTGACAGAAAAATATTATATAGAATGTCTGTAAAGATACCCAGAATAAATGAGACCGATTGAACCAATCAAAAAATGCATCGTTATTTATTTATTTATTTATTTATTAATTCACAGATCACAAAACGACAAACCCACTAACGCATTCTCGTTAGCATAAAAATATATTTGGAGAGAAAAACAAAACCAATAAATTGTTAGAATACAAAGTACATAAACACCAACTATAAAATAAAGTTCAAATGCAAGTAACACATAATTTAATGCTAGTAATTAAAATCTAACGAATCAAAAACAATATAAAGACAATATAATAAACACATGTGGAATGGATTCTATTTTACTATTTTCCACGAAGACACTGTCCGCAGCTGGCACCCACAAAAAAACAATCTTTATATTGCACAGAAAACAGCTCTAAATAATAAAATAATGAAAATAACAAGTTTAACAAATTTCAATATTTCCAATTTATAAATAAACTGAAATTGCCATAGACATAGATCAAATAACACCCAATATTTCCCGGTTATAATTTTATCTTAGACACCCTGAAAATGTCTCAATTGTTAAAAAGCGTATTATATGAGATAATTGATCTATTTCATGGGGAGTTGAAATAGGAATACGTATCACAGTAAAGCGGCAAGTAACACAGAACAGAACGGCGAATGCGAGAATCAAGACCATTGTTTAATATTTAATGAAGAAATTAAATGATACTCAATACCCTACCGTTAGAAATGAGAGAAACTTAAAATGATTAGGAAGCAAACAGGAAGTCAGATTTAAAGGTCATATATTTAACGAACTTTTTATGTACAGACTCAATTCTATTGACATAAACCTGGTATAGAGGATTCCAGGTTATTGAAGATTAACTAAGTATACTGTAAATTTATGCATAATAGAGACTTCGTGAACAAGCTGTGCCTTGGAAAGACTTAGTAGATCGCATGATGAAACCAGACATTTTGTTGCATTTATGACTGCATACGCGCGTCTAATGATAGTTTTGTGTCAAATATAATTGCTAAATCTTTTATAGAATTCAATGAACTGAGATAATTATTGTTAAAATGATAATTAAAAATAAAATTTTGTAGTTTTCTAGAGAATCTAATAATGGCGCATTTGTTATAGTTCAATAGTTATAGTTATTAACCTACAAGTATATTAAAAAAAACGATTAATGATCGAGACTGTTTAACGCACGAGTGATTAGCGAGTGCGTTAACTATCGGGATCATTATTCGCAATTTAATATTCGAGTTGGTTAAATTCTTTTTTCGTCGATCGTATTCTTCTGACGGCGCCGGCATCTACGTAGATTTTATTCGTCGACGTCGTTTGAAGTCATTTGAAGTAATTTGACGTTACTTCTTGTAACGTATTTATGAAGTTAAGAGACGTTAGAAAAATACAATATAATTCTTGCTTTGGCGATATTTAAGATACAAAACGAGCGATCAATCTAAAATCTGATACAATTATGCATTAGGGAGTCCCAATATCATAAATTATTATAATTTATGTATATTGTAGTGGCTGCTATAGGCAATTTCTCTATTGAAACTAACTAACATGAAGTGGACTTAGCTAGGCGTTCATATTTTTCCTATATTTTCAATCTTTTAATCTTCTATTACAACGAGTAATCACATTTAGTGTGTACTTGGATCACCACATAAGTAGTAAGTACACACCCGGATATACGCGTATGATTACCTACTTAATGTAATTATCTACTAAAATATCGCGGAAATATTAGTTACGACTAGTTACTCCTGTCCAACTACCCGAGAAAATTTGCTTTGTTAACCTCCACCTTAACAAGCATTTAGAAAAGATTAATCAAAAATGGTTTTATTACTACGGGTACCAATGTTTTGATATTTTTTTTTTTTCATTTTTAGTAAATATTAAATTAAAATTAAAATTAAATTCCTAACTGACCACAACTTACTGCCAATAAGGCAGCTAGCTAGTCTGTTTTGTCATCTTATTTTCTAGTACGCATCCTTGTTAATGATGTACTCTCTTTGTTGAGTTAGAACATGCATTATAACGAGAACAAAATCAGCACCAACATATCTTATAATTGTTCGTTTAATTTCACATAATCAACACATTTATCCAAAAACCCTGAACGAGTTATGGTGCAATTTAGTTGCAATTCGCTTTCATCAAGTTGACCTGAGATGTGGCCAGTTAAAGGCCACATCAGACCTGAAACAAAGGTACTCTCGAGCGCGACCGGAAATTCCCCGAATGGTAACTAGTATCAATTCTGGACCTATTCAGAGAGCAGAATAATGAAAATCCCGCACCACCCCCGTGCGGTCTGGCGCCCAAATCTCAGTGGCCGAGGTTTCCTCACTTTAAGGAAACACTTTTTAGCACTACGCGGAATTAAGAGTCTCTCTTGATGGATTGTTTCAGTGGGGCCATTTCGACGACTCGAGCCGAAAGCTCCATCAGGCAAAAAGGGAAAAGAAAACGGAGAGGAGAGAGAAGACAGAAAAAAAATGGTATCGTGAGAGATCATTCGCGAAATGTAATATTAATGCTGCGTTGGCTGGTCTACTCTCCATCTCGTTGAAAGCTTAAATACTTTGTTCTTGTCGGCAATTTTTCCTGGGGTGTGTTTATTATTTTTATTGCGGAAACGCTCCCGTGGATTTCGTACTTAATGTTCTAGATGATTTATCGAGCAAAAAGGGCTTTGCAGATATAATTAGATCTCTTGAATTATTCAAAATGTATGAAATACGTAATCGTATTATTATACTTTTGAATTATCACGTTCTTTATTTATATGGACAACAAACATTTTGATTCTAAATAGAGCTGTGGAGGATTTTCTTCGGAACCCACTATAATACCCCAGATTGAAATAATTTTTTACGTGCTTTTTACAAGTTATCAGCATTGTTTGATATTGGAAACATTCTGTCGGACGGAACTATTCATTTGTTTAAATGTTTTTGTAAAACTATATTTGTTATTTTTATGATATTTGATTTTATGAATGGTAATATTTACAGTAAAACAAAAGGGGGAAATATATATTCAATTAATACTATTTAATTCAGGTCAATTAAATATAAATAATCATTTTAACAGTCAATCAATCAATTTGTAAATACTTGCGAAACTCCGGCTTTTGAAGTATAGGTAACTAACCAAAGTAATATATCAATAAATATTTGTCGTTTTGAAGACGAGTGTTTTCATTTGTAATTTTTTAATATGCTGGGCAAAAACATACACGTTTGTTTTGTATAAGCCAAGTATTAAAACATTAATTATTACGTATCTTTCCAGTCTATGGTATTAGTAGTAAATATCTTGGGAAATACTTTGATTTTGTGTTCTACTCATGCAAAATGTATATCCTCCTGGTACCCGCTCCGTTATTGGCTGTTCTTTTTTAATTATTGCATGTGTACTGTGTACTAATAACACTATTTATGTGTTCAACGTAGTTGTAAAAACGCTATTAAAACTTTTCCATCACGTCCGAATTTTGAGAAATTTTGCCGTTAATTTTTAGTTATCAAAATATACACTTTTATATTAAATTCAATTTCCGACCATCAATTGTTTTAACTTATGACGTCCTTATTTGTCTTGTTGTTTTAAATTGGTCCTTTAATTGACTAAATGGTAGCATATATATTATATGGCTTTACAAGAGAAAATTTTGGTCTAAAAAACTATTATTTATAATTTTGATTTTGAAATTTTGATTTTCGAAATTGTATACCCGGGAAGGGCGTAGGCCTGGTATTTACAGGCTATCCCACTATTTTCCCCGGCGTTTTTAGGTAGTAATTGCCATTATGAGTAAACGGTTTTATTTAGAATTATTTGTTTTTACTATTCAATAACAATTTACAAAATATACGATCTGAACAAACCCAATAAAAATAATAATATCTGCATGTGTTTTTACTGACCTATCGGCAACGCTGTACAGGGTTTCTGCAGTTTTCCTTTGATTTGCAACCTAATGTTGCAAAGCATGATATCCGCAAAGGGAGTACCCTAGGCTTCTGAAGCTCGGTACTACCAATTTGCCCTGATGTTCTACATTACTTTTCAAAATATATTAGTATAATTTTAGTATTTATATTTTGTATATAAATTCTATTATCAAGGTTTAATATATTTAATGGGATATAGCAGAGTGATCCAATAAATAATAATTATAAAATCAATTTCCGTGATAATTATAGGGTTTCATATTCACACAACAGGTTTTTACACGATTTATCAATGAAAATGATTGAACGACATACCGCCAGAAAGTACTAATGTAAGTATAGAATATGGTGACATACAGACAGTATGTAAATTTTATATAAACTAAAAAGTTTCGTTATATGACGTCACAGAGATTCGAAAATAAAAGGAAACTAAAATAAAATAAGCCTTTAGGATGGCTTTTAATTAGAGCAGTTTTGATCATTAGATAGATATTTTCAAACGAAATAACTCTTGGTAGACACTACAACTATTAGAGCCGTATCATCTGCGAATGTAGCGACCGTCATGTTATTGTAAAGAATTGGTCAAACAAGAAGACGCCTGGCAAGCAACATTTCCATTTCAATAACATACCAATGAGAAGGGCTTAAAAAGTGATTTCTCAAATAACTATGGGTCACCTGGTACATAATAATGGACTAATGTAGATCACTTAGAACGTTATGGCATTTCACAGAATTATTTATCTATGAAGTACTATTTTCAATAACCTTTAAAGGAAATTTAATCTAAATAACTCGAAATCCTTTTGCAAATTAGCAAAAACACACGGTATAACAATACAAAATCATATAAGCACTGAGAACATAATAGGTATCTAATATAAAGTTAATATTCGTCGCATGCACTAAACGTCTACCTGGCCGACGGGTGATAGTAAATTTAGCACAGTCAGCGATAAAAAATATCAAAAAAAATCATACCTTTTTGGGCGATCGGAGGCATTCAAGATCACACATCGTTGCTGGGGGCCTTAACGCATACACTAGTCATATTTATTACCTAAATACGTCCGATTATTACCGAAAATGATCTATCGCGTATGCAAATAGCCGACTACACGCACCACGCAGTAACTGCTTGCACTAAACTAACCTAGTCACGGTGCTTTTTTTAGCATGCCACTGCCACCGGTAATTCCAATGATTTGGCAATAACACACAAGCCATTAAACGTATCATTACTTTCGCATCAGATAAACTATGGAGTTTCAAGCAAAAATTAAAAACAAACCGCCTGCAACACTAAAGGAAGCACATAGAAGTATGAATGATGATGTGGCAGAATTGCCAAACTGGATTTATAAAATGGACATGTCTGAGGTTTTTTTAATATATCTAACGGTTTCGATTTTAATGCGTTTATTAGTAAAAAGCATTAATTTTATTTATCCTACACCAGACGGAATACAAACGGTTTGATTTGGGGTTATCCGTGGCCACAGACCACAGAACTATACCAGCACGAGTAACAAATAAAAAACATAAGATTGTTCATGTCGGATGTATAATCTGATAAATAGGATAATATGAAAATGATATGTTAATAATAATAAGAACAAAACCTAATTTGACGTATAGAGGCCATTAGAACCAATGAAATATAAGTAGATACAAGAAAAAACAAATCCACTGAATAAGCACTATCAACACATGTCTCTGTAGTGACCGTTTCAACCTCTAATTTAGGTAATTATCCAATCCATACTTTTTAAAATAATCTAATTTCAAACATAATTAATTTATACAATTATTCTTCTAATGTAAATAAAATCTCTCTAAAATCTCTCTCTATTGATTGCTTATAAATAATGTATACTTTTTCTTCTCTACGGAGATGACGCACGGAGGAATTGCAGCTTTACTATCACAAATTTACTAGATAGGTAAATATGTAGTATATTATAAAAATTTTTAAAAAAAACTCTGTTGAACGACTATGCGTTATAAAAATAGTCTATACGCAAATAAATAACACATGTTGCTGATCATTTTGCTGGTTTCGTAGTAAAAACACATTTTACCGTTCATTTCTTGTTTTTGTCGTTAAAAATCATATTTTGCCGTTTATTCATGTTTTTTGTCGTTAAAACCCATATTCCGCCGTTCGTTAACATTTAATGTCGGTAAAACACACATTTCGCCGTAATTCTGCATATTTTGCCGTGCAGGTACATGTCGTGCTGAAAAATGGCACCCATTCACTAAAGGCGAATTAATTGTAGCCAAATGCGTATTTTTTACAAGTATACATCCTAAGTACTCTAAAATCCATACTTCTGACAAAATATCGCAGGTATATCCGCAGGTATATTTATTAGCATTCCTGGTTTTATTAATTATTCCAGATGTTTGTAAATTATAATAATATTTATAAACTTTAGGAAATGAAATACGAAAAACTTTTATTGTTTTACACACACGACAGAAATTGTATAATATATTTGAAACCATTAGGAATTTAACGGTTTTCTCAACGGCTTTCTACTCTCTACTTTCTATCCCCAATAAGATAGAACTATGTATATTATATAGGGATCCCGACATCGTAAATAAATCTCAAATCCAACGGTACTAGTGAATTCCTCGAAAAGTTTCTTTACAGTGCCAAATAAATAGCATATAATTGCTTCGAATGTCTGTTTTCTGGAAGTACTCATCTTCAAACTAAAAGAGATTATTAAATTGACTATTAATGTGCAGTGTGCATCCCTAAATAGTTGATTGATACAAATATTCTTATGCAATTAGTGATATATGTATAGGTATATAATGTAAAAGACCTTTTCGTACAGTCATGTAAATTTTATTGCCATTTAATATTAGGTTAGAAGTATGGCTGAAATGATAATTTGTACAGCAGATATGGTAAATAAGGCACAATAAAAGAACAATTTTAATAAATATAAAACAAATTAAATCATAGCGCAGTCGGTAGGATTGATTATATAACAAGTATATTTATTTATTGTTGCATATAACAAACAAATAAGTATTATACATAATTAAATAGAACTATAACTTATTGAAGTAATCTTAATCAGAACGCAATAAGCGCGCTTCTTATAAAGCTGCAACATTAGCACTTTCTGCAGAATTATACGCCGCGTTGTTTAGAGAGGACCTTTGATAATGCCACTTTGCTCTTAACGTTCAGTCGCAAGAATAGTGCTTAATTAGCATAAAAGGGTTCTCGCGGTCTTACATTATTCAGATGGGGGCGGCAGTAAATAGGCCACAGGACTTTTACGGTTATTAAAGGACGGACACGAACGAAACCGAAACAATGCAAAGTCAAGAGTCTAGGAATTCAGTAAGTTACAACTTGATGTTATTTCATAGAATTTATTAGAAGTAAGGTGAGAAGTGAATTCTAAAATTATGGTACTAATGTCAAATAATCTCGAAAGAAACTGACCGAAACAACAATAAGTATGTATTTTTATATGTACAACTCACCTTTAATGGAAGCGAGATAGATCAATTATTATAAGTAAATTTTCAAATTGGACAAGCAAATGCAAAAGGTGGAAACATAACACTGCCGTACACCTCACCAGAGCTTAATAAAAGAAAGAAATATATACGTAATACAATAAAAGGCTTAAGAGACTTTTTGACACCGAATTTTGTTCACAAACAAAAATTAAATTGTTATTATTATACTCAATTTTTCTTTCCATAATAAAATGTATTGGGGCGATCCTCGTTTTTCGTAAATATCTAATAGAAGGTGTTTGTAAACATCTTGACCGATACGTGGAATCTATGGGATTATGAAATTAATGGAAACTTAATTTTTTATTCCATGTGATGGGATTTTTTCCATTTTCACTTTATTTTTTGAATGATTTCTAAACCATAATGCACTACTTTTGTTCGGCATCTCATTTATAGGAAGAGATATATAAACGGTGAAAATGGAACTATGTTGATGCATATTAAATGTCATGTGAAATCTATCTAAGAAAACATTACAATTGAGTCACTAATAGTTTTGAAGATATGAAAAACATATTTTTTGTTTGTTCTCAAAGACCAAAAGCCAAATAGTGGATGATAATATGACATAAGAGAGCGATAAACCCATAGTCAATTTTAGTTTTCTTTGTGGATACCACCTTTGATTATGATATTCTTAAATACTTGGTTATTTTCTCCATTTATCTTTTGTATTTCATCTTTCAAAGGTTTTTATGCGTTTTATTTTATTATTGAATAGTCAAAGGTGCACTTAGTTTAAATTCCTTAAGTTTCTAAGCTATGGATATACATAATAATAAATAAAAGGCTCTAAAATTTATGTAACCACCTACTCAACTTTGTATACTTAAAAAATAAGCTTCATTTACTCAACATTTAATTTTCTGGACGTTGTGTCCAGAAATCATCATGACTCCATTCTAGCGTGACAAGGTATATCACGTACGTGGCATTATGCAACAAACCAACTCATTTTGGTTGGAATTTCACACATGAATTAATTACATTGAAGGGAGTAATTAAAAAAAATCTGATGTGGCCAGGCACATGACTTTATCATACAATATATAAAATTAATAGGTTAGCTGCATGATAATCTATTTTATTGAGATAAATCGTAGGTACTGTCAAAGCATCAGCATTTGACACTACCTACACTACGTCATTAGAATAATAGTTATTTATGTCACAAGTGCAGAAAGTACGGAATAGCGCGATGAGCGGTGATGCGGCGCGTCACCGAAGGCGGAGTGTCGCCGTCGCATGTGAGCGAGTCGCGCTATCTAGTTTTTGGCAGGAGTGACATCAACGTTTATTGTGTTGCTTTTTGAGAAATATGTATAAAAAAATGGTTGTATTTCTGTACAGGAAATGTTAGGTTGGTACCACTTTGACGAAACGGCAAGTTTAAAAAGCTAATTCAAATTCTGACAGATTTATATTTGTTCATGACACTGTAGATGTCACATCCCTACCAACATACTAAAATAAAACTACACTCATCGCTATACTTTATTTACAATTTTCTCAATTTATCGTTTTTAGAATTAGATATAAAGACGGGTTGATATTTCTTATCAACAAACAATCAAATTGGTGATCTTATTTTATTTGAAATTTTGTAATTTGCCGCACTAGAGCGGCAACGTTCCATAGCGGTTCTCCAACCTCTGATGAAATCAGCTGTTTTCGAGTGTGACAGCACAAAAAATATTTGTCAAAATCCTGTTTTTGAATGTGACAACACAAAAAAATATTTGTCAAAATCCTGGCTACTATGTAATTTCATATCAATGCAGATGCGACCGATCTCGATCAAATAGAATTTGCTCTTGAAGCTAAACTATTAATTTTACCAAAAAATTTCATAGGCATAAATTATTCAAAATTTCCTCTACTTTAATTTATTAATTAACTATTTTGTCGAAATTACAGAAATGGCGGCTCATTTCCAAAATTCTTCAAAAAGGCTTAGAATAAAATAAAAAGCTAAACTATTAATTTTACCAAAAAATGTCATAGGCATAAATTATTCAAAATTTCCGCTACTTTAATTTGTTATTTAACTATTTTGACGAAATTAGAGAAATGGCGGCTCATTTGCAAAATCCTTGAAAAAGGCTTAGAATAAACTACCAGTTCCTTTGGACCCTTGTGAACCAAAAGCTTTTCAGCTCTAAGTTAGGTCATGAAACTTCTAAATATGAAGTTTCGTCCCGATACCTTCAGTAGTTTCTCCGGAATCGTCGCCACAAAAATCATTTACACACATACACACACACACACACACAGACATTTTTTTGTACCTTGGTCAAAAATGTTCAGGGGACCCAAAAAGACCTATTTCCGCTAAAATCCCAATTTTTTTTTTCGGCACGATTACAATACTTTACATACTGCGTATGATAAAGTAAAAACATACAAATTAGTTATAGAATGATCGCGCAAACCTTACAAAATCTCTGAAACGCTTTGTTTATTTCTGAAAATCGTCGGACACGTCGATGCTCAGTTTGCTTTAAATGCTTTCAACTTATGACGTCATCCACACTTTTTAAAATGGCATATGTATATTTTCCATACTGATTTTGATATATCTGTTAATTGCCTTAACAATAATATACAAAGTTATACCGGCCTTACCGGCCTTGCAAAAACTATAAAATTCATGAAGCGTTCTACCCAATTTTCAACGAGGGATTGGTTAAGAATTGAAAAATTGCAAAAATAATCAAAAATCTGGTGTGATCTTAAAAAATAGAGTTTGTTTTCATCACGAATAAAGCAAAGGGCAGAGTATGCATCCAAATGCCATTTTTCACAACACTAACATTTTCAGTAGAGTTATGTATAAGTCCACATATATTCTTTACAATTTACATAATAACTAAATACGTACATGTCGTACATATTTTTCTAAATTATGTACTTATATTACTTCTATAATAATTTTGTCTACCTATCATTGTTTGCACAACAATTAATAAACCGTTATTTTTAGGCACAGTCTACCAACCCAAATTGCAAATTATCTTTTTTTTACCGGGAATGAAGAAACTGACCTATACTGACCCTACTAGCGCAGATATGTCCGTTTTACTCTGACCTCGAATTGGCAAACTGACTGTACGGACTGAAGGCAGTTCGGTCGGTTTCTTTATTCCCGACCAGAAGAAAGCCAGAAGAAATAATCGGTTCATAATAAGTAATAACTTGGTGTGCCCATTTGGCAATAAGTGCCTAGCAGATCGCTTTGCATTGGTTCTACTGAAAGTTACTAAATTAACACTAGTTACTTGTTCCACCCTCCTAGTTATCTCCGCTTTATTTTACTATTTAGTTGATAGTGTGGCCAATGTACACTTTTTCAGGTACTTTCAGGTACCACATCAAGGATCTGGTTTCCAATTAAGATGCAACAGTGCACTTAGCTTAAATTTCTAGAGATTTTTATAGCGATAATTAGAGGGTTTTATGTAATTACCTACACAACTATGCATACTTAACAAAACCGTCAATCAAAATTTACTTAACAGTTTATTTTCTGAACATACCCTTCATCATGATCTAGTTTAACGAATCAAACCAAGGATGCGACGTTATGCGTCTGGAAGTTTCTTTTTCCTCCGTAACATTGTCTAACGGCGATGCATGCGATGCATTGATTGCAGTATTTTTAATGCTAATTTGATTATGAAACTCCATAAGAGTAACGTCAGAATGGTGCTCGTCGATTAATCTTATATAATCTTATGTACCATCCGCCCATTAAAAATAAAATACCAAGACTGTAAGCACGTCTCACATTAACCGATATAACATATCACATATAAAACAATCGTGGTGATATTCTATAAGGGCTGATTATTATTGGAATACTATATCAAATAAAATCAAACCCAAAATGAATTTAAGCAACAAGCATTCCAGCTAATAATTCAACAGGAATTACTAAATAGAAAAACATCCTACCTTATTTCAACAATTCTTCTTTTCTCATTAGACGAAAACAAAATGAAAAGTCAACAGGAACATCACTAACACGAATATTCACACATTTATAAATTTTATAAACCAAGACAACGAAAATTCGGAAAGCGTCAATCGAGAAACGCGACAATGACTGAATACGATAAAATTTCCCAAGCGCTGCGGATTCAAACTGGTTAGCGCGCACGCAAAAAACAAAAGAATGTGCGTTCTTGCCGAAACCTATGTACGCACTATGAGAGGGAGATAGACATATTAGCGAGTGCCTTTTTGAATAATATGTAAATGTTTTATTATCGTAAATTTGTGTATTATTGGGGTAATAGTTGTATCTTTATTGTTTGGATTCTTTATTGTGGATTTAGCTATTCGTTGCTTAAAAACATATCTTAGCATTTTAATGAACGCATCATTTGATAACTTGTCTATGATTTTCAATTAACGTAGCCGATTTTTCTTGCTGCTATAAGCTGCTACAATAGGTGTTATAATTTACTGCAAAAAATAATATTATTATTATAATACATACAATACCTATGTACGTACATGTTTAGCTTACAAAATCGAGACTTTTGTATTTTTTACGGTATATGTAATATAACTTTTCATAAATAATAACGTCATTTTAAAACTTCTTTGTTTATACATGAACGCATCATTTGATAACTTGTCTAAGGTTTTAAATTAACGTAGCCAATTTTTCTTGCTGCTATAAGCTGCTATAAGCTGGGTGTTATAATTTATAATTTAATTTCATTGATTTAGGTAATATGTGCAACAATTTACTGCATAAGATAATATTATTATTATAATACATACAATACCTATGTACATGTTTAGCTTACAAAATCACGATTTTTGTATCTTTTACGGTGCTTTAATACAACCTTTCATAAATAATAACGTCATTTTAAAACTTCTTTGTTGATACATACGTCATCGACCCGATTATCGGTTTATTTTTAAGTAGATACAAGGAGATGTTCATTTAACCATAATATGCAGAAGGGCTAAATTGGAACAAAAAAACGCATTTTTATTCTGAGTTGAATGAATTATATAAATAGAAATTTAAGAAGATTGTAGAGAATTAATTATCGAAACATTGTTTGGCATTGAATAGGCCGGTGGTTTCCGAATATTGGAAGTAGATGTTTGATTACGTAGTATTGATTAAAATAATGAACAGAGTTGCTTCTTATGCAAACCCTTTGTCAAATTCAAATAAAAATCAAACAATTTTTGTAATTTATTACCGATTTACCCTAACCTACCATTATTACAGTACATACCTACCATTCTAAAAAATCGTATAGATAAAATAATTTTGTAATTTGTATATACTGTAGAAATAAATAAGTGTTAAACATCTAACTACTATACCTATACTACAAATGTTAAAATATCAAATGTTAATAAGTCTTAATGCACTATTCTGCGAATCAACAGAGCTTCAGGTATGGCAGTGTTTTTATTGGTTTTTATTTATTAAATTTGTAAATTTGTTTAACTCCTTATGTCAATCTTTAGTTTCATTTGTATGGTACTTTTGGTGATATTTGAAGTAGTATATCCGCAGTCCAAATCACAATAAAAGCAAGATTTTTTCATAATTATTTAATAGAAAATTTAATGTAGGTATTTGTATATTCTAGCGATATGAAATACACGAATCCATTTTATGGGATCTGGTTTAAACTAACGCATAAATGGGTAGACTTTTCGAAGATATTGAATCAAAATTGCTTTATTTTAAAGCAATCAGTAAAGTACCAAAGAAGTGATATCTATTAAATGATCCCAGAACGATTAAACCAAGTTGTGTAACCATTTTCTATCTGGATTGTGTAATAAATTACCTAATTTAATAAATTAAATAATCAAGTCACATTTATTTCAATGACATTTGTTTATACAGCGCACAGTACTTTTTTCTCACAAAAAGTCATTATCAGTAAATATTTTCATAACCAACTTTTTATTATACATTAAAGCTAAAAATAAAAATTACCGAGTAAAATTAAACCTTGATGATTAATACAGAAAGAATGTAAAAAAAAATTTGTCATATTTCTACTTATTTCCACTTACCTTGTGCAACTAAAGCCATGAAGAGCGCGAATTTGAACAGGAGAACCTCACAATTGACCATTTTCACAGAACTATTCCTTCAACTACACACTAAATGACCAGAAATTTAACCACATTGCCGCCGCGCACACCACTTTTCCGCTTAATCCACGATACTGCGAACAACTACAGTACTCCATCTGTTCACATCACAACAATCTCATCATACATCCTCAATATTGCGCAGAAAAATCCTCCCACCAAAATCATCAACTAAAGTTATGGTTTAGTTCCTTAACAAATTAGTTTCACACTTTCTTCAATAAATACTTAATTATAATAGTTCTTTAGTATACTTCTTTATAACTATAACGATTATCACTATTTTTGTTTTAATTAAAATTAGCTAAATTATTTAATTATATTTAAAAAAATTGTATTAGATTGTTTTGTCAAACATTGAGGTTAAATCTCAACACCGGCCGAAACTTTACGCGCTCGCGTCGTCGTTGTTGGGGTTGAACGGTTAGAGGGTACAGGGTTGATAACGCGACGCTTGACGTCGGTGTACTGGATCCCGGGCAGACGCGGTTCGACGCCGTCGTCGACGCCCGGACCTGCGCTACTAATTCATAACTAGTGGTAGTACGTACGTGCGATGCCAGTAGTTATACTTACGTAGGTAACCTGAAAAGTACAAGAAAACGTACTCAACCCCACACTTAGTCCAGGCGACTAACCACCGCAAATTAAGGAAGAAATTGACGCCAGCGACCGCGCTTGGATAAATTGAATATGAGGCAGTTGCACGCGAAGCGAGTATCAGATGGATTTGTGATAGATTAATGGAATTTTAATGTAGGATATATTAAACGGCTTCTTTTTGCGACCAAATTTGATATGGTAATAGCGTCAACAACTTTTTTCCGATAAATTCAATTAGTGGAGTAGGTTTTAGGACGAAACCAAAGAACACAAACATTTTGGATGACACAATAACAAACCTTCGGAGGGGTTTTACCTATATTAGCTGCATATTTGACCTACTGAAATTGATATGTTTTCAGGGCAGTTTTTCAGTTTAATTTAGTAAATATTTTGTTCATTTACTTTTATTATTTATTCTTGTACTTAAATTTTGTGAAAAGTGATAGAAAACACGCAGAAAAGGCGCGTTGGAGAAGAAAATCGTTTGAATTAACCAGAATTTCGGGATCTTTTTCTGTGTCATCTCCATCTCCTTCTTCACTTTCTTCAATGTCTTCAAGCGTGTTTTTGCTCCTCCCGCCAATTTCTATAACAACAGCGTCGGCCGTTCTTTTTACTCCGCATTTGTAAATGTAATTGTTTCATAGTGTTTTTATTACAATTAGTTTATTAAGATGCGGTGGTTTCCGAATGTTTGGCCATTCACATAGAAGACATTTTTTCACGTTGTGTTTTAGTGTGTTTTAAGAAAACATCCACTTCTTACTGTGCCAATTTCACATGAAGGGGAGACAACTCCTGATTTTTGTTTGTTCATGACGCCACCAGAATTTACAGACGCGTAACAATTTCATGGACCATGATCAATCGGATCCGATGAGATCATCGGCACGCCAAACGACAAACTTATGTTTTGTATACATTCACTTATGTATGCATCAATATAACATTTCTTTGCAAACGACATTTAGTGCCCATGTCAAGTTGGGAATAACATTTCTCTTACGCAAACTTAAATTATTCACTGCAAAAATAATCTTTTGATGTGAAATGACAACAAACGCAACACAAATTGTTTGTATTGCAAACTATTTGGCGTCACAAACACTCGTCTTTCAAACGCAAACAAAACAAACAAAACGCAATGCTCTGACATATTTATACTATGTCCTTCCATGTGCTTTCAATAAAGTTAAGGAAAGATAAACAATAAAATACAAAAATAATAAACAAAAAATAATAAGAGGATATAAAAAACTAAATCAAATATTGAATTTTCACTTGGTTCAGTCATACATTGATTGATTATACCGCCTTACACTAAGCAAAAACTCGAAAACTTGGCCGAAAACATGGCCGAAAACATGCCAACTTCAATAGGTCATAACAAAACGAACTAATATAGATAGCTAGTTGGCCAACTTTAATTTCCTGTTCGAGCCATTCGGGATAGAAGTACTTGTTGAATATTATTGCAGAAGTTAATCTGACAGTCTGTTCCATTCGTATGAGTTTATCATTTCTGAGGGCTTTTAGTAGTAATAAATTTGTCACGTGTAGTTCATTTCTATCTCCAACCTATCAGTCTTTCCGTCCATTCTCCTGCCTCAATCAGTCGCACTTTAAATTTCCGCTAATTATGCGTAGAGATTTCGAAATCTTGATAAAAATCTCCTTTTGAACTTCTAACTGGGGTTATGAAAAATGATAAAACACGAGGTTGTTTTTTTAGGTAATACTCCTGAGGTTAAATATACAAAAGAATAAATAAATAAGTAGACTTTAGTTTCCTCTTGAATGCATAATACAAGGAACGTAGTCAAATGAAAGATAATAAATCATGATTAATTCATTAAAAATCAATACGACGCTCATTGATAAAGCTTAAAAATTTGAAGCAAAAACTTTATTGTTGTTGGCATAGCACTCATACTCCTTTCTACATGCACCCATGTTACTGCTGCTGAACAGATTTATTTATTTATTTATTTAGTTTCGGACCGATAACGGGAAAAATCCCATAAAAATCAAGTCCCAAATATACAACAAAAAAAACAACACAATGTTCTTAAGAAAAATAAAATAAAAATGACACTCAGCAAAAAAACAAGAAACAATGTGCATTAAAAAAGAAAACAATAAGAAAATAACAAGTTACTCTACTAAACATCAATAATCACAATAATAACAACACTGTGAATCGTATTTTACGTATTTTTTTTTTTCGTCCTGAATTTATAATTTTTAAACATTGGGGGCAAGACACAAACGTAGCAAAGCTGCTCTTATTGAGCCTAGTGATTGACCGAATACGTCGACACCAGGAACGCCATTGCAAGACGCAGACAAAAAGGCCTCAGAATAGTATGATATGTATATGTCCATTGGTACTGTTAGCTTTTTTGACGTATACAGGTGTATACAAAATGAGTGCAATTATTTTGAGGGGTAATGTAACTCAATAATATGAAGAACTGAAAAGATTAAGTCAATTCTTACTCACTACTTGTGAAATTATTATGATTTTGATCACATAAAATAACAAAACCCGGCACGGACAACGAGGAACGACGTAAAGACATCAAACAGGGTCTTCACACGGCGCTCAGCTGTGTTTCTAAAAGCGTGAGATGTCAAATGTTGTGTTTTCAATCATTAATTACTCAAAACTGATGCCAGATAGAGAAACAAGTATATAAATTTCTTATTCCAGTTATCAAGATGTACACATAACCCCTAAAAATGATTACACTAATTTAAGAGAATGCCTGTATACAACCAAAAACACGAAACAGTGGACACGCGCATAACTCTCTATTGAGAAATAAACACTCTGATTGCGTGGCTGGAAGAGCCCTACAGTACTATGCTGTAGCTGACCACGCTTTAAACGTTTTAAAAGTTTTTATTCTATTTTTCTAACCTGAGAACTGATTAAGTTCAACGTCTCACCCAACATTGTCACTGATACTCAACAGTAACTATCTATGTATATTCCTAACTGCTTTGACTTTTCCTCATTTAATTTCATTCTTCATTCTGTTCGATGTAAAACATTGTACTTCCTTTAAAAAAAAACAAACAAGATGGAAATGGTAATAATTTTTACATCTATAACATTTTCGATTCTTGCTAAAATGTTCATAACACCTAAAAAACCAGCCCTTTTCTGCATTTTAAGAAATTGGTGGTGTAAGTGTTTCTTTATGTTTAAAGGAGAATTTAGATGTCAATACTCATGTCTGTAAGATGAACGGTTTTTGAGATATAACATGTTCCAATTAGAATCCCCACCCCTATTTTGCTGTTTTAGGGATGGACTTCCGAAAAGCCTTCCTTACCTTTCAAATTTCATGTTCTTAGACTGAGCGGTTTGTACTGGGAGACGATAAATCATTCCAGTTTTAAACAGTTTTATTGATATAGATTGGTTATTTTTGTTTCGATAACATCTAAACGACTACTTGATGTAAAGATGCAGGAAGTTGTCTTCGGTGGAATCATTGCAGAGTAATATGTTTTATATAAACTAGTAATAAACAACTTGACCGAGGAAGTTATTTCCATCTTATAACCTTTTTAATGTCAGCTGAAATTTAAGTTAGTTGCCAGCGAAAGGCTATATATATTATTATTACCACACAAAAATTATGAACTCTATTTATTATTATATTGTTGCAATTCTAATTGTATTGAAAAGACAAAACGAATTTATATATAAATAGAAAACTAATTGTATTGAAAACCTAACGGACGACAACTTTATTCTATGCAAAAAGAAAATATAAGTTTTCAATATTAAGTTTTCGTCTAATCGACCGAACTATGAGGTTGGATCGACAGTAATGTAACATACCTAAAGTTTATGAAAGTTGAGAGTGTTGCAAGGGCTTTTAGTGCCAGGGCGTAAAGTGATATTAATTTTTCAATTAATGCTTTTAAAGTTTCAGTTCGGTTCAGCCACCAGTTCTCGTCATAGTTTAAGAACGAACATAATGGAAAGTTTCGGCAGATAATGGCGAAGGTGTCGGTTTATAAAATCAAATTTCTAGATTCTTAAGTTCACTTGAGTCAATTTTGAATTGATCATTATAATTACCTGTATTAAAATAATTTGTCGTCGTGTGTTCCAGATATTATTTCCGTAATTTTAACAGCGGAGATGTTTCATGCGGAATCAAATTACCTATCATAGCATCTACCATACCTACGTTCATACATTTATAGTTCTTAAAGAGAAACCAATCTTTATTCACTGAATTGACTGCGCGGAATACGACAAAAAATCAATTGGAACACAATATAAAAAGTATGTGATAAACTAAACTTCACATACAAAATAACATCTAAATTTAAAATGAAAAAAATATGATTTTCTGAGTTTTCTGAACTAAAAGTTAGATAACCAAAGTGCTTCTTCTTTTCTAATCTGTGTGGAAGGTTGTAAAACAGAAATGTCCCCATTACAAAAATTTTTATGATTGTATGAAAAATTGTAGGAAAATCTATCAAACGTCGTATTAAGTATACATTAGGGCTATCCTTATTTTATTTTTTCCTATGCAGGATCGATCGATCAAGACATTTCAACTCGTGTAATCATATTAAAACAAGAACCTTTTTATTTTGTTTTACTTAAAGAAATTGACATATTACACAATAACATAATTAATCAATTAACTTGCGGGACTATATATCAGAGCAGTTCACATTTTACCAAGTACTTAGTTTGTCAAAAATACAATAGTCCAAACTCCAAGCTAAGTGACTATCCTGGCCAACAATGAGCAAAATCAATAAGTGAAAACTTTCTGGTTTGCCATTTTCCATAGAATTATAACGTAAATCTGTAGACACAAATTCTGAAATGAGTCTTGTCTTTGAGAAAATCGGCGATACAACAAGAAAAAAATAACAAATATGCATTTTTTCTCAAAATGTTAACACAATTCAGAATTTCTGCTTTCAGATTTAGTCTATGAAAAATAGCATCCCAGAAACAGTTTTCTCCTTTTCGATTTTAATCATTGTTGGCCAGGATAGTCACTTAGCTGCGATTAGAGTTTATTGATTATTTCACAAATTAGGTAGGTGCTTAGTAAAACAATAAGGGAATATTTCTGTTTTATTTTTTTGTATACGTATGATTAAATTACACGGGTTAATATGCATTGATCAATCTCAAATTTCACAAGATTTAAGAATAGATTCAAGCAACAAATTGAGAAGATCATGCATTAAAAAATCAAAATAAGGATCCATTTAACTACGCATCATAAGTTTATTAATAACCACCAAATGTGTCCTTTAAAAAAATGAATATTGATACAGTAAATATAATATTTCGAATTTCAATCGAATTCCATCTTGAAGCGAACCTAATTTTATATAGAGTTAAACATATGTTTGTTGATGTCCTCAAAGCTAAAATCATTTTACAAATTAAGCAATACAGAAACAATCCAAAAATGATAAAAAATCACTACGGAAATCACAACGTTACAGATGTTTTGTCGAACAAAACTTAAATAGCCCATATTCAATAGGAATTAAAGAATTAACAGTATAACTTTAGAAATATTCCAGTTACATTGATTGTTATATAAACAAAAGCATACATTTCTTAATTGTTTTTGTTTCGTAATTATCTCAACAAGCACAAATAATTGAAACCTAATATTATCACGATATATACACTGTGGGCCAAAAAAAGCGGTACAAATGTTCATAGTCATATATTGAAAGATTTTAAGTAAATTCAAGCAAGCATTTCTTTGAAAAACTAATTTTAGTTGTGAGGATTGAAAACATACCATATTCGCAATTCCACTTCTTATTTGAGCAAAAAAATCAAAAAACGATGTTTCAAATTTTCACGCTGTATAAAAAACTATCACTGTATACGATGCTATAAAATCTCTACTGTCCCTTTTGACCAAAAGAAAACAAATGTCATTAACTACTAACTTTATTACATCTTTCATTTCACATTAAATTGACCCGATGTAATCACAAATGTTGCATAGCCAAACATAAACTAACATAACTTTGGATTGAAACGTTCTGTTATTGCGAATATGGTATGGTTTCAATCTTCACACAACAAGCAATACGTTTTTAAACGAAATTTGTAAAGTGACTAAATATTATTGGAAATATGAGTGATTACAAATTTGTACCGTTTTTTTTTATATTTCTTGAGCCAATCCGAAATCCATTTTCCTCAAAAATAACATAATTGTACAACAATGACCTAATTAAATTCGCACGACCGTCGCTCTGACAAAATTTTCGTCGTCGAGAATAAATTTCAATAAATTAGAAATGTGGGCGGGAGCCGACAAAGTGCGAAAGAACGAACGAAACAAAGGGCAGAGATGGGGAGAAGGCCGCGACATTAGCATGTCAATCTAATTTCAGCTCACGTAAAAGGTGCCATTTGTTTGTTTGAAGTTAATATGGAAGTCGAGTAAATTTATATTCATTTGTACGTAGACGCGAGAAAAATGCATTTGATCCACTGAACATGTAAGCCGTTGTTGCACAGAGAACGGGTCGCTTCTGGTAATGTCAACATTTATAATAGTAATTCGTTCAATTATTCAAGCGCAAAACTAAAACTTTGGACTGAGAACTAAGTCATTAATTAAAATGTAAAAGGTCACAATATACAAACAATAGACTTATTGATAAATAATAAACACGGTATTGACAATCTGGGAAGCAAAATCCCAGGAAAATGTCTGGTATGTATAAATCAAATGTTCAGACTGCACGGACGTATACATTGGCGAACCGGGTCGTAATAATTTAAAAATAAGAAATCAAACATTTTATATAACCTTATGCGTAACTAAGTATTCACTAAACATCTAGTTCAGTACCAGTTTTTCAATTGCAGTTTCACCGCTAAAACTACCGTATTGTAATTTAGTGTAGGTACTAATAATAATAATAATAATAATACTAAAAATAATAATCTTTATTTGCCCAACAGTTTACACCAATTACAGGACAACGCAAAACATTATAAACAATAAAATAAAGACAATAAATACTAATGATGATATAACCGTAAGAAGCTTTTGCCAATACGAATGACGGGTGAAAATAAGCAGATATGTGAGAACAGCTGCAGTGAGTTATTATCGGCGGGAACCTGGTACTTGTGAACTAACCGAACGTTTATTACGGTCATATTGTACCATGCACTATTGAATTTATGGCTGCACTAATTGAAGTACCAATATAGTATGTGTTGCCATCGAAATATGAGTATTAATTACCATTCCAATTAATCCGTTTCACGGTGGTTGTATAATCTTGTTTATGCACCGAATACATACTTTGTTATCTTAGTAATTAATCAGTTATGAGAAGTCAAATACTACCAAACTATGCTTATTTTTTATAATTTCCAGGTAGCATCCAAACCAATGATTTATCTTTCTTCCTGACTTACTCAATCTTAATGCAATCTATCTTCATTGATACAAGCTTTGAGATGAAGTTGTGAGTTATATTGGATCCTTCCATCTCTTTCTGCTGTTGTTTTTTAAGTTCTTGTGGCTCTCCCACACATTTGCCTCCTATATTTATTTGGTTATTCTTGTTTCGTTCATTCTTATATTTGTTAATTTTAACCAGACCATTACGTTTTCCACAAGTTAGCTGCATTTAGCTGCACTCTAAATATTTAGTTTTAATTAGGACATCTTGGTCTTATATTCTGTTTTAAGGTGGAATCTCATTTATGTCGTTTTTATCTTTTTTCTCTGCCTTCAGCCCACCTCTGATGTTCAGTGGAAGCTATGAAGCAGTTACATTGACAATTGTCTGTCTCTGTTGTTGATCTATGATAATACAGAAGACAGAAGTATTATTATTTATTTCCTTCTCTTTCTCAAGGAGTAGCAAGCGGGTTGCAAAGACTTAAAGTAGGTATCATTAAAGACGTAAATGTAGTAGCATATAGAAGATCTGTTATATAGAGCATTACAACAAAACATGTGGCCTAACATGAAGCATTACTGAGACAGGAATGCCAATATTTAGTGTTGATCTACGATAATACAGAAGTATTATAATTTATTTCTTTTTCTTTTTTAAGGAGTAGCAAGGGGGTTGCAAAGACTTAAAGTAGGTATCATTAAAGACGTAAATGTAGCAGCATATAGAAGATCAGTTATATAGAGCATTACAAAAAAAACATGTGGCCTAACATGAAGCATTTCTGAGACAGGAATGCCAATATTTAAAAATGTCAAAATCTAAATTATGTTTATTGAATTAGACGCAAAAACTAAATCACACAGAAAGCATAAAATGTGTAAAACGAAATCACTGATCCAACTTCTAACACAAGTACTAATAAGCAGAAAATAGTTCAGCTACGAAACATATTAACTTAACTACTACAAATACTTTTAACAAAACTTAACCTAAGGGTGGTTGGTATCAAGCCGAAGAAATACATAACCAATAAAATAGACTTCAACGTTAACTTTATTAAACAGGATTAACAGAAATAAGTACATATCTACAAAAGTAGATACAAAACAAATGAAATACGATAATAAATTTTCTGTGTACCTTTATTTAGACGTTTTAAACAATATATCAAAAGTCCTCATCGATAAAAAATTATAGGGTGTAAAATTGTGGAAAATTTACTTTTTTCAATTATTTCATTGACTATGAGTATCTCATAGGATGATGGTTATTAAAATTAGTAAAATTTGTCAAAGCAAATATTGGAAGTATTTTTTTATAACTAATCGTTTAAAATATTTAGGCATTTGAATGAAAATATGAGACCCCTTTCAAGCATATTTAGCGCTCGAGGTTCGTTTTTTTTGTTCCAGTCGAAGCATTTACGAGTTTTGGCTAAGTTCTTGGGTTTATGTGGCCATTGTGACAAAAACTGGCAAACACCTGGACCTGCGCTCGTGTGCATCCGTACCCCCTAGCATTGCTACAATACTGGAAGTCATTTTGAAATAGCTGTTAAAACAACTGAATGTTAGCTACTGGTAGGAGGTGCTTTCTTACACCCGACTTTTTTCCTTTCTTGTTGAATAAACTAAACTTAGCTTTTTGGATTTATTCTTATACAAGATTAAACAGGCATTTACAAGGGCAACATTCTGCGCGGGGAAAGCAACACGTGAGCTTTCCTTACTGTAATCTCAGCACAGAATGCCGCAACACTCTTTAACGTCCCACACCATCTATTACGAGTAATTGCCATGCTCAATCTCGTAGTTTTTCATCAGCTGCGGTTGTACTCCTGCTGGGTTGGTGTTTGTGCTAGTTGGTAAAGGGTCTGGTGTGATAAATGACCCCGCCGCGTCGGGGAGATATCCGATGTTTTTCATGCTCTTACGCACTCTTAATCCGATATTCTGCGGTAAGACGAACACGGAAGTCTCGCTAATTACGCCAGCTTTTCAGTGGGGCGGTGCTGTGATCGCACGGAAAAACCTGCGCAATTCTCGTTTTCACCACTAGAGGATCGTCTATCTCTGCCACTTCACATGTTAAACGCAAACAACTCCCGCTTGTGCGTTTAAGCGTCTACGTCTGTTTTGATACGGGTTCCTCCATTTACATAACCTCGTATATAAATTTATGCCGTGTGTATTGGTTTACTACGCCTAATGTGCTAGATTATTATTTGGATGGTGTGTTAATTCAACTACGTGTTTTTGTCGACTTTTGCCTTGAATTACCTCATAGTTTAGATTGAAACATGCTGGCTAAATACCGTCAGAACGCAAAGGCACACTATTATATAGGTTAAATATTTTAATAGAATTTGCACTGGTGTCAAATCAGACTGTAAGGAAATCTTACTTGACTAAGCATTCACATTAATAACTTCAATATTTAAGATTCAAGCGTTTATTTGAGCCTACGTAACAATTGCAAAAAATGGCACACGAAAACATAACGCAAGCTAAAAGAATTTTCTAAGTAGGCTGAAATGGAAGCTTGAAGTTTAAATTTGAAATAAAATATAAAATCTTGTAAAAGTCTGCGAAGTGATATAATGTTACTGTACAATAATAAGTGCGCTATAAGCTTTGATTAAGTGGGCACAGGGTTTCCCTGGCTTTTAAATCATCACTACCTCTACAGTTTTCCAAAGGGTTGGCATATATTTAGGCCTGAGATGCAGCATTGCATGGGTTTGTTATCTACGACTTTTATCGGTATTTTTTTAAGATCTCGCTTGCTATGAGATCAATACCTAGTGACTTTTTGTTTCATTTATTATTACTTTTGTAACTAGGTGCAGGCACGGCGGGTAGAGTATGCGAGGCACACATGCTGTAATAAAAAGGTTCCTAAAAGATTAAGAACTTTTCCAAAATGTAGACTTACATTGATTTTACCAGTCTAGGTGACTACTAGCAAATTTTTACCGCCGACGCTGATAATTGTCCGCTACCGCGTGTATTACGGCAATTATTTCAATTAGAAATCGGATTTCTGAATCAATTAACATTCACGAACGAGTGAAATCTGCAAAAATAAAAATGCGACGAGTTCCTTTGAGTTTGTTTGAGGTACTTTGACTATAGAATTAAAGTTTAATTTGTGTAGAATAGTTTTCATTTTCTATCCAATTTATGATTTATACGATAGAGAGTTAAAATTTTGGTGCAATTAGTGTAAAATTACTAACACAAGGTTATTAACATCAAAAGCTGCTAATTTATAAACAGAACCGAATATTTGTTGCGGTGAAAGAACATCACATTTTACTAATACGAATATCATTTCTGAAAATCAACATAGTTTCTGTCGTGGTAGATCAACCGACAACGCTATTTTCAGTTACACCAAGGACGTATCTTCATGTATCGATCAAAAGACTATTTGTTGACCTGTTGAAGGCTTTTGACTGCGTTCGCCACTCAATTTTGCTGCAGAAGATGGAGAGATACGGTATCCGTGGCGTGACTTTGATGTTGTTCAGATCCTACCTCTCAAATCATCGACAAAGAATTTGTGCTGGTGGCAAGATATCTGAGGCTATTGAGTTAAGTATAGGTGTGCCGCAAGGGTCAATGTTGAGCCCGACACTATTTTATTATACATTAATGATCATGTTGAGCGGTGCTGGTGTTTCGCTGAACACCGATAACATAAGTGTATATCTCCTTTATGACAAATTTGACAAGTTGCGTGTTAAGGCGTCGTCGGCGTATGATAGTGTGTTACGGTGGATGTCTCTTAATGGATTGGTCAAGAACGCATCTAAAACAAAGTGCGTTGTGTTTGGCAAACATAATATCTGCCATGACATCCAACTTGGCTGTAAAACTGTACATGTTGAGACTTCATGTCGCTTGCTGGAGATCGACCATTGTCTGGGATTGTCTTGTCACATGTATGAGTTGTCGACGCAGCTAACAAGAAGCTGCTACGCTCTGTATCAGTTGAGGAAATCTTGCAGGATTGGTGTAGCTAACACCTTTAATTTTGTGAACTTTTACTCTAATATGAAATATGGGGTCTGAATTCAGCGGTTGGGAAAGTATTCTTGCTACAAAAGCGAGCTGTAAGAATATTTTTTATTTGCAGTATAGCCAGTCATGAAGTACTGAATCCCTACTGACAAATTTTGACGTGTATGTGTTGGAAACGGTTTGTTTTGTTGACAAACATCGTAATGACTTTGTTCATAGCATGGGCCATGCGTACAATACTCGCCCCTCACATCGTTTGCTGCCAACCTTGCATCGCCGCTCTGCATTTCAGAAGAGTATATGCTATATGGGCTGTAAGCTCTTTAATGCTCTGGCGACGATACAAGGGCGGCAAGTTCCTTACGTATTTTTAGACAGCGCGTGAAATCTATGTTATTAAATGTTATTTATTACTCTATCGACGATTTTTTTAAATATTTGGTTATAATTACCTCTTGCTGTAGTTTTATGCTGTAGTGTTGTATCAAAATTGTAATATGTTACTTTGTACTGCTTGTAAATGACGTTTCATGTTCGTACTTGTATGTGTTCCTAGGATAAATATTACATATCTATCTATCTATATAAAACAAAAAGCATTGTCAAAAATGTAACCTTTTCGAGATATAACGTTTACTTGTCTCACTAATTTTTCGTTTATATTTTAGTTGTGCTTGGTGAAGCTCTCTTGCTAGAATAAGTTTTCCTGACTGCGTAGTCTGAATCAGCCCGTGTGGGAATAATCTTACCAGAGACTTTGGTGTTATACAGGCTCATTATAAATGAGTGTAGTCGAAGTAGACTATGCCCATGTTACTACAATTTTACCTATTCACAAAACAAGTATCGACCTGACAGTAGGTTATACAATCAATTTAACAAATTGTGTATACAACAGCGGTATTTATTTTTATGGAGCGGCAAACACAAATCTTTACATTTTATTCCATCGCCTACTTCGACTACAATCATTTGTAATGAGCCGTTAGTTTACTACATTCATACTCCTGATATAATTTTTCTTTGCTTCTTTGAAAAGGCTTCTTCTGTAAGGATTTTCTTTGCTTAAAGAGTGATACTGTAACACAATACAATAGAACGCGTGAAAAAATACACTTCACAAATAACTGCACAACATCCAAGATAACCGTGAACGTATTGACGTAATGACGATTACGATATGTTTTACTATATCATGCAAAAAGCACGAAAATCTACATCAACACACATATAGTTACAATTAATTAAATTATTATAACAAGTCCATTTTAATGCAGTATCAATATTGTCTGCCAGCTAAATTAATGGTATAAATTAGTTCATCGGCGGACAGTACTGCAGTATGAAGAAGAAAATTAATTGTTTAGTAACAGATACATGAGGCTCATTTCTCCGTTTCTGTCTGGGTTTCCTATTTCACCACATAAATAACTTTCTGCTTAGTTGGTAAGTGCTTTTAACCCCGCAACCGTCTAATTTATCTTACAGTAGTTCTGCCCGGCATGACGTGCACGGCATCTTGCCAATTAGCCAGCAATGCGTATTCTTTTCCTTTGTGATTAATTTGTACGTAGAATTTATTTTAACCGATACCTAACTTATAAACGTTTAATAAATAAAAAACCGTGCATGGTATAGGTACAGTACGTTACTGAAGTTAAAATGGGTTATTGTATCAGATTTCATTCATAACAAGCATAAATTCATCACAAACCCAACCGCTAAGCAAAAATATTGACGGATACAGAAATTACTCTCTACTATACTACAAAACACTAAGGAAAAAATCTGATGTGGCCAGGCACATGACTTTATCATACAATATATAAAATTAATAGTTTAGCTGCATGAGAATCTATTCTATTGAGATAAATCGTAGGTATTGTCAAAGCATCAGCATTTGACACTACCTACACTACGTCGTTAGAATAATAGTTATTTATGTCACTAATGCCGAAAGTACGGAATAGCGCGACGAGCGGTGATGCGGCGCGTCACCGAAGGCGGAGAGTCGCCGTCGCAT
The DNA here is from genome assembly GCA_964023965.1 of Melinopterus prodromus. Lineage (NCBI taxonomy): Eukaryota > Metazoa > Arthropoda > Insecta > Coleoptera > Scarabaeidae > Melinopterus > Melinopterus prodromus. The sequence continues at coordinate 70,225,305 of OZ030391.1, forward strand.
ATGAGCGAGTCGGCTATCTACTTTTTGGCAGGAGCGACATCAACGTTTATTGTGTTGCTTTTTAAGAAATACGTATTTAAAAAAATAAATGATGTCTGTATAGTAAATGCTAGGTTGGTTCCACTTTGACGAAACGTCAAGTTTAAAAGTGTGTTCCAATTGGTAGGTAATGGTAGCTAATGGCGGTGGTAAAATACGAAATTATAGTATTTCTTACATTACGTGATAATGACACATATTAGTTTGCATGTACATAAACATGACTCACTATCAATGTTCTATTGGAAATACTATAACGGCATCTGCTACCACTGCCATTGTCACTAATGAAAACGCACCTTAAAAGGGTAATTCAAATTCTGACAGATTTATATTTGTTCATGACACATCCCTACCAACATACTAAAATAAAACTACACTCATCGCTAAACTTTATTTATAATTTTCTCAATGTATCGTTTTTAGAATTAGATATAAAGACGGGTTGATATTTCTTATCAACAAACAATCAAATTGGTGATCTTACTTTATTTGAAATTTGTATTTTATAATTTGCCGCAGTACAGCGGCAACGTTCCATAGTGGTTTTCCAACCTCTGATGAGATCAGCTGTTTTCGAATGTGACAACACAAAAAAATATTTGTCAAAATCCTGGCTACTATGTAATTTCATATCAATGCATATGTGACCGATCTCGATCAAATAGAATTTGCTCTTGAAGCCAAACTATTAATTTTACCAAAAAATTTCATAGGCATAAATTATTCAAAATGTCCTCTACTTTAATTTATTAATTAACTAATTTGTCGAAATTACAGAAATGGCGGCTCATTTCCTAAATCCTTCAAAAAAGCTTAGAATAAACTAAAACGCTAAAGTATGAATTTTACCAAAAAATGTCATAAACATAAATTATTCAAAATTTCCTCTACTTTAATTTACTATTTAACTATTTTGACGAAATTACAGAAATGGCGGCTCATTTGCAAAATCCTTGAAAAAGGCTTAGAATAAACTACCAGTTCCTTTGGACCCTTGTGAACCAAAAGCTTTTCAGCTCTAAGTTAGGTCATGAAACTTCTAAATATGAACTTTCGTTCCGATACCTTCAGTAGTTTCTCCGGAATCGTCTCCACAAAAATCGTTTACACACACACATACACACAGACACACACACAGACATTTTTTTGTACCTTGGTCAAAAATGTTCAGGGGACCCAAAAAGACCTATTTCCGCTAAAATCTCATTTTTTTTTTCGGCACGATTACAATACTTTACATACTGCGTATGATAAAGTAAAAATGAAGATGACATTATAATCAAAGAGTCGACAAAATAGTAACTCTTATTATTCATGACCGTACGCTTGGTTTTAAGAGTGGTTACAAGTAATTATATCCTTGTCTTTAATAAAATGGTTATATGAGGGCACCTCATTGCTGCCCACATGTTCAACATCTTTGAAACATTATTACTCTATAGACTGAAGGCAATAATTTAGAGCAAAAGGCTTGTTCCAGACCATCAGATTGGATTTTGGAACAAGCACTGAACTATTGATTACACCGATTAACCAACATTATCTAAAAACCTTAGAAGAAAAAAGATTTGTTCTACGGTCTTCCTACATGTGGCACAGGCTTTTGATAAAGTCTGGCATGAAGGACTAAACCATATATTATGCTGCTACTTCCAAACAGTTCGCACAAACATTAAGATCTTACTTGAGTAAGAGATGCTCTATTAATTCATGCACTGTCCTTCGTCCGACTCCGCTGAAAAGCCCATGTCAAAAAGAAAAGAACTAGGATTACGTATAGAGATATGTATTGGCTGCTGGGATGAAACTCCACGCTGTCAGTACATAATAATTTTAAATCCGTGTGGTCGTATGGTGCACAACTCTGGGGTTGCAGCAAAAGAAGTAACATTAAAACTGTCCACCCATTCCAAATAAAGTAAGTAAGATGAATTGTCAATGCGTCTTGGTGCATTAGTAATGATGACCTCCATAAGGACCTCAAATTGGAGTTTGTGTACGAAGAAATATAAAAACGTGCATGAAATCACCATGGCAACCCTAACCACAGGGCTAAATGGGCTATAGCCCCGGTAAAGCTTTAATTCTCTTAATGGATATTTTTCTATTTTGTTACTAATAGGAGTTAGAATATCAATGGAATTTATAGGAATTCCCACTACAGAAACAGATTTATGCTTTCCGAAGATTATTTTATATTTTATTTGAAATCTAATCAATTGTTTAAGGTAAGAGTTTTGTATGTGCGATCTTTATCAACAACTTTATATTGGAATTTATAAATCTAATAGTTCCAACATAAAGTAGTTTTGTTTTTTCCAATTCTTCAAGGACAATAAGTGACTCAAAAATTGAGTCTACATTTCCTAACATGGGCTCCGCGAACTCATGTATGGAATATTACCTACGCAATATAGGATATATTGATATATATAGGAAACTTTGCCGCAGGGGTTTGTGCATGTAATAGATATACCTGCCAGTAACTGTGATTAGTCTGACGCATGCTTCACCCCAATGCCCTGTGAAGTCAGTGTGAATCTCTACTTAACCTTAAAATGTGTTGTATTGAACTTAATAAATCTCTACGAAGCGTCCTTAAAGTGTCCCCGTTCTTCGTTTCTACGAGTGATTTAAAGTTTAGTTAGTTTCTGGTTACTTTCATTATGATCGTTAACCCCTTCCGCTATGCACCCATATATGCAGTAGCTAATACTCAAACGGTGCAAAGTAACTGGTACAAAGTAACGGGTACCCGAAAGTAACTAAACTTTACTTCTAGTCTCTACGTTGTAGCCATTTTTCCTGCCATGTGTTTCTAACTTTCCGTTGATTTTTCTCTCCATTTTTTTAGCATAATAATTCTCTTCAATATAACAACCAATAAGATTGAACTCGACATAATGAGCGTTTGTCATACTGCGTCATACATCCACGTTGATGTTAAATAAACAATGCTCATAACATAAATGTCATAATTATAAGTTTATGATCAATTTTGAAACTTAAAAATCTGATGTGGCCAGGCATATGACTTTATCATACAATATATAAAATTAATAATTTAGCTGCATGAGATTCTATTTGATCGAGATTGATCGTGTCTGCATTAAAATAAAACAAGTTAGCCAGGATTTGATAGATATTTAGATAATATTGACAGTATTGTCAAAAAAAGGCGTGTGACACTACCTTCTGTCAGAATGAAAATAATTGTCAAATCCTGGCTAACTAGTTTTAATGCAGACACGATCTCGATCAAAGAGAATTTGCTCATACAGCTAAACTATTAATTTTGCCAAAAAATTTCATAGACATAAATTATACAAAATTTCCTCTACTTTAATTTATAATTGAACTATTTTGACGAAATTACAGAAATGACAGCTCATTTGCAAAAACGTTGAAAAATGCTTAGAGGAAACATCCAGTTCCTTTGGACACTTTTGGACCAAAAGCCTTTCAGCTCTAAGTTTGGTCATAAAACTTATAAATATAAACTTTCGTCCCGATACCTTTAGTAATTTCTCCGGAAACGTCGCCACACATACGCACAGACACGATTACAATACTTTATCATATTTTGTATGATAAAGTAAAAACCAAAGTTTATACGCACTGTGCAGAATAGGAGCATATCACATTAAACGACAAATTGTATAGTATCAATCACAAAAATTAAAATATCCAAATTCTTGCTGTTTTCTTCTATAACATCTGGGCCAATAATATTAGACAGTGCAAAACAGCTTCAAGTGTCAAAAGTTGTACAAGAAATTTCAAAGCACGTAAGAGAAACAACGTATTTGTGTGCTGGGTAATAACATTCTGTACATATTGTATGTCCGGCTAAATAGACGGTAAATTCGGATTTTCCTTTTTTGACCCCATCCTGTGAAAACACGACAAACCAATTTTCTTCTTTCCGATAACATAATGACGAAAGAACAGATTACCGACAATATTTCTATCATTCCGGACTTCCTGCGGCATACGCTTCGATACGTCAATAATTTGCCGCGTTCGATTCGACCATGTTATCAGAGAATTGTCATCGTGGGCGAGATGCCCCAAGGGACGTTCCTCCATCTCGCCTCCTCGATGACCCAGATAACAACAGCCCGAAGTGCTGCGGCACAAAAACTGGATGGCGACGTCTTTGTAAACTGTTCCATTCCGGGTTTCCTATATAAGTCATCATCGGGGAGAGTGGCGCCACCGTTCGCAATTAATATTAATTAACGCGGGAGGACGTTAGATCTTCAGGTGTTCCGCGAGATAATGAACGGTTGGGAAATTATTCTTCATAAATTCATTCCTTCCCTTTACATCTTCTGCTTCTTCCTTTGCCACTCGAAACTGATACTGATATTATTAATGGGACACGTCCGTAGTGTAATGGCGATTTTACATTATGTTTTAATAAAGGGGAGACGAGCTTCCGATTAAAAAAACAAATGGCTTTTGGTGAAATATATTCATCACTCGCTTAAGTCTTACGAGGCGTCTTAATTGAGAGTAAATGATGCTGTCTTGCAGAAATGGCGTTGATATTTTAAGTAAGTATTAGTATTGATTTTACGTTTATTGTGGTTGATAACTTGCTTTTTCCGATTCTAATATGACTGTTCCCGAATAACTGCAGATTTGCTAAATGTCAAATAAATTAAGAATTTTAAATAGGACACCCTTTGTATCTTGACATACTTCGAAAGACCGATAAATCAGCTTTCCTAAACCGTCTAACAGCTAATATGTTAATAAGCATCTGATTTAACATTGGAACCCATGCAAAATAATTTATAAATTAGTATAAAATATCTAGTTGCCATGATGACTTACACTATGAATTACACTAACCAACAATTTATGATCACCCAAGAATTAGTTTTATTAGTACCAATCGAAAATTATTTAAAATGTTTATTATTTATTTACGTAATGTTCCTTATCGTTTTAAGAATTTCAATGAGTCCTTGTGTTGGTTGTAGTGGTCTAACGCCTTAGCCACATAATCGTCAGTTCTATATATTTATTTCGCGACAAGTTAAGGTATGATAAGTTTATCGTGATGTTCCAGTTACTACTGATAACAAAAACAAGGGGTGCTTTGGTAGAAATGTGGTGTTCTGAAGAAATCCTAACATACCTGTACACATTGTTAGCAATACTCTCATCACTATAATAATAACTATAATACGCTAACTTCAAATTCTCGTTGGAAATATTACATATTGCATGTTATACAAAAAAATATTTTGAAAACGTCACGTTATTTATTCGTTATCGCAGTTGTAATTATCCCATAAATTTCTTCCTCAATATGTCTCTAGAGCAGGTTTTCCCAACCGTGGTTCCGCGGAACCCTAAGGTTCTGTGAGATGTAGTTAGGGGTTCCTCGTAAAAATAGTAACAAATAGCGGTGGCGGTCGCCGGTTCATAGGCACATTATTCAGTGTTATTTTTATGTATTATTTTAGCATGGGATTATTATTTGAAATATTGAATTAATAAACAAGGTCATTACATGAATAACTTTGATTTGGAACCCTTCTAACCCAATAAACCACAGTTATGTCAATACTGCATCCAACGGGCACATTTGAGATTATTCATTATCTTCAGTTGCCTATATTACTTACTATTATCTGTTACATATAAAAAAAATAACCTCTAGACAACAACAATCTGTCAGAGCTATTGGTGAAACTCTAACATTATTTGTTTTCAATATTTTTGCCTTTCCAAATGTGTGACAAAATAAACCAATAATTTAAATCTCGTGCTCATAATGGTACTTTTGGAGAAGAACAGAGGTCTGGTGGTGGATTTCAATATCATCTTACATTCCAGATACGTTCTGAGCTTCTATAACGACAATTAATTAATAACTGCATTAAATTAAAATAAAAAATAATTAAATTAACTTGAAGTAAGTACTCATTTTGAAAATGAAACAAATGAAAATAAAAATTGAAACAAAAGTTTCTTCACTTATTTTATTTATAATTTGGTAAGATTTTGCATTTAATTTTCACCTCGAGTTATAAATAACCTTGTATCAGTTCAGTTTTAACACACTTTAAGAGAAAATATATCATCTGTTATAGATGAAATTAGTATGTACAAATATCTTCTAGTTGGGTGGTAGTTGGGCACAATATTTTAAGTAGCCTTCAAACTTCGTAAAGAATATAAACATGTTATCAATAGGTCCATATGAAACTTTTTACTCTGAATAAATGTTTAATTTTTGTTTAATTTTTGTACGAGTATTTTGATCAATGATTTTTTAAATTTCTTTTTAATGAATGTGTTCTTCGTTTTCGCATTGTTTGATTTGTATTTTCTTTTTCCTTCCTTTGGAAATACTTGAAGGAACTAAAAAGTTTATACCTAGAGAGACAGTTACAGAAAATGAATGTAATAAACTACCAAACACACTGTAAAAGAAGAATTAACTGAAACATCGCTGATTATTTAATATCCGCGATATTTCTGTATTGTTTTTACGGAATTCACATATTCCACATACATTTTCCTGTGAAATTACAAGAGTGCCACCGTAGTTTTACAGACATTGTTATAACTTTACAGGAAAAGTACTTTAATTTTACGGTAGTAGGTAAGTAATATGCAATCATTAAACTGCGTTTCTTTACAGACTTGCATCGGGTGACTTGAAAAACGGCGTTACACGTTTTTCTCTTCGCAAATGAAAATCGAAAGGCTTGGAATAGACATTGTATATTTTTTGATGGGGTTCCTCCAGGTTCTAACCCAATCTAAAGGGTTCCGCAAGAATAAAAAGGCTGGGAAACGATGCTCTAGATCTAGACTCTAGAGTAACAAATCAAACGTGGTTAAATCAGACGTTTTAGTTTTTCAAAGCGTTGGATCACCATGAACAATTTAATGTCTTTGATAAACATTATTTAAACAATTTTAGAGTGATGCATAAATCACTAATTCATTGACTGAAGAAACTCAACATCAAAAATTATACGTTTGTGTGTCTAAATTGTATGCTATTACTATAGGCTGCTGCATCACAAGAAGTATTATTCTTTTTGTGAGACTGTTGAATTTCGTCGAACCATCTGGATATTTTATATTAATTTATGATGTATTGTGGATAAGTTACAAATGTCAAATTAGATGCATAATAACTTTTTAGCTGGTCACCATAGACCAAGCTAGTTAGACATCGTAGGAAAGCAAATTTATCGATCTTTTGAAGTATGTAAAGATATATAGGATTTCATTTCAAATTCTAAAGTTATGTCGTTTAGCAAATCTCCAGTTATTCGGGATAAGTCATTAGAATCGCTAATCAATAATAACTGTCAAAGAATGCAATATCTTTACTATCGAAAATGATGCATAGTAACTTTTATTATTTCAGTATTACTAAATTCATAATATGCCAGCAGCCGCAATTTCCAGGGACCATCAGGTGATCCATCCAATAACTACTTAATACTACTTAATACTTCCTTTTATAATTATATAGTTATAGTAATACAATAATTATAGTTTTGTACTAAATATTCAACAAAAATATCTCGCTAACTCTTTTGAGCACTCATAAATTATTCCCGCGATAGTGGACTAAAGTTATCAAAAAGAGTACGCTTGTAGTTTGAGTATCGCTGTATACAGGAAATAGTGATAACGACAATTTTTGTAAAATTACGTAATTGTGTCCGTTGTGCAGCTTTTCACTATACACAGTGGTTCCCAAATTACACGAGCGCCACAACATAAGGTTATTTACGTACTTATTCTTTCAGTTTATGAGTTCTCAAAAGAATTGTGCAGACAGATGTTTTTGTTCAATATGGAATACAAAACTATATTTATTGACTGAATTAAATATAAATATAGAATTATATATTAGTACAGTGAGAAGCAAAAGTAAGAAAAATAAATCCAATACTTGGCATTATTATATTATTATGCAGGGAGTACCACGGTTTCTGAGATATTGTGAAATTATTTTCTTCATAAATTCATTCTGAGGCAATTAACAAGGATAAAGGAACAAAAAGACTTATTTTGCATTGTGAAAGTATCGCATTTTTTGACAGTTTTTATTGATTTGCGATTCTAATATGAGTTATACCGAATAAGTGGAGATTTGCTAAATGTCAACAGCTAATTGTTTTACCAAGGGCATTAAACGGATGTTTATGCCTCGAGGGTGATCGGGCCTATCGGCCCTAGAGTAATGCCCATGGTACATATACAATTTTATGTCCTATTGTTTTGTTCATCCGTTTGAATTGTTTTTGGCTCGACGAGTGTAGCGAGGAGTGACCAAATGGAATGAGTGCGCTAATCCGTCTTATAAAACGAGTGTTATATATTTTTTTCTACTTTGCGAAATTAGTTTGACACATATTTTACATAAATTGAGAAAATTGCGGTTGTCATCTTACAATCTAGAGTACGTTTATCTTCAACAGTTGGTACTTCTAGTAAAATTCACAAATACTGATTGAAGCGAGCGAATAGCGACTGAGCTGTCAGCATTATTTGACACTAGACGTCAATATCATCTTGGAAAACTGATAGTTACTACAAATTTGTGATATGTTTTATAACAACACCGAAAGCGGTTTTGTTATGACTTTATAACGAACGCAAAGTAGAAAAAAGTATTGTATTATTATATATAGTGTGGTTCTTAAAATGGAAACCCCTATATCGGAGAATTTGTAGTTTAACAACCAAAGTATTTAAGAAAAAGTGGAGTACACTTTTTGTGCAGAATTTTATAAGAATTACTCGTATTATTTTGCACACACCATAGAATATCGAAACTCAACACCTGCCGTGTGGTATCCCAAAAGGAAAACTGTATTCGATTTATTTCTCTTCTTTTTACTAATTTGAATGCACGAATAGGAACAAGCGGAGCTCACACAACACAAACTTACTCAAAATTGTGCTTTGGTGAATGGGCTATTACAATAATTAAAGAGATACACAATTAACACGGCCTCTTCCCCGCACATATAACCTTCGTCATATTAAACTATAATGCTTTTATTAAAATTTGGAGCGATAATTCCTTGCCTCATTTTGCAGCCTGAATGTGGTGCGGTACAGAAAGTAGCAACCATGTAGCAACCCGCGTACGATGCGTCAAACCACGTATCACTTGACCACCTGTCACATGGTGGTGTCAAAATAAGATCGAATCTTTATTTTTTTGTGCTCATCTCCTTTCTACGATATTATATGCCGAGTTAGCTATACAAATATATATATATATATTGAGGCAGCGGAGATCAGATGGCATCTGAAGACATAGGATGGAATCTTGCGGTCATTCTAAGTATACAAAACATGACTAACCGAATGGACAAAATCTTTACTTCATTCCTTTCCAGTTATGTTAATCCATCAGTCGTTTACAATGCCAGTAAGCTCTGGCCCCTTTAAGTCAAGTATGTTGGTAGGGGACCTATCAGCCGAGAATAACCAGATGGGCAATAATTTGGGGGGAGCAATTATGCCATCCACACCAGCCGCAGTGACCACGGACGTGAAATTACCGATGGGCGCAAGAGGGGCCAAGGACGATTCGTGTAGCGAAAAGGGTACTGTCAGGCTCCATCGTATTTTGTTCTTTACAATGTGCAGATAGCAAAGTGGATGACGAAAAGAAAAGGTACTAGAAGTTGTTTGGTGACAAAAAATGTTTACAGAAACCAAAAACCTGTCAACACAGGTTCCTTTATCCAAACGCTTTGCTACCTGCTCTAACCAAAGCCATTTTTGTTCCCGTACGACAAATACTTATTTAAAGCATTGCTTCTTGTAATATACCCGAAAACCCTTGATATGACTACTGCATAGTTTCGCGCACTTTTACACTCAGCGACAAAAAAGATTCGCCCATGGTCATTAGAAGATGTGCGTGGATCTAGCCATATCCGATTTTGTGCAATGTAAGCGTTTGTGTTATTATGTTATTTTAGGAACTATTTTTATTAATTTCTTGTGTTTTTGGTGATCTTTGTATCACATGTGTATTTCTGAATTTAGTTTGGTATAATGTGTTCAGAATATAAATCAGAAATTTGGCTTTGTAAGATAAAACAATGACGTGAAAGACGACGATGTATTTTCCTTCGACCGAAGATCTATAACTTATAGATTATGCTTTCTGTTGGAAATGTTGAAGCGGTATAACATAAAATTGACTGATTCCCATTGAGTTCTAGATACTTAGACATGAGAAATTTGAGTAAATACATTGATCAATACTAATTGTCCAAGAAAATATATGAAGATTATTTAGTAATAAGTCTACCTGAAATGCAACAATGGTCAAATTACGATGTCACCTTTGAATAAGTGCAGAGGATCAGAACGCGGGAGGATTCAATAAACGAAATGGCAAATTGTACAGAAAATGTGAAAAGTTATGTTTTTGTGGGTACACAACGGATTAACGTCTCCGGTACTTTTCTACCTTTATGTTTAGGGTGATCATAGATCAACAATTTCTTATTCAGAATTAAATTTCAAAATATTTCAAAATATGTTAAATGTTTTACTTAAGAAATATACTTTTGTGATTATCTCGAAAACTAAACATTCATGTGTTAATTTGGGTATTGAAGGAAACAGAAGTGCAGACGTAGATTATCTGTCGATATAAGACGTAATTTGCATAAAATAGAAGAGACAGGAATGACATGACATGCACGGAGGAATGTATCTGTGGAACCACCCATAGACCAAAGAAAAGAAGTCTTCACAGTCAAATCTAGTAGTCAAAATCTGACAGGTAGTGCTACCTTACTCTGGAAGCCATGGCTTGAAAGAAGCGATGACACTGAGAGGCGACTTGTTGACATCCTATTGGAGGAATTTTCCTGGCAGTGAACAGGCGTAAAGGTTTACTACCTTCTGTATCCAAAATCTAGACACTGCAACAAGTTGGGTAAATATAAGATTCATTACGGGACTGAAAACAATGGAACAGACTAGCTGGCTAAGAAATTAACGAAAGAAAACAGTGATTAAAATAAAATATTAGATACTTAAGAACTTTATTGAATTAATTTTACAAGGGAAGTGAATTTAATTTGAAAGACATCATTGCGAAGCTACCCCATTACAACATAACATAGTTTACTTGGGGAGGTAACCATATAGTAGCAATAGTTTTATTTCTGTTTTTGCAATTGGAGGATATGTTAAGTTCTAAAGTACTACAAACACGTGTTCATTTGGACAATGGCTGTCTGTCTTTCATCGGTCAATCTTTTTTACCGCTGAGTGTACTCTTGCTATACAAAGATAAAAACCCACAAATTCAGACAGATGATCTGGTCATACGAACTAAAAAGAGAAATAAGTAATTCGTTGACGGGAACACAGTTCGAATTCCCAATGCTGGTACAAAATGCATTTCAGTCATCGTATTGTCGTCATCGATCATCATCATGTCCAGAAAATATGGTGGTAAGACTGCAGCACAACCTTAAGGATGTCGACATCTCTATGAGGAAGGAGATCATGCTTCTGCAGAATGTCATGACGCAGTCCAATAACGTCGTTAAGCAGATAAACCGACTCTCAGATGAGAAGGTGAACGTCCTCAACACGGCTCTATCCGCTGCTCAGAACGTGATTCACCACGCGCAGTGCCAATGTAATGCTGAGAGGGGTATGCGTCGTGATGACTCGCAAGCGCAACACACCCAGCGTGACAGCGACCTGAATAAGTTCATAAAGGATCAACGGTCGGCAAAAGGACAATTCGTCACAAACAGCAATAGAAAAATGCCAAGGGATGAGGCAGGCGACAATAATGAATACTTGTATAGCTAAGTCGATCAACGTGACTGTTTGTAGATCATGGCGATTAGAATATATTTGTTTATTTTTTGTTATTTAGTATTTTGTAAAATAATTTATTTTAATTTTTTATATTAATAAACACTAATGACGCAGGTATGTTGTCTTAGTACTTGGCATTGTGTTACGTTTAGAGATGTTGGGTCGTTCACTCAGGATTCAAATCAAGGGTTTCGAGAAGTATTAGAAAATTGTAAACGTTGATGTACTGGAGTAAAAATGGTATTATGATTTCAACTTGATGAACACTATTTTCATAAAAGCTATACATGCCCTTCATTTTTCATGCACGTACTTAATCGTCATTTTTTTCTATTCCTTTCTTTGCTTTATGCAGTTCGAATTTGGAGTCCAGATATTTCTGTATGAACATTAAAATGTACTATGTAGGTTGCAGATCTGGTAGGTGTATCACTTGATATAAGTGGTTTAAAGAGCTGAAAGCCCAAAACACTTTTATGTATGGACATGCTATCAAAAACAGGTACTTGGACGATATATGATAAATACTAGTCCTTCAGACTAAAATCCTTATCTGGTTGTTTTTCTGATAAGCCGATATTCCCCCTTTAGTTGATAGATACCATAAAAATATGGGGCAGTATTAAGAGTCATTTGTTATGTACATCCAAGCAGTCCAATTTTAGCACAGATGCACAGCCTCTTGCACCTGGAACAGCTTGGCCCAAGATTAGAGGCGTTACTATTCGTTACAGTTTGTCCTGTTTCTGTTCTGTTATTTTAGTGACATTGTTTGCATTGTATCCTCTAGGCGTCTCTTATTATGCTAAAGCAGAAAAAAACAACATTTTGAACTTAAGTTGTTGCGGGCTCCGTTTATACCTTCGTTAATAAAAAAAAACTAGTAATATGTAAGCTTATATAGTGTTGGTAACGGGTATATAATTTCCCATAAGGAGACGCTTCGGAAAAAAGGTGTTGGTTTCTCTTATGTATAGCTGTTATTGCATCTATTGTGAGTACTTTCGCCCTACATTGTAGGCAACATCAGACCCGGCATAGCAATCAGCCATGTATTGTCTCTAAAGAATTGAAGTTTCATTAACAAATAACTATTCTTGGCGAGGTTTCCCTTTTTTCCCCGTGTGATCGGCACAGACTATACGGAGGGCAAGAGTCGCAGAAAGAAACATTGAACATTGGTCAAACTAAGGTGAATCTAGGTGGGCCGTCAAAGAGCGTAAAAACAAGCAACCATTACGAGTATCCTATATACTCGTAATATATCGCAATTCTTCAATAAAAACTCCTGGTAAACTATTTGTAATGGTTGCGCAGGATTTGAAACTGCGACGAAAGTGGTTGAGGCTGGCTCGTAGAAATCCAACTGAAATAAATAGCGGCCAATACTAGTGTGTTTTGTAAAACTGTGAGTAAAACTGACTAGAATAAGTTATCTATCGTATTTTCGATCCAGGTATGACAGTTTAAAGTTAGGACTAACCTAACCTATAAAGTTATGCTTACATTGCACTTTTTACACGTTGCTTAGTTCCGGAGCTTAAAACTAAGGATTAGTTTTAAGGCAGGTTTTCCTAGGAACAGGTTTTTTACGCGGCGTACAACGTAACATACGTTTTCTCAGACTACTGTCACTTTTGACAACACGCAAAGATCCCTTGACCAAACTATAAGTAGACCACCTGAATAGCTGATGCGCCACGTTTGGAAAACACAAATGCGCAGCGTATTAAGCTGTCAACTTGTAATGCGTTGTACGCTGCGTAAAAAACCTGCTCCTAGGAAAACCCGCCTTTATAGAAGAATCTCACCATCAAAGCGTTAACCTTCGGTAAATACCACTAACCGCTTTAACAAAGTTGTTTTCTATTGTTTGTAAATTAACGTAGTAAATTCAAACGGAAGATTCTAATCGTACTCACGAACGTACCAACGAATGACGTCACTGGCTACAGAGCCAATTACAGAGCGTTTTCAATCACATGATAGGACGTGAATAAAATTAAATTTTAATTTTGGATTTTAATAGAAATAAAGCGTATTTGCTTTGAAAAGTAATAACAAATAGTTTCCTTAAACTGTAATCTATTAGAATGACTATAATACAAGCCATATGTTTAATTCAAACAAATACCCTATTGCAAAATCGTAGGCGTTTTGCGGTGAAATGCAAAAAACCGCAAACGTGCACGCTAGGAGTGGTTTTGAGGATGCCAGGCTCTAGTAAAATTTGTGGACACCATACAATATTGAAACTCAACACTTTCCGTGGCGAATCCCAAAAGGGCAACCGTATTGAATTTATTTACTACATATTGATTTTATTGAATCTTTACTATTGAATCCCTCCGTTTGTTCACGTATTATCGCTGTCGATATTTGTTTTGATGTAATGATGTGTGTGGACAATAAACTGATTATTATTATTATTATTATTATTATTATTATTTCCGTTCATACCCCATTTTTCGTCATATTTGAATGTGCAAATCTGTTTTAATAAACTGTAATATCAAAAGCACGACTGTTCCATCAACTATTTTTTGCCAGTGCCAACTGAGGATTAAACACACTTAATTATTATGAAACCTGCTTTGAACATGATTGGCTGAAGAATCAATCATCCTAAATGTTTCTAGCTTTTGAAATATTTGGAGTCGACAATATGTAAGTACTTAGATTATTTTGTGATCGTGCCATATCGTCCAAGTACATGTTTTTTTTTCCTTTTGGTTTAACAACATATCTACCGACTGCATAATGCATCGATTAACTAAGAACTCATTTTTATATGTGTGTGCTTGGCAATCAAAGCTTCATACTTTACGTATAATGGTGTTAATATTGAAACAATCTCTCTTGTGTGTATCTGCATGTACAATTGAATGTAAACGGTATGTACCAAACTGTATAGACACATATACCATATCAAAACGCCATTCGTAATTTAGAAATGTTGCGGTTAAAATTGCAAATGTGTATATTTTAATAAAAAGTGTGTCAGTGTTCAAGCAATGTCAAGAGGAGAAACATGCTATTATTCATCAACTTGCATAACACAATCGAGATACAGCTAACAACCGTTTACCTGTTTCAAAGGCAACTGCTAGCAACCCCGTGTATTTGCAGACTTTTTTGAAGCCTCCTTGAAACAATTTAAGGTAAGTTACTCTATAAGTGGTATTCAAACGTTGGCAATATTATGTTTCCGAATTTCAAAAAATACATACAAGTGGGAGTGATGATATTAAACCATTGATTAAAGCATACCATCATTTTAAGCATAAGAAAGTAGCTATTCAGATGTTTTCTTATGAACAAGCTACCAGCATCTCTAAAGTTGTACAAAGCTTTGATTACTAAACGTACACCACACCATAATGAACAAACCGTATGCATGACATTGAAACTCTGCTTGGTTTTTCGGTTATAGACCACTAACGTTTGAAAACCATTTACCTACATATGAATACCTACTTTAAAATCTGTTCTAATGAAGCTATAGTATTATATTCTAGCATTCTTATTACATCCTATACCTCGCCAAACTCATGAGAATGCTGGGATTTAACGATAGTAACATACTCTTTAATCGCGCATTTCGAATTATCCAGCATCCATGGTGATCAGTTTGTCGAACGAGCTCAAAGAAGCCCAAGTAACGATGGCGCAAGAACTCCAAGAGTTGAAACGTACTCTGGCTGATTCCGAAAGTACACGACTGAGCAGCGACGTCCCAGCAAACCAACAAATGAACATCGTAAACTCTGCGGTCACGACCACTCATTCTCCAGGCCAGACGTCATGCTCAAAATGTGGTTCCCTCTATGATGGTGTTAGCTGCCCCTCGTGCGATAACACCTATAGAAGAGATATGACAACGTGCGGGTTATGTGGTACCGCTTATTCTGGTAGTAGCTGCCCATTTTGTAGTACTACCACCCTTGCCCCACTTATTAAGACGTGTGGAAAATGTGGTACCAGTTATGCGGGTGCCTCCTGCCCAACATGTAGTGGCACTACCAGCTTTAGCACACGTATGGCGTCATGTCCCTCATGTGGAGGTAGCTATGATGGTTTAGAGTGTCCCCACTGTCAGCCAAGCGAGGCAATCGTGACCAGACCAATGCGAGACGATAAAATAAACCCTTTGGGGTTGATTTTCGCTGACCAATCGTTACAGACAAGGGAGAGAAACTCAAACAAAGGCACAAATTTGTCTCCGCACAGCAGGCTCGTGATCCAGAACAACGAGCATCCAGTGCCGGCGCCAAGAGATAAACAACGTGACTACACCGAAGATTACTAAGAACCATTAATTTTTTATTTATTTTATGTACGAAATATTTATTGAATAAACTGTGTTTGTTTTTGACTAATTTTATGGCATAGTTACAGTACTTGGTACCTTGAGGACGCAGTGGAGAGGCGGTATATAAAATCTTGGCATCGGTTTTCTTTTTCTCACTTTTGATTGCATTGATATCGTTTTTCTTTGAAAAAGAAGAATTTGCTTTAAAAGAGAGTAAAACCACACACAGTAAAATCACAGATAGTATTGTTTTTATGCTTTTTATCCCCAAAGGACATGAATAATAAAAGAAAGTATTGTTTGGTTAACTTGATTTACAGGAACAGTCTATGCTCTTCGTATATGTACCATAAGCACGATTGCCAAGCATACGCCATCTACAATGAAAATATTGATTCTTTATTATTATAGATAATAATTTCTTAAGGGCGATTTATATTGCCTCGTGAAAGCATCGTGAACTGAACGTTGTCTGCTTAAAGTAAGAGTTATGGCAATTACTGTAGTAAACTTGTTTGCGGGTTCCGCTTAGTTTCAACATCAGATAAATTTGTCAATTAAAATCTCAGTTAAAGTCAAGAAATTACGTTTATTTTCAAAATTACAATAAAATCACTGAAAAGTTTAACTGTCGATACAAATAATTATAAATGACTAGATCGAACTAGATCGACTAAATCGAATAGACAATGCTTCCAAATGTGCAAGCCTTTGATCAACATGTATCTGCAAGCAAACCTTTTCAATCTTAAATATTAGCAATTAAATATGTGGGAACCGCTTGTCCAATACAATTTTGCACGTAGCTACTACAAAAGTCGAACCAGGCATGGTTAGAAAAAAGTTAAGTCACGCTTCAATTTAACTTGTTTTATGTCATTTGCTTCTTACATGCACAATTCAAAGTACAAAATAAAAGAAATAAATTTGCATGCAAAAAATCGGCTCATCTAAAATGTATGCCATACTGCTAAAACGTAATATCACACTGCGTATGATAAAGTACTGTAATCGTGCCGAAAAAAAATGAGGTCGTTTTGGGTTCCCTGATTATTTTAGACCAAAGTACAAAAAAATTTCTGTGTGTGTGTGTGTGTGTGTGTGTGTGTGTGTGTGTGTGTGTGTGTGTGTGTGTGTGTGTGTGTGTGTGTGTGTGTGTGTGTGTGTGTGTGTGTGTGTGTGTGTGTGTGTGTGTGTGTGTGTGTGTGTGTGTGTGTGTGTGTGTGTGTGTGTGTGTGTGTGTGTGTGTGTGTGTGTGTGTGTGTGTGTGTGTGTGTGTGTGTGTGTGTGTGTGTGTGTGTGTGTGTGTGTGTGTGTGTGTGTGTGTGTGTGTGTGTGTGTGTGTGTGTGTGTGTGTGTGTGTGTGTGTGTGTGTGTGTGTGTGTGTGTGTGTGTGTGTGTGTGTGTGTGTGTGTGTGTGTGTGTGTGTGTGTGTGTGTGTGTGTGTGTGTGTGTGTGTGTGTGTGTGTGTGTGTGTGTGTGTGTGTGTGTGTGTGTGTGTGTGTGTGTGTGTGTGTGTGTGTGTGTGTGTGTGTGTGTGTGTGTGTGTGTGTGTGTGTGTGTGTGTGTGTGTGTGTGTGTGTGTGTGTGTGTGTGTGTGTGTGTGTGTGTGTGTGTGTGTGTGTGTGTGTGTGTGTGTGTGTGTGTGTGTGTGTGTGTGTGTGTGTGTGTGTGTGTGTGTGTGTGTACCCAATTTTTGTGGCGGCGATTGCGGAGAAACTACTAAAGGTACCAGGACGAAAGTTCATATTTAGAAGTTTTATGACCAAACTTGCTGAAAAGCTGAAAAGCTTTTGGTTCAAAAGAGTCCAAAGGAACTGGTAGTTGCCCCTAAGCAGCTTTCAAGGATTTTGCAAATGAGCTGCTATTTCTGCAATTCTAAATCTTAAATAATAAATAAGTACGTAGGCGTTCAGGGGCAGAATTATTTAGAAAATAAACTGCTTCCGGGTTGTGCCGTGTGGCAAGATTTGTTAATGCTGACGTTTCGCGAACCATGTTGCTAGCTTCTTCAAAGCTAATTGAATACTATAGTATTCAATACTATAGTATTCAATTAGCTAGTATCCAATAAGCTTTGAAGAAGCGAGCAACATGGTTCGCGAAATAGCAGTTTATTTTCTAAGTTAAATAATAAATTAAAGTAGAGGAAATTCTATATAATTTATGTCTATGACATTTTTTGGTAAAATTAATAGTTTAGCTGTGTGAGCAAATTCTTTTTGATCGAGGTCGTGTCTGCACTAAAACTTAGTTAGCTAGGATTTTACAATTATTCTCATTCCGACAGTAGGTAGTGTTAAACGCTGGTTTTTGACAATATTATCAACCAAAATATCTGTCAAATCCTGACTACTTGTTTTATTTTAATGCGGACACGATCGATCTCGATCAAATAGAATATCATGCAGCTAAACTAATAATTTTATATATTGTAGGATAGTGCCTGGCAATATCAGATTTTTAAGTTAAGTATCTATTGAACCATGTTGCCATTTTTTTAGATTTTTTTACTAATTGAAGGATTTCCTCAACAGCAGCGCTGGGGTAGTATTTTTTTATTGAAATTTCAGTTTTATGCATATACCTATAGGGTGTAAGAATTAAGGTAAGTTTTTTTTATCGAAATTTGAAGCGCTCTGTGGCTTTGTAGAATCAGACAATTTGCCGATGTTTTCTGAACATTTTGATTTTAATAATTCATATCATGTTCTCTCTTTATAAAGAAGTTACAATAAGACAAGCAATTGAATGACGCGAACTGGCTACAAACGTTTTTGGGCTGCGGGAAAATAAAAGGAATGGTGTGTTACTTTATTAAACAAAGACATTGTTTGTTGACAACGAAAACAGAAATTCGAAACTGCAGGCGAGGTAGCTGCACGAATTGTTGCCTACGTCAACAAAGTCAGCGTCAAGTTGCTCAGCAATTAAATGTGTAAAACCGAACTAGCTTTCATTGGTAAGGCAAATAAGAGACACAGAGGAAGAGGTCTGACTGCTCAGAGGTACATTGAGGAGATTCGCACAGACTATGTGGCAGCAAACGCTGACTTTGTTGGTGAGAATTTCCAGTTTATGCACGAAAATGCCAGGCCACATACTGCTGGAATCATTCGCAAGTACCTCGCAGAGATTGGTATTCTGGCTATGGACTGCCCAGCTTGCACCCCCGCGTTGAATCCCATTAAACATCTATGGGACGAGCTTAAGCGGAGTGTTCGAGCCAGAGTTCCTGCTGCTAGGACGATACCAGAATATTTTTGTTTTTCTTCCCATTAGTTGCGTAATGCTAGAAAATTCTTTTTAAGTTCTTCCTTTTTATTTTCCCAGGCGCACTACTGCTCGAAACGCTTTTAGCCCGTTCGCGTCTTCTCATTACTGATCTTATCGTAACTTCTTTATTAAGAGAGAAAATGTGGATCATTAAAATCAAAATGTTCAGAAAACATCGGGCAATAGTCTGATTCCTGTTGATACATATTGTGACGTTGTGGGGTTTTCGGTACAGAGGTAGGCCTGGTTTACCCTTGTAATCAAACAACAGCTTCCGATTACATACTCTTTACTTTGGTCAACGTCACGATTATCATACAAGCACTCTCATTGTTCTTATAATAACTAATTCATTCTTCACATATCTCTTTCTGGAAGCGCGGCGGTTCCCTTTCCACAATGTTGCCAGCCAATCACTTTTAGCCACGGTCTTCTTCGTCTCGAAATGCTGAATACCAGTTCTATCAATTCTGGCGACGCGACGGTTGGTTTTGCCCGTGGTGTCGGTAACGCGATGCGTCCATTACGCCACAATATGGTTTTATCAGCTATACGCCACAGAGCGCTTCAAATTTCGATAAGAAAACTTACACCCTTTATATGCACAAAAACAAAATTTCAATAAAAAATACCACCCCAGTGCTGTTGTTCATAAAAATTTGACACTTGGTTCCATAAAATTTACATACATCTAGGTTGGCCGATTATTTTGCATGCAAGTGTATTTATAAAAATATAAATAATGTATGTGGCCCTAGAGCGTTATCTATACCTGAGTCTCAAAAAATATGGGACCTCATCAGTCATCACACAGCAGTAGCCGCGCTTAGCCAACCGGCTGAGCAAAACTCCGTCATGTTATGCCGAAGGGTATGCTCAGATATTTTACCTTTGCAGAGAAGGAAATCATGTTCTTTAGAAGCGTGAGTACTCTTGCTTTTGGATATTTTTTCTTAGTGTAAAGCCTGGTTTATGATATATTTTGATGATAAAATTTGAAACAATTAAAAAAAAAAGAAAGATTGGCCAGTTATTTATAGCTAGTTTCAAAATATTGTAAACATAACGCGAGTCCGTTTCTGCAGTGATGGACATCAGTGATGCGAACTGATGGCATCAAAAGGGTTATTTTAATCTTGGCGCCATCAGTAGCTGACATCGGCTAAGCGTAATTTTGTTCACCGGTTTGGTGTTGGTGGTTCCATCAACTCATCGGAGTTGAAGCTCCGTGGATCTGGTGGATTGGGGAGGGGGTTATAAGCTGATGAATGCATAACCTAAAATGTCTGTGACGTTTTCATTATAAAAATCAAACGCAAAAGTTCGATACCGTGTCAAACCAGAAAAAGAGCAAAAAGACTCAAAAAAGACGCAAAATGGAGGCGTCATCATCATCATCGTAAATACTTAAATACTTTAATACTTTACGGTACGGACCACAACCAATCCCCCTACTCCTATCCATGGGTGCATGACGTCATGTAATCCATCTGGTGAAGGAACGGACTCTCGTAAATACTTGTCCATGTCATCAAAATGAAAAGGTGGTATCTTTATAAGATCAAATTGGTCGATGATGTTGTGATTGAGAATGACACCAACAATCATAAAATTACTCTCATGAAAGCTTGAAAACATATCGATTGGAAACAACACCAATAGCACAGGGTTTGCCAAACATGTTATCGTAGTGTTTAGTGTTTATATTTACAGACACCAGCGAAACGTTATTTTGCGACTGCTTTTTTATCAATTAAGCTATGACATAGCAATAGAGTTTACAGCTACGATTAAGTTTACGATTGCAAGCATTAGTGTAAATCGCCCTTTGCTATGAGCAAACCTCATTTTTCACATAATGAGCCACCGAATTTTATTATGTAGTAGCTATTGTCCTCCGGCTGGAACGCGAGCTCCTCGACGCCGAGAAGGTAATAGAAGACGAGGTATGCGACTTCAAGAAGGCACTGGCGCAGGCGGACGCAGCTATGCAGCATAGCGTTCGCCTGACAAATGAACAAATCAGTCTTCTGAATGTAGGGGTGGGAAACGCTCATAGCGCCATATGCCATTCCAAAGAACTCGCCGCACCGAAGACGTTAAGACGTCAGAGCAACAAGGAGAGGAGGTTGATCGGCATAAAACAGCAACCTTCCGCAGCAAAAGACAGCCACATGAATGAAGCCATAGCACCCAGAGGGAAGATCGTGATTAAGGACAACCAGCGTCCAGCGCCAGCTCCGAGCGGCGGCAAGCAACGTGACTACACGCAAGACTACAATTTTAGTGAAGAATTTCCCTGACTACCTTTCTATTTTAATGTAGAGTGCTCAAGTGCATATTTTATTTATATATTTATTTATTGCAAGTTTATGGAATAAATGGTGATTATTTTACACTTATTTGGTTTTTAGTGTGCTCATAATTACAATAGCTTATTTTGATGTTTTTATCCATTGTCGTTAGTTCCAAATCACAATAGATAAAAACCACGTTCCATGATTTGAGGCGCAATTTGTTGATATGAATCAGGTTGGTCTACAATTACTTATTACAAAATGACAGCTGAATTCATAATTCGTCTAAGATACACCAGAAGCTTTGATTACCAAGCAGACGCCATCCACAATTATAAAAATGTGAATCTTTGATGTCGATAAGGTCGAGTGATGATCAAGTCACGGTCAATTTTGATTAAACAGTTACCGCCTTCTGACAGTACCAGTCGTACCGGCTTGTATTATAGTGCAGTTTACAAAAATGTACTTAACTAACTATAACTAACTATAGCCTCTCAGGGCATAGTGGATACATTTTCGATGGTAAGAGGGAAAGAACAGATGGTACAGATTATAGAAACATACCTAATTCCGACACCCTAAATTTGTAAATAATAGCGGTTAAAAGAGTAGTTCACCGTATTATTATGAAACTATAAAGCATTTTAGTCAGCCTAAATAGATACTATTAGAATTTTTTTAATTATTGTTATCTTGTAGCAATGTAAAATGAAGTCGAATTGCTTATACCTTATTACCTTATAATGAAAAATCAACATTTAGCAGAACACTCAATGATCAAGATCAGTCAAACTTTTAGGCTGAACGGTAGAACATTCTATCAATGTTCGAGAAGAAACGATTGTGGGATGACAAGTGTAATGTCAAATCAACAAACCGCATGTCCTCACATAAAGTTCAATGTTGTAGGTTTCTTATTTTATCCAACTAAACAGAAATATGTCGGAATCTAGGACAGTGTCTGAATTTTGGACGTTTTCCTTACACACAATATTAGATTGGCACCATAATGACCCGCGTTGCCGTGCTTCGACACACATCATCAACTTTTACTGGCCAGAATATATGGTAAAATCTTTCAATTTTAATTGACCATCAAGGTTACCATTAAGGAGTACGAAAATGTAAAAATATTGAGCAGTTTGTTCTTATCGAAATAAAACAAATTTGATAGTTTTCATTATAGGTTACAAATCAGTCTCTCCTTACAGTTTTCACTCAGAAACATTTACGCCCGTGTTAAAAAAAGAATCGTATAACCGTTTGTTACGTAACCGTTTATTATAAATTGACGATTGTTTTAAACGTGATACTTGCTAAGGTTTGGAATTCTAAATTGATGTTTTTGGCAGTTGATTACGTGTGGCGGTTGGTTATACGTTTGACTATGCTTTATGAATACGGGCTATAGTATGTTACAAGAAACAAATCCTTTGGGAAATGGAGTAACCAGCAAAGCTGGGCAAAGTTAATCAGAAAGCTAACATCGTTAATCGATAATCCGTTAACGAAAAAGTTAACTTCGTTAACCGATAGTCCGTTAATTTGCTATAAATGTAACGGAAGTTAACGTTAACCGTTAATCGTTAACTTTTTATAAAAAAATAGGTTACGTTGAGTATAACCTAATAACAGATCTTTCGGTTGCATAAGTTAAAATTGCCATAGGAATCTTTCAAACTAGCCATAGTGGTAACAAAAGTAACTACCTTGACATATGTAATATTTATAAAAGACATTGAAAAGGCCAACTATTTTGAAACAATTGATATTTATTAAAAAGTAACAATATTATAAAATAGTTAAATATTTACTATTACATAATAAATAAGTATACTCGCGGAAAATAGTACGTATACATCATAATGTTTCTGGATGAAAGTCGGATCAAATTTCGTTTGGTAGTTACTGAGTTACATGAAAACGAGAAATTTAGGATGGAACATATTTTTTTCCCCAACTGTACATACAAAAAGTAACAAAACTAAACAATTCACGCACATGCTTTATGTACGGACGCCGTGTCGCACAAAGTAGTACGTCATACAAAACCAAGTCCGAACATGCATAGAATGTCAATAGCAATTTGACATATTTAATTATGATATCTCCGATTTAACAGACTTGAATTAACGGATGACGGATGAAGTGTAGCGGAAGTTAATGCGTCCGTTAATGGTTTTTGACTTAAAAGTTAATTCGGTAACGTAATATTTAACTTCGTTAATTAACGATTAACGTATTGACGCTTTTGTGCCCAGCTTTGGTAACCAGGGATGTAAAAGCTTAATTTACCGGGTACTTATCAAATAATTTACCGTATTTAACGGTAACTTACGGTTTTTTTATTACTGTAATTTCCTATCAGCATATACTACCGTTGGTAATTTATCGATATTTATAATAATTTCAAGGCCTGAAAAATATATAACTATCAAAAAACTACTTTATTTTTGTTGCTTTATTGTTTATTAGTATTTTATTGTCTGAGTTTACAAACATGATCATTTTTTAATCCGGATATTGTTTTTATACACTTTTTTGTTATCAAATCCCCCTTCCATTCTGCAATTCACCTGCCGAATGGTATTTTTGAGAAAATATAGCTATTTTTTTGTATTGAATGAATAGAGGCTGGAAAGGGGGAGATTAAGCGGAGCCAATAACGCATATTTTAAATCAGTTTACCTACAATCGGATTCACAATTTTTAAGAAATGTTCTGGTGGGCCAGATAAAAAATGATCATTGTGAAAGCAAGCATTGCTGTGTTGTGAATAGGTAATGAATTAAAGTATATGACACTTTAATTATGCTGTGAGACTGTCTTTTCATAAATTGCTGGTATAAATATTATTTCTACTTTATCATACGCAGTATCATAAAGTAAAGTAATTGTGCCGAAAAAAATAATTGAGATTTTAGCGGAAATAGGTCTTTTCGGGTCCCCTGATCATTTTTGACCAAACTACAAAAAAAAATGTCTGTGTGTATGTGTGTGTACTCGATTTTTGTGACGACGATTCTGGTTAAACTACTAAAGGTATCGGGACGAAAGTTCATATTTAGAAATGTATTACCAAACTTATATAGTTGAATCAATTTAACTTTGCGTGTTGTCAAAAGTGATATGCGGTAGTTACGATACGATTAAATGCATTCCCACTCTTTCTACGGCATGCTAAACTATTGACACTAACGTTGGACGTATGTCTCGGCTGGCAAAGACACACAATCTCGGATGCTAATATGTATACTAGTGCGCAGAAGAAAGACAGAACTACAGTACGTCGGTCATTGGGTAGTTCGGATCTCCAGCGGCGTCGCTGACAGGAGATTCAGGGTAACTGTCAGTTGTGCTGGTATCACTTTAAAATTCAGGGAAAATATCTAAGTACTCAAACAAAAGAGGTTGTGGCCAATTTTATAGACTATTTTACAGCGGAAAAGGAAAATAATATTTCCCTTAATGCAATTCAGCAATTGTCCATTTGTCCTATTGCGAACATTGCTACATTATTTCTTAGAGAGTTTGTACCAGAAGAGAATCTCGAACTCGGAGAAACCAAAAACTGAAGACGTTGATGAGGCTGCAAAAATGTAAGTTCGCAACATTGTCTAACCTTTACGCTGCAAGTACGCTATTGCATTACCATATTGTTCCTATTCAGAACATTTAGCAATATGTATTTAATTCTAGGAAAGCATGTTACCATTAGATCCTTAAAAGAAGAGCTGCGTGAAAAGTCGAATGAATTTTAGTTATCGCTTCCTACGAACACTTCTTTTTCACCTTGGATTTAAGTTTAAAAATGACGATAACTTAAGGGCATTAATGGCGACACCCGCCATAGCATCTATAAGAGCTGCATTTCTTAGAATGACCTTAAAAAATAAAAATTCTCCATTTAGCCGCACTCTTATGTTTCTGGATGAAACATGGATTTTTTCACAGGGTGGTCGAAGTAAATCGTGGCAGGATAATAGTGTTAAAAGTGTTCGGAAAGCTGGGGGATTAGACGGGAAACGTTTTATTATTTTACATGCTGGACACAAGTGTGGTTTTGTAGAAAATGCAAGTTTAATATAATATTATACACTACAAAATCAAATTAATTCATGCAAGGTGCTGTGTCGCGGATTTTTTCTGCAGTTTGTCATCTAGATGTTTGTCGCTTCATTTTACCTACAAATGTGTTTCGCATATATTTTCTTTTACTAACACTTTGTGTTGGCCAACCATATTCACAAATAAGTGTACGTTCGGTTGCATGTACTACAAACTTTCGTTAAGTACCCTTACAGATGAGCCGTTCAGTTCGAATCGCAAATAGAAGTAAGTTTTGGTATGCGTTTCATAGAAAACAGTATTTTTTCATAGACGCATGACTTTTGATGACCTGTATGTGTATGCAGACGTATGCTTTTCCTTTGGCTAAATTTATTCGACTACGCCACTGGCCGTATGACAACAGTTGATTGCACCAGACGACTGTCACTTTTGACAACACGCAAGTTAAATTGATTCAACTATACTACTACTTGATAACTTCCTTATGTTAATAGAGCTTTAACAATTTAGTTCTGGAGATCGTAACCTTAGGGAAGTATAAATTTGATGGTTTTTGTTTTACTAAATAAAAAACTATTTCAGAATTTAGTCAATTTTGTACTCATTACCTTCAATTAAAGGAATGTATTACAGAACTAGGTACCGGCTAAAAAATATTTGTCTTACCACGTGTTTTGGCCTACATGACAAACATATAAAGTCTATCTCCCAACCAGAAATAATAATTATTTGGACATCCTTAAAGATTTATGGTCATTGAAGTGGGCCATTAGTAAACTTTATTGGGGTCGTTAAGACCTGTGCCAAACATTTTTATTGTCTCGTTCTTGCATTACTCCTTCGTGGCGTATCAGTGATTTGTTTCCTGATGTTTACGATGCCCTATATACCAGTTTTATCACTCTGATCTTTCAAGATCCTATTAGTTCCATACAACTATTTTCATATTTAAAGCCCACCATAATCTCAATTTGATAGGGTTGAATTAAAAATAATTTATTTACGCCGAGTGTCGGTGACCTAATAAGTACATAATTAGAATTATTAGGTGGATGAGATGGATATTGTAAAAGTCGTTAGGTAAAAAATACGTGCTAGGATTTTTTCGTGCAGGGAACGTCCGCCCACGTCATTATTGTAATTTGGTCGGATGTCTGTAATTCCCCCCTGAAACCTTTTCGAGAGGATATCCGCTGCCCTTCAATTATGCTCTGATGCGCAAAAACAACACCTGCGGCTTCTAGGGATCAACCCTTTCGTGTACCCCTTCATATTTTCCTATCCATGACGTCGTGGAGAAGTCCGCTTTCAGAGGGGAGACTGTAACGCATTTAGCATTAATGGGTGTCATAAAATACAAGTTTTTAAAACGTTAAAACTCGCACTTATGTTAGTTTTTTCAGTAAGGTAAGAGTAATGAAAAATGTATGTCTCAAATTGTCTTGGTTGTCAATCTTTTGGTCTATGCGACCAGAAATGACATTTTATATCAATATATCAATTTAAGGGTTTTTTAAATATGGTTAGTCGTGTTTTTAAACCCGTTTTAAAGCCGTTTTTTGTGACATTAAAAACCGGTTTTAGAATCCAGTTTACAATTAATTAATATGTAAAAATAATGAAGTACCTATTTGATGTTTTTTTTCTGTCTTGATGCTCGAGATCAAGCTGCGCATGCGTGGCCAGTAGTTATTAGGACTGGCGACAGATGGCGCTATTGTAGCTTAAACTGAGCTATCGGTATTACCGCAGCCGTTAGCCGGTAATATTCAGCATCACTATTCACTATCGCCAAACCAGTGACAGCCTATAGATAACCTTATACATGTGGCAGCTCACTAACGCCAAACCACTGACAGCCCATAGATAACCTTATACATATGGCAGCTGGTGGCAGCTCTGTGGCAGCCTATGGATCCAATCCAGCCAATCGAATCCACGAACTTAACGCGTGCGTAGTGTGTCCAGTGGCACTACGTCGGATGAGATAGAGATATATGTCGCAACGCTAGTGTTGGAACAGCCTGCTGTTACCACCATTCTTTATATCATTTTGTATTTATATGATATTATCAAAACATCTGTCAAATCCTGACTAACTTGTTTTATTTTAGTGCAAACAAGATCGATCTCGATCAAATAGAATCTCATGCAGCTAAACTACTAATTTTATATATTGTATGATAAAGTCATGTGCCTGGCTACATCAGATTGTTTATTTTAGTGCTTAATTTTATTTCAATAATGAATTACAACAATCAGGAGAAGCATCAGATATTAGTGGTTATCTACAAAACAATGAGTTAAATAATGTACCCTACATTTTTATAGACACAACTTACCATTTGAATTTTTAAGGGGTAATTTACCGAGAAAATTAATTGCCGAAACTTAACATCCCTAGAGATAGCTAGTTATTTACAAAATAATGACTTCTATTTACCAGACATTTTTATTAACATAAGTAGCAATCATAACCTACAGTGGTAGGTTTAACGTCTGTTTCATTTATCATTCTGAATGTTTAATTAGCCCGTAATTTACCATTTTGAATTTTTAATTACCCGGTAATTTAAGCCAATGTAATTTACCAACTTGTATTATTTGAAATTAATAATTTTATTTTCAACGGTATTTTACGAAACTAATTAATTACAGTAAGCTAATTTTGATCCGGCGTTTGATGGTAAGGTAATATCACTTCAGAAAGTTGTCACAATCACTGTTCACAATTTTGAGGTTTAAAATTCCATTTGAGCTTATTTTAATAATTCTATAACGCCATATTCTAAAGTAAACAGTGTTATGTAAAATCGACATCAGAGCAAGCAAATGTGATTATGAAAAACAATATTATAGATATAATACATGATATATAATACAACGACCCACCCCATTGTTTATCTGCAATTCTACACAGGGTGTTTCAGAAATAACGGCTAACCTTGAAGGAGCATATGCCCTAGAACGTAATAAACATGTTTTGTCAAATAACGTAAGGTCAAACTTGACGCATTCTTGAGAAACTCCGCCCCGGTTCACCGCCAAAAAATCGGTAACATCCTACCGCAGTTGTGCTACAACAGGTGACAAAATAACGCCGCCAGCAAAATATTCGTCTCCGTCCACTCTGGCGTTTCTCCCTTAGTAACATTAACCGTGCATTGACCTACCTCTCTTTTTATTAATTCCCTAAAATTACACTGGCAATATGCAGATCACTGCTTCAGAAAATCCACGGGCATTGCCAGCGCAATTCTAGTCACCAAAAGAAAACGCTATAAGAATCTTGGATTGTGGATTCTTAATGTTGGTGTGTTTGTGTAGTACCAGAGCCGAGCCGATGGCAATTGTATGTGACGGATGACTTGTATGCGAAATAACTTTGATCCACTTGTTGCACAGTTGCACAGTTGCGGCGTTAAGTCGCTTTGTTTTGTCTGACTGGGATGACTTTGCATACACAACTTTTTGATATCTGCATGACATTTCTGGATAAGGTACGTACCAATCTTTCTAATTTTCCATTTGGTAAATGTTCATACATAAGTTTGCAATCGTGTCTCGGTCATGCGCGATTGGTTATTTACCGGGTCAGTCCTTATTTCTTTAAAGCAATTTTGTTGGTTCTTAAAACTTTAAACTAGACTATACTTTATGTGACCAAAATTGCTTTTCTGTGCTTGGCGGATATGGTCCTTCAAGGTTAGCTGTTACTTCTGAAACACCTGTATGCTGCTTCTCATCTCTGGTTCCATGTTTGTTCTCACTCCAAGTTCATTACCATAGTGCAATCTTATTATAAACACTGTCTTAAAGATGAAACTCCAAGATTAAATAACCACGTAAAACCGTAAAAGAATTACATTGAATGGTTTACTATCTACACATAACATTTCGCAACGAAATAAAATATTAAATGAAAACATTGAATTCATGATTTAAAATTCTGCAGAACAGCTTCTGGTCAAGCTGGAGCACGATCTTTTCGACGCACAGGAAGTCATGGATCAGGAGATATGCGAGTTCCGACGGGCACTAGCGCAATCGGAAATAGCTGCCCAACATTCCGAGCGCCTGACAAATGAGCAGATCAGCCTTTTGAGTACTGGCGTGGCAAATGCACACGGTGTCATATGCCATTCCAAAGAGTTGCCCGCCTCCAAAACGTTTCGACGACAGGACAGTATAACGCAGAGGTACGTTCGCAACAAATGGCTACCTTTGGCTACTTAACCAATTGAATGCAGGTTTGCTACAATGGGTCAAAATCAAGATCAACGACAATTCTAGAGACCAGATCACTTGCATTCATGTTTAATTTATCTGTATATTTATTATTATTATTATTATGTTTACAAGTAAATAGTCTTTTATTCAAATACTATAGTAATTTTTTCTTCTTCTTGTTCATTTTTTTTTTCAGCTCATAACCCCATCCACCCCTGGATAGCCTCTTTCACTTATCTTTCCCTTTCGACCAATCTCTGGCGATGGGCGAGCTGTTTTACAACTAGTGTAACATCGTCTATCCATCTTTTGCTGGTATAGTTTTGTCTCTTTTATTGTCGGCTGCCAGAATTTTATCTGTTTGTGTTTTGTACGTTTATAAGCTAACATTAACTGAGCTAATCATGACTCGGTCTAAGTTCAAGTACTATAAAATTTTTGCAATATAGTGCTCGAACTGTGTAGTAAATCCAATGTATTTTACTGTATGTACATTCTCGACGCAAGATGTTGCCTATATATTTTGTTATAAAACAACCTTATTGGACATAAACAATTATTGTATCATATAACAATGTTAAAACATACTATAACCACTACAAAACTCTGTTAGAAAGTAATAAAAACTTAACCATAAACTCTAAGTGCTATTTTGAGAATTTCTTATTTACATTTCTCAAGTATATTTAATTTGAAAGTGTTTTTACCAGAGATGCCGAAGCTAGATTTAGTTAGCAAGATTTTCAGAATTCAGACATTTAGAAACCTGTGCAGGTGACTAACCAGGTGTAAGGAGGTGGTAATTCAGCTGACTGCTGACTTTGTCTAACTTCGCCAAAATAAAAGGAACGCTACATGTAAGTTAAGTATAGTTTAACTCAGGTAAGATCAATTTAAAAAAGTGCAAGTGGAAAGCGACTATTATCCTACATAATCAGCTATCGTCATCTAGCCTAACCTAATGTGGCTAACCCAATTCTACCCCTCTGATATCGGTTAACATAAAAATTAGATTAAAAAAATAATAATTTGTATATAATAGTATATTATTTGATGAGCACATAATAAATCGCGAGCATGAAGTTTATACGCGAGCTGTAGGAGAGCGCGTAAGCATGCGAGCGATTTACATCCATTGTGTGCGAGTCGAATGCAACGTTTTATCTACGACACATAAATTCCATTTTATATCAAATATTTTAAATATAGGCGAGGCTGTCACATAACTGTAATCCACGTAGGTTTTGACAGCCTTTGTCACTAGCGTTGTATAACGATGATAATTCGTTCAAGTAATGAAGTCATTATTTGAACAAACTGTCATTATTATACAACGCTAGTGTCATTGTAATCACTGGCGTGTATCATGATGGGGATTATATAGTCATAGATACGTATGAAATGAACTTATTATAGGTGAGTCGTAGATAAATAATATTTTGAACCAAATCAAACTTTTTGCCACTGAGTGTACACTAATAAATTTGTATTTTTTGGGATGATAGGGCTCAAAAAAGATGTTCTTATTATTGTGAATGTTATTGGTAATATTTGGTTAAATAATGAACCAAAAATTAATGGTTTTTCTTGCTAATGCATAAGTTTATTTAAAGATATAAGGTAAATTGTAAAAAATATGATTAAATTTTGCTAAGAGCTGAGCTCTACTATTGTTGTTTCAAAGAGTAACTTGCGATTATCAAATTTTAGACAGAATGTGACTTCATGGTGGCACCATACAAGCTAATGGAACGGTAGTAGCATTCTTATATTGATCAGCGTGTATAGATTGACAAATATTATCAAAGTTTAGACTTCAATGGCTTACACATAGTATCAAAGATAATGTTACACAAATTGTTTAAAATAAAAGATTCTAATTTCACTTAACTGTTGTCGTTTGTTATGATCGCAATGGTAGGTACAATGCGTCCCAAAAAAAAGTCGTACATAATATTTGCAACAAAATATGCTTAATGCTTTTGATTTTGGTTTTGTGAAACGGTTGTTTTTTGACAACCATTGGTTAATAAGTGTGTTACAACAGTAACAATATGTATACCCATGCAGTAGTACAATGGCTACCATGGAAACATGAAATTTAATTGTCAACGTCCCAAATAAAGAATAGTATATTATTCTATGAGCAAGTAATGTAAGCAATATCTCACGAGAACGAAGTTTGCAGCACGAGCCGTAGGCGAGTGCTGCAAAACGTTCGAGTGAGAATTTGCCATTACTTGCGAATGGAATACTCTACTTTTTCTACGACCGTGTAACGAAATTTTATAAATTAATTTTTGCGCATGTATGGACGGCTGTATGTCACTATGACGGTTTACAGGATTTTGACAGATTAAAATTGTTTGGTGCGCTTGTCACTTAGCGACGTTATCAATGCCTTGACAATATCGCTAAGCAGAGAATCAACACAATTTGGAAATGAAAAATCCAGAGCTGTGATTGGTTCTAAAGCCGTGAGGAATAAAACATTTCTCACTACTCGCAGGGTATGAGGAGCTAGGAATGAAATATTTGCCATGTGTGTGGGGAATGGTTAGTATTACTTGTCATAAATTGTCATGATAATGAATGCATTCCTCCATAGGAGTAGAAAAAGTACTACATATTACATTATGTTCAAAATAGACTTATAACTTAAACCGACTTGTTGCTCTCGTAGTTGGTCCCGTATTGTAAAATACATGGAGTTTACGCCTTTTAGCCTTTATTCTTGCTTTGAATAGGGTTCAACTACCTACATACAAATTACCTGACGTATCGATTTTTCTTTTCATATTTATCTGAAAATGGCTAAAAGCTGAAAAGAAATCTTCAATATTCCAAACCTTATACATATTTACTTATCAAGTAATAAAACAAATCACTGTTATAATTTTTCACTTTTTATTATTTTCATATCAAACAATTAGGGTACACAATTTGAAAAAATCCTAGTGGTAGCTGCCAAGTCCGGAACCGGACGAAGAGAATCCATGGTCATCGCCTCCGGCGCCACCTCCAATACTACCTCCATATCCGCCGCCATGCTCCAAACCAGCGGATTGCGCTTTCTCAGCCGCTGCAGCAGCATTAGATTGGGCAATCTGGGCGGAAGCTTCAGCTTGTTGAGCAGCTGCTTGTGTCGCCTGTAGGTCAGATTGGGCCGAATGCAATTGATGGGACAAGGAGGACAACCTCTGCTTGGCGTGTCCAACCATAGCTTGCTGCGATCCTAATTCAGCAGCGGTTTCATCGGCAGCCTGTTGAGCATGGGTGGCAGTGCCTTGGGCAGCATTCGCAGCGGCATTAATAGCGTTCACTGCTTCTTGGGCTTGGTGTGCTGTTGCTTGGGCAGCAGCGGCGGCACGTTGAGATTGCTCCAATTGGTGGAGTTCAGCCTCGAGTTGTTGATGGGCTTCGTTGACGTCGTGTTGGAGTTTCTGGACTAGGATGTGTTTACCGATCAATGCTGCTTGTGCTGTGGCTGCGGCCTGAAAATTGAAACAATTTTGCAATGCAACGGGTCATTATAAATTATTGTAGTCGAAGTAGGCGGGGAAATTATATGTACAAATTGGTGTTTGCCGCTCTATAAAAATTAATACCGCTGTTATGTTCGGAGTTTGTTAATTTTGTTGCATAAGCTACTGTAAGTTCGATACTTGTTTTTGTTAAGCTGTAAATATGTGTTAACATGGGCATGGGCTACTACGGCTACAATCAGTTATAATGACCCTGTATTGCCGTTTGTTGCTACTTAAACTACTGGGTGTTCAGATAGTTACATCTATTAAACTAATGTTTTAAACTGATTCTGATGAAATGTATGGTCATATTAAAATTTTGATGTTTGTATTGTTTTGTGGTCTATGTAAATAACATCCATTATAATAGCTAAAAGCCTTAAGGCGTTAATTTAGACCAGGCATTATTTTAACTTATATTTAAGCCACACGAGCCGGATTTACAGATTTACCACCCAAAAAAGTTATTCTACATTTTCTTGCAAATTTTGCATTGGGTTCATAAAAACTGACTAGGCGTTTTTGTTAGATTCTTTTTTGCGAAATTGTGATATCACGGCAGGTTTACAGACATTGAGCCCAAAACTCGAAAAATCCAAAACAAAGTTTACTAAACACTTTGAAAAGGTCTAAGTGAAGGGCTTGAACTTTAGATTAATGTCTTACCATTTAGTTCTACGTCTACCCCTTATTTATTATTCAAAATTGATGAAATTTTCTGTGTAGGTTCTTAGATGAATAAGTCTTCTGCTTTTCAGATATAATTCAACTAGCCCACATTACAAGAATAGACATTTTATCTAAGTACGATTTCATTGCTTCTTCAACTACTAGGTGTTGAAGTTTTAAAATGATTTGATCTATTAAGCTGATGTTTTAAACTGATTCTGACGAAAAATAATGATCAAATTAGGGGAATAACCAAATACAACCACATTCGATTCTATTGTGGTTTTGTGGTCTATAAATATCATCTATTAGAATAACTAAAAACCTTAAGGAGTATAAATGTGTTGTGATTTGTACTTTAAATTTACAAAATGTACGTTTGCTATCATTATTTTCTTAATATTCAATTGACATAACGTTGAGAGAACAACCATAATACATTAATTTCCACATTAATTTGTTCATTATTTAATATTATTGTTCAGTATTTATTATTATGTTCGTTAATTTGAAATTGGGGCAACTGTAAATGAGAAGACGTCATGATCTAGAGACGACCACGTTGATTTGATTTTTGAGAAAAGAACCACTTCACACTTGTACACATACATATGACATTACCTATCTTCAGATATAGCATTTTAAAGGGAATGATAAACTATATCCATCATGCTAACAACTTAAACCGGCCCAACTGGAAGTTGGACATTGGATCTATCTAAAAAGCGATGCACAAATTTATTCGTTTTTTGTAACGCAGTATGGCTGATAATTACTTAAATTGTGATAAAATATAATCATACGCGAAGATACGTAGTGTCATTTGATATTCCTAGGTAGGCTAGCTGGGTTGTAGTAAATTTGACATTCAATTGTTGGACATTGTGTAATATCTTGTTCAACATGTGATAAATGTACTGATATGCAATTACTATTAATGTGCTTTGTTTACACTTATACATTATGGATAGCGTTTTAAAATTTTATATGTGTGAATAATGCCTCACTTAGATATCAATAGGTTAAGTCCTAGTACTTACACCAGCGGCTGCTTGTGCAAGAGTGCTCTTAGCAGCGAAGGCAGCGTGCTTCGCTGCTGCGTGTTGGTTCGCGACAGCGCTGTTGGCCTGTTCTGAAGCTCCCTGGGCGATGGTCTTCAACCCACTGCCAGCACTGAATCCACCTTTTCCTCCACCACCTCCATAACCTCCATGGCCACCGTCATCAAGTGAGATAGACTCGTAATGACCACCGGCAGATACATCGTTGTCACTGACTTCAGCTCGCCGCTTTGCAGTTCCACAAGAGGCAACAGCAACTGTAATATTTTAGGGTTAATGAAGACGATAAAACTTGGTTGGGGAATAAGAGTTTGTATACTTACAGGCGCAAGCGAAAATGATCAAGAATCTTGCCATGTTGACCACTGGAAGAAATAATGTTCATTAAGTAATTAATAGTTGCAAGAATGATTGTTAAAGTTGTTTTGCAGTATTGGTCAATTACTATACTCTACAGAATACGCGAATAAAAGAAAGAAGAATGAATTGAATGAGTTCCAAATAAAGCTAAAATTAATCAAAATATAATAAGACCAATTAAATGTTTTATAATTATCTTAAGAGTGATCGTTTTTTTTACTAACTCATTAACTTACCGTTAGTATTGAGGATTGTTTACTAGAGAAAGGTGAATCTTGAACTGATGTTACACACAAGCCGTTTGCTTTTTATACCAGTTTCATTTCGCATAAAATTATCCAGTGATAAGTGGAGGGTAACCAAAACGTAATTATTTCGATATTAATTGCTCTCGCACACACCAAAATTACCATACTGCTTCCATCACTAATAAAGCAATGCATAGACAAGCTCAAATCTACGTATAAGTAATGTGCATTTGATTTTAAATTTTACCTTAAATAGTAAGAATATTTTGTTCTCGAGATTGAAGTTCTGCTATGCTTAAGCGAAGACTATTTCCTGGTCATCTTCGTCGTTTTGGTTTTCTCTCGTTTGATTTTATTATATAGAATTTCCTTTTGAGGTTGCCGTCGTCAGCAATGTGGCTCCTTAGGGATGATTCCCTTTTATGTTTACGGGATATTGTCAGCTTACATCGGGAGGGCGCCCCGCTTACAATGTCTTATCTCTTTTCGTCGCGGAATTCGCGGAAACTTGATTTTCTATACAACGTTCTTTATGGTAACGTATAAAATACCAATTTAGAACGGTTTTATAAAAGAATTAATCAAAATTGTAGGAGAATACAATATTTGAGGGCCTGCATATTAAACATTGTACATAAACATTGTATTGTACATTGTTTACTTACATCTTCTGAATATGGTTTATTTGTGATATTGATATTTATTTGGTGATACTGAAGACCTAATTCGTCCTAATTTTACGATATTTGGGTACAAGTTATATGGTACTTATGATAAATTAAAATAAAATAAGTTAATAAAAAAAACAAATAACGAAAACAGTTAAATAGTTCCAAAATAATAATATAAGTTGTAAATATATAATACTAATGACTGGCTAACGTGTATCAAGAGCATCAAGAGAGAATTTCAACCGATCTAATAAAGAAATCTAAATATTAAAACCATGAATCAACTTTATTTAAAAAATTTTAAATTCATTGCTATGAACTTCTTTAGCAAGGTGAAAATTCCAACCCGTGTATTACATACGATTTCTGCTTTGGTTATTTCATTGGAAAATTTAACAATAGTTTGGGTAGATCTAGGACAGATACATACAAGAAATGTGACGTCTTATGTAATAAGTTAAAAAGTAGTTTAGACTGGCAAGAAAAAAATAGTAAATCTGAAAAACATTTAACAAATCCGTATACAACTTCTGCATACGTATTCTATAAAAACCATCGTCTCATTTTTATACGTACGACAAAACAGTTGTCAGAAAGAGACCCGACTTTTTTTCGATATGTGCAAAAAAGCAAAAACATGTGTGGTGCCTTTCGAAAAAAAAAATTTCGGTATACCCTCTAACCTTAATCTCCTGTTTAACATAACAAGCTGTCAACTTTTTTTAATAGAATTTAAAATATAGTCAGAGCTTAATTCGTTGTTTTTCTTGCATTGATTAAAGTTTTATAAATAAAGTTTTTTTATGAAAGATGTACGTTATGTTTCCTGCAGTTCTATATTAAGAATCCTAACTTCATAATATTGAAAACAAATGATATCTAAAGTCACAGCCACACTATACGAGTATGTGGCCCAACATTATAATAATAATAATAATAATGCTCCGCGTAGCTTCACCTAACTCCGTATATTTACTTCGCCAACATTGAACATTGATTTAGTGCATAACACAGCAAGCAGTTTTACGTACATATCTAACGTTCAGAAGCAAGGCAACTCGTCTTTCATGTCTAAAAAGATTCAACATTGGTTGTTAAACTTCCAGAAAACGGTGTCCTCTTGGCTGATTTAGAGCAGATATTTTTTGTTTACAAGTTTGCTTCAGTATATTGTTTATTCGTTCTGGAAACGTAGTTGTTCCGGGAATGGTTTCTCAGTTATGAAACCGTGCTTTATACAATGAACGAGTTCGGGTGGCATTTTATCAGGCCATTCCATAATAAAACTGTTACTTGTGTTCATCCTGTGGACTGGACACAGTATAATGACAATCACAGGACAAACAAAATACCATCTTCTGAACATCATATGTCGGATAGGATACATTTTTGACTTAATGTTTTTTGTTTTATATAAGATGTGAGGTAAGTTTTTAATTGTTTTTAATGTATACACTTACGGTGCATACATTTACTGATTTGTATAGTAGAAGTATTCACAACCAATAAGATGTACACTTTTACTAGTAGATGCATACATTTTCTAACCAACTTTCCTAGAAGTATACACAAATAAATCAAGCAGTAATATAAATTACTAGTAGAAGTGCACAACAAAATTACGTCGAATTCTATTGGCTCCCGCTGTGGTCAACATAACCTCATGTAATTCTTACAAGAACAAAACAATTATGATCTATAGGAGCAATAAGACGGAAATCATTGAAATAAATATGTTGAACAGCATTCTTAAAAGTATGGTCGAGTTCTCATGCAGTGCAGGTATGTCCTGAGTAATTAGTTTCAATACAAACACTCCAGCTCAAGTGTTGTCCCCAGAACAACCAGTGAACATAATGTGTTGCAAAATACCAAAGCAGAATAATAATGCATAATGAAATGTAATACCTCCATGTTGTATTGTTAATGTATTGTAATAAATAAACTCATGGACAAGAAAATCCTGACATTCACCAGTTTTTGATAATTTTACTGCTGCCCATGAATGTATTGCCACAGGCTGTTATAATGTTTAACAAATGATTACCTTTTATTATACAGGGAGAACCAGATTCACGTTATAACAGTCACAAATGAATGCACATAGACTAAATTTGTTTATAATCGTTGTTCCTACAGGATTAATTGTTTGTGATACAGGACAACTGGTAATTTGACAATTTGCTTAAACATCTGATAAGAGAGGTAATAATTTTAACCACAATGCATTTTTTTGTAACTATAAAGTGTTCGCGCCATATTAATTTTTAATTGTCACTGTCTTTTTCACCGCAGCCGACATTTTATTCGCGATTATGAAACGTTTATGGTAAGTTGTGCCTAGTAGGCGCCTAGCCTGGCAAAACCAATGCAGCTGTACATGTTGGAGAATGTCTTGATATACAACATTTTTTTGGTGGGACAATACAGTATAAATCCTGTACGCTGATGAGTATATTTTATTCCGAAATACATTTCAATATTCTGTTTACATTAATTGTCTTCTCTATGTTCTCTTTATACTGCCCAGACAGTTGTTGCGCGTCATGGTTTTCCTGAATCTCGAAGTACATCCGTGCCGTCTCTGCATACATGCTCAAAAAGACGAACGTCACTCTGAGAAAGATTCCAAAATTATTACGTTCTAGTGGACGAAATCATTATAAACACAAACATCCACGCAAGCAAACCTACTGAAGTTCCTCATTAATTAACACTACAACACCTTACATAATCTCGACTGCTAAACTAGGCATATTTAGATACATCTACCGTTAACAAATATATGTGTCTGAAATAATGTACGAGTTCGTAGCGATTAATTTTAGAAATTCATTATCGAGCTAATTAATATCGTATACCACGCAGAAAGAAAGTTTTTTTTCTTCATTCCGCACGGCTTATAAAGCGTTTGCCTAGTAGACCGAAAAATTAACGATACCAAAGCGTGCGCGCTGTGGTTGCATCGAAGAGAGCAGGAAATTGGTGATGTTTGCGTTATGGTATCGTGTTATTAAATAACAGGGAGCCTAAAACTCAACAGAGCGTTTAGAACAAAGTTGCGGTTATCCGCGTACATATTAATTTCTGCACGCTGAGAATAATCGAGAACAAGTAAGCTACAGAAGTGGGGTGTATGCTCATCAAATATACATAAATAGTCAGGAATTCCGATTTAGAAACTACAATTTTTTTATTGCGATATCGTTTGGTATAATGACGGTTTATCTGGTGTTATTACAGGGTGGTTGAGCATGGAGTATGCAATTTGATGGTTAGCGATTTGTTGCCGGTTGCAATT
Source organism: Melinopterus prodromus (assembly GCA_964023965.1). Taxonomy (NCBI): domain Eukaryota; kingdom Metazoa; phylum Arthropoda; class Insecta; order Coleoptera; family Scarabaeidae; genus Melinopterus; species Melinopterus prodromus. Next base: position 70,265,235 of record OZ030391.1, read on the forward strand.
ATTTGTACATTTTGCGTATTAATTTGTTCGAAAGTGTAAAAGTGTAGGCGATAATGCTGATACTGGTTTTATTTATAATTTGAATACATTATTTGTAACAAAAAATATTAGAGTTATTATCAAACATAAGTTCTTATACAAAACTTCTGTTTTAGATTTTCATCACTACAGCTCCACTTCAACTTCTAATTCAATAAGCCTTTAAATAAGCCAAAATAACGGGCATCTAGGTATGTAGAAATGCACTAAAGAATGAAATAAAAATCGATAGTTTTTTGTTTTTATAATATAAATTCATATTACATTCATATTATATGTTGCACATTTTTTTAACACACCAATTATAATACTATTTATAATATAAGTGCTTCTTGTTTAGGACAAAGTAAATATAGGACATCAGTGGATAGCCTATTAGAGACAAGTACCTAGACAAGTACCTAAGAATTCAGATTTAAATTAAATGTCAATCTTTTAGATTAGTTTCAATATGGTAAGCATCTAATGCTTATAAAAAAATTATTTATAATATACAGATATCCCATAAGCCTGGTTTTGATAAATATAAGAAAATTATCCAAACTTGCCTATTATTTTGCGATTTTATAGTCTTGTCATTTCACTAACACTTTAGTAACAGCAAAGGAGAAGTAGATTGCGTGAAGTATCATAGAATAGTTCCAAATGAGTTTTATCTGAAACATTTAGATATTTAGAAAATAAACTACTTCCGGATTATGCCGTGTGTCAAGATTTGTAAATGCTGACGTTTCGCGAACCATGTTGCTCGCTTCTTCAAAGCTAAGTCCTTATAAACCCAAGCATTAGGTCAGATATGCTGATGATATCTTTGTGGTTTGGCCACACGGTAGAGATAAACGTACTGAGTTCCTTAGCCACCTGAACAATGTTAATCCTTCTATCCAATTCACGAAGGAAATAAAAGAGGATAATCAGCTGCCATTTTTGGATGTGCTGGTATACAGAACGTCAACGGGTACGCTTGGAGATACAGTCTACCGTAAGAAGACACATACCGATCGGTACGCCAAATCACACATCACACCACCATCCCCAACAGAAGAGAAGTGTTATTAACACTCTGTTCAACAGAGTCGAGAAGGTGTGCGACTCCAGCACCTTGGACGACGAACGGAAACACTTGGACTGGTCAGAATGGATACACCAAGTCTGACATACGGGGTGTCACACAAAGAAAGCCGCAAGTCTCAGAGGAGCGGCAGGAGTCAAATGGGTTTGTTTACCATACGTAAGTGGGGTATCAGAATGAATCGGTAGAATACTGAAGAAATCGGGTATCACGGTAAGGTACAGAGCACCAGAAAAGGCAAGGGATCTTTTGCCTAACCCACAGGATATCACATCACTCCTGAAGAACGAAGGGTTATACAAGATAATATGTGAGTGTCGAATATGCTATGTACGACAGACAGGACGAAGTATCGAATGTCGAGTCAAGGAGCACAGTAGAGACACTCGGCTATGCAAGATTCAACAGTCCGGTGTTGCTCAACACTGCCACGAGTCGGGGCACATAATTAATTTCGATGGCGTGAAGATGTTGGCAAGGGTGGGTAATTATCATCGAAGGCTTATTAGAGCAGCCATCGAAATTTACAAACATCCTGACAACATCAATCGCGAAGACGGTACCGACATTAGTAGGGTCTGGAAAGCGATCCTAACGCGGTCAAGTGGAAACGCACATGGGAACGTTAGCTCCAGATGTGCGCAGTGAGGTGTAAATTTAGGTATATAAGGGGATTGTCTTGGTAGGTCTTGAGTATTTAATTAGCTTTGACGAAGCGAGCAACATGGTTCGCGAAACGTCAGCATTTACAAATCTTGACACACGGCATAACCCGGAAGCAGTATTTCTATATAATCATAAGCTTCTGCTAAATTTTCTTCGATAACAGAATAAGAAAATATGGAAGATTCACACGATGGAATGGAATTGTTTTCAAAATGTTTATATTTTTATAAGAATAACCTTTATTTTGTGATAAGAGATTGATTTTATGATAAATAAATACCCGGGTATTTAACATCACTGGTCACACGTAAAGGCTTAAAATAAGGTAAAAAGTTGGTTCAGTATGTAAATATTGAAAATATGTTGTAATATTTTGTATGGTACAAATTTATACATGAATGTTTAATGTCGTATCCCCTTTTTTTCTCTGTTTATTTTTTACTTTTCTCTGGTCGGCCCTGGTAATATATAGTACAAAACAATTGATCTTTGCAAGCAAATAATGTAGTAAATTCAATGTAGTAAATATTTTTAATCTTAAACAATTCTGTTTTGATCACCATTACAAAAAGGTAGAGGAATATCTCCGTAGCCAACCCAAATAATTCTTTTTTGTATATTTATCAAAAACTTAGAGTTTGTTTAAATCGACAATCTTTTACGCCCTTCCCCACTTACGCCCCGCTTTGCATGAATCAAATAATGGAGACCAGAAGTCATAGTACCCTTTTCATCAACCAGCTTGGCAAAATGACCCTTTTCAAAATGTCAAAGGCCAACATTGCAATTGAAGCAATTGAAGTGAATATACCCTCTCTGTGCCTTGCAGCTACCTTAATTCAAACCTTTGAATCACAAAATAAAAACGCAACCAAACTTTTGTATGGGTACCGCTACTATAATTATATTTATTTTCCTCAAAAACTTGTTAGCCCTGCTCTTAGTTGTTATGTAGTAAGTTCTTCCGTATGCAAGGACTAAAATAACTATGCAAGTGATCCCAAATGGAATTATGACAGTTTCGGGGACAGAAAAGGCGTTAAAACGGCTCAGATGGGGCGGGGGAAGGTGGAGCTTTCAGGTAAGTCGCATTTCTTGCGGATAATCACCTATAAAGTAAACGACTTAGGAAAGTTTTATTTAAAGTACCCCAATAAGTTTTCCGGCAGTGCGAGCTGAGACAATTTGGGAACTTGCGATTTTCCTTCGCTCTTTAAGTTTGCGTTTACTGTTCAAGTTACGTCTGCTGGTATTTCAGCGGCCCTTTTATATGTCAGCAACGCCCCACTTTAACTATCCTCGGAAGGTTAGCCCAATTGAAGAGTAATTCTATTTTGCTGGTTTATCACTGATTAGTTTTAAATAATTGAGAAGTTGTTTAGCTTCTCCTAATTTGTCTAACCAACAGATATTAATTTGTCAAATATTGAAATATCTCACGGTTAAAATTTTATAATTTACAATAATTTTGTTGCTACCGTTTTGTTTCGTGCTACTCTCTTAAGATAAATAAAAACATAATATACCCCAGTAGTTTAGTATGTGTCAGAAACAAAAACTATTGGTTATGGAGGAAGCACATTAATTGTTATGTAAATACCGATAAATAATTATTGTTGATAAAATATTTATCTTACGCTCTAACTTTTTTGTTTGTTAACTATGTTTGATGTAAAAAGAAATCTGCGTGGTATACGAAAAAGATTGAAACAAGATCTTGTGAGAAATCTCAATAAGAAACAAAAATACAGTGGAATTTATAGTGTATAAATTGTATAAATGCATAAATTGTGCTTAGATTGTGTTTCATGTGAAGGAGGATATTTTGAAAATAAAAATGTTAAATCCAATACATTGGTTCTTATTTTTCTCAATGAAATGGTCATTTTTTCAAACGGTAGTTTTTCAAAATGTCCTATGATCTAAGTTACATATTAATATACTGAATATTTGTGAAATTAGTGCAATTATTTGGAGAGGTACTGTATAATGAATATGAGGAATAAGAAATCTTAACACTTAATTTAAAAATTGTGTAGGTTAAATTTTAATTTTAGATACCTACATGTAGAGCATTCAAAATTCCCGTGATTTTCGTTTACCGGAAAACGATAAAATTTTCAGTAAAAAGCATTTACCGACTTTTTTTTAATTGGGGTTTGCTAGTTAAAATATCATAATGCAGCTTTTTTAGAATGCAATAATTGTGTAGGAGTAATCAAACACTCTTAAGAATTTTCCATGAACCTTTAGTGTCTAAGAGAGAAACCTAAGGAACTATTTTAACAGAATAAGCCAAACAATATTGAAATAACAGTAGCAGTTTAACGCAACTTGACTAAGATATTTAAGAAACGTTTTGATTAACCTCCTAGTTATTTTTTTATCATCTAGACTTAAACGAGAGCGGGGTATGAATCCGCACACGATGGGGAGTCATACGGTATAGAGGTCTTGGGATTGCGGGCAACCCTCTTTGCTAGGAAACCTGAACAGACAGACAGACCACGTTAGCGGTTTATATATATATGATTATCGTCAAAATGCATTTTTCTATATGCTGGTGGATTGTGGAAAAACGGAACAACCTTTGAATAGTGGAAAGCGGCGCTTTTAAACAGGCAAAAGTAATTATGATTTTAACTAAGAGCTGAGTATAGTGTTATCACCTTTATATACATTTGAATTAATCAATTTGGTATGTGCGTAGAATTATTATCATTAGAGAGTATTTAGTAGTTTTAGAAATTACCAAAATTACCTGTTTTTATTGGCAAAATTTACCGGTAATTTGTTTTCTGATTGTGATCGGTAAAACCGGTTTACTGGTATACCCATTACCGAGGTGGTCCACACCTCGGGCACAAATATTTACTTAAACAGCGGCATCTAGTGTCATCATAAAGTCTTTGAGCGAGCGCAGCAATCTTTTCTCCGTAAATGAACGTCACTCTATACATACTTACTACTCGTGAAATTATCCATTTTGGCCACACAAACAAAATAACAAAGAAAGCCGAGCGAAAGTTCAAGCAAGCGGAATCAAAAGAAATTCCACCAGGTAGCAGTCTTCCTAAAAACGTGGAGTATCAAATACTGCATTTTCAATTAATTCGTTCCTAAAAACTGGTACCAGATAGACAACAAAAATATTTTTTTTTCTGATATATCTAGATCTATAACCTGACATTAAACCACTTATTTCGTATACACACTGTATGAATATTTCCATACCATAATTATTAGCAAAAAACAATAATCGTTAAACTCTTGAGTGGTTATTTCAAAACAACGACAGATTATCACATACATTGTGACAATAACAAGAATCAAAGACAAATTACTGCAGTGACCACCTCAAACAAATTCAAGTGTGCCTTGTTCCGTAGAATCAGAACTGGAGCGTTATTCAACGACAGCGTATTTGAAAAACTTCTAACACTGACCACGTGCACCATGTGTTCTTATCAGAAGTATCGAAGACTCCATTGCAAGCCTCCGTTGTAGTTCAACATCAAAAACAGTTCTAAATATAAACCTCCACATTAGAATTGTTGATGCTGAGTCATATTGGTCAGAACATATTCAGAGAAATCATAATGCTACACATCCTACCGTAAATCGACCAAAATTCAAAAGATGTCAAAAATAATACTAGTTTAGTAATTTTTATGTCACTCTGTAAATTGATTTCTGAAAACATCAGCGTATCTAGTGCCCCAGAAAATCCGTTCCTTTAAAACACTGAGAAATCAATCAACCAGAACACACTGTCTCCATTATCATTACATCCTGCGGCATTCAACCTGCAAAGTAATATTTGCAACACAATATTCGTTTTTCTACTAACGAAAATGGACGCTCCACCAGAAGTTTTTTAAAATGGTAGTCTTTCTTCCCTAACAAAGTTTTCAAGTATCAAGATTCAAGCAAGCGGTCAATAGACTAATGGAAATCGTTTAGCCTAATGTAAAGATTACCATAACCCACTCACGTATAGATACTATTACCATTGTCACATGCTAGCAATAAGATCACCGTAGCACAAATGATTCCCTATCAGTATGTTTTTAGGGTACACCGTTTTACGTCCTCTTTACGGTCTCTGTTTCTTCCTGATCCGGAGAACCCCATTTGCATTGAGTACTCCCTTGTATAGATTGAAACCGAGGGTAGTTCGCGTCATTTCATGCAATATTTATTTTTATTTGAAGACAGGCCGACCGATTTCCGAATCAGATTCCTCTCGAATTTACATAGTTTCTATAGGGGAGGGGCCTATGGTGATGCTCTGCTGCTCTAGTCTGCTATGTAAAGTGTTTAGAGGGATTTTGGAAACAAAAGCCATCGACTGCCGCAACGCCATCTGGAAATTACCGTCAAGTCCCTACCCTTGAGTATCTACGAGAACGTAAGGTGGGGAAAAACGATCTATATATACAGTTAGTGTTATAGTTAGGGTATATAGTTGAAAAGTCATCGTTTTCAAAGAATACCATCGCCATCTAGAATGTTCTAACAGTTGTTATTTCCGTTATTTCTATTTACAGCGTACATGCACACAACCTGTTCTTTCTTTGAAGTGAATAGAAAATATATGCTAAAGAAAGTACGTCATTTCAGAGTACTCTGGAGTCGGAGTCACTCTGGCTTTTGGCTCCAGCGTGCAAAGTGATTCAATGTCGTGCGTGAGACCAGCCAGAGTCTACGTCCAGAGCGGATGCTCTAGAACAAGTAAAGTACTCTAATCTAGAGCTACGTCTATGTCAACAGAATACCTTCTTATGTAAATACTACTTTACAGTCGACAACATATAGCATGTGAATTGATTATTGGTATAATATACAGTCAATCACAATTTTCTTACACGAATCATTCTCCTCTATTTGGAAGGGTGACATCCATATAACTAGTATATTTGTCAATGGCGTGGGATCAAAAACACATAATATGCCAATATTTACGTAAACTTTAAAAGGATCTAAAAGTAAAACATTAAAGAAGTGAATTTCTTTAAAAAATATTTTATTATGTTAATTATGAAAAATAATAATTATTTATATTTTTTAATTAATATTAAAAAAAAAGTTCCTAAAAGAGTATAGCTTTTACCGTCTTAGATTGACTACTGAGATTAATTATATGTCATATGTAAGAAAGTTATGGCATTACTTTTGGGTGAAAAAGGCCCAAAAGTGAGTCAAAAGCCAGTAGTTTGTCAAGAATTGACAAGCACAAACGATGATTCGTGTGTTTATTGGGCACGTAAACACAATAACATAGTTATCATTATAAATGATTGTATTTGAAGTAGGGCATGCCCATGTTAATAAATTTATGCCGCTATACCCAAACAACTGTCAAACTTAAAATAGGTTATGCAAGCAATTTAACTTTTACGTGTAGAATAGTGGTATATAATTTAAACAGAGCGGCAACAGAAATCTGTACAGTTGGTATCACGGCCTACTTCGACTACAATCATTTATAATGACCCTTTATTACTGGTACCTATATGTTGATGATATAATTGCATCAACCTCTAGAATTTGTACTGAAGAAATTATTTATGGACTCAAAGAAAATTTAAAAATCAAAAGTCTTGGTTTGGCAAAACATTATTTAGGAATTGAGATTAGGAAGGAGTATTAATTTTGCAAAAAGGCACACAAATTATATGCTTAAACTGATTGGAATGGACAACTGCAATGCAGTTGCAACTCTACTAGAAGTAGGGAACTATTAATTACGGAATTATTTACAGCAAATCGGAAGAAACAAATTGAACGAGCTATGTGGATGCTGATTTAGGTGATCAGGTCAATAGATCGTATACTGGGTATGTTTTCAAACTTGGAACCGGAGCAATTAGCTGGGAATCCAGACAGCAAAAAACTGAAGCCCAATTTTCAACGGATCTGAATATACGGCCATCTTTGACAGAACTACATAAGCGAAATATGTCAAATAATTTTTGCAAGATGTGGGATTTTCCAGCTTAATTTAAAATTTAAAGATTTTTAACGACTATAGAGCAGCAGGATTGCTTTCAAATTCCAGTAATATCATCATGGTACAGAGCATATTGATATTAAATTTTTCATTTTTCCTATTTTATCCGCGAGGCGCCAACTGATACAAATATTGAACTGGATTATATACCAAACCAGGAAATGGTAGCAGTAATTTAGAGTTGGAGAACAGCGTTCTAGTAATCTACATGAAATAAAACATGTTGATATAGTAACATAACAAGAATACATATTTGTCACTTCCTATATGAAGATAAAACATTTAAAATGACTATTTAAGACCCACTGTATTATCTCTGATCCACCTCAATATCCAATTTTATCAATTTCCTTTTCTGATGATTCGCAGTAATATTTTTAACATTAAGCAATGGTACAAAAATATAAAAAATACTGAAACTTTGCATATCGCCGATATTAGTTCTTTTACCACATTGCAGTATTTCCCATGAATGAAACCTAATATATCCCTATCCATAACAACCAGATTCTTCATGTTCACCCACCATTACATCGAAATCTATTTTTAAACTGGCCTTCACTACGGTTTCGACACCTCTGTTCGGGTTTTCTTCGTGCAAGATAAAGTGACAAATGTCCGACCCGAGGTAACATTATCGATTGCTTTCGGGTAAAATGTTTTGCAGTTAGCGGAAGAATTGGCGTTTGCGGCATTGTTGGCCCGGAAAGTTTACTGGAGCAAACCGATCAAAGAACGAACTCGAATCCGTGTGGGGAATCCCACCCAAGGGCACTCACGTTCCCACGACTGTTCGCCGAGCGTGCAAGAACCTTTAGGCGACAAATTGGCTAAAACAATTATCTATAAGGTATCTATATACAGTGACCCCCAAGTGTCGACATCATATGGAAAATAAATGAACAATGTCATTTAACTGTTCCTCTGTAAATTGCAATAATCAAAACAAATTTAACATTTTGTATGCCATGTACGAGATATATTTTATTTTGAAAGGTTATATTCTCATGTCTAAAATGTTAGTTACGTATAACTCAACAAAAAGATTTATGTTTTGTAAAATTACACAGAACGATAAGTATGTTGAATAGCCATTTATATTAGTATACAGGGGGCGCCATTTTAATCTTCACGTTAGGTTATCTTAAATAATCCTCCTGCTTTTGCGAAAAAATATACAAAACTTTACTTGTGTGAAGACTCCCATTATTGGTGTTCTTCTAAATTGTGTCACCAAAACAAGGTCTACAATATCTATGTACATGTTTTCATTCTTTCTAGAGTTATAGAAAAAAAATATGTAATCTCAATACTATAAATTTATTTGAGGTGTTTTATGATGAACTTCTATTTATAAATGGAAGGTTATGCCAATTAGTTCACGTAAAGCGTGGTCGTAATATTGGACTACTATCAAAGAAATTCTATTCGCAAAATAAAGATTTTGTTATTAGAACATGTATCGAACCTGTATTTGGTTATATTCTTGGAATCTAAGTACTCTTTTTCACCTACTTAGTATTACCGTGCTAAAATGTAAAAAACGGTTCTAGCCAAAACGCTACAATGACCGTATTTCTTCTAATCTTAAGGGCGAATTCACAATTAACGTAGAATACACGTAAAAATAGCGTCAAAAATGTGCATAGATACGTGACACTTCGGACGTTTGACACGCGCTTCTAAACATGCGTCTTAAAATTTACAATGGATTTACATATGTTTTTCATACGGTATTATTCCTGTTGGTGGTAAGATGGGTCTTACAATCGACACCTTTAGCTTTTTTCTTTAGATTCTGAATGTGTTTTAGAGAAAAGCAGAAAAAATGCGTTTTTCATATTTTTTTGCACTGATTTTCTCGTGAACAATACACAATATACAATTTCTGCGTTCAGATTAAGATTCTAAGGAAAAGGCATACCAGATTCAAGTGTCCTTTCTTCGAACTTTTCTGTTCTTCGTCAGTAGTGATTTGTTTTTTTTCCCTTTTCGATTATGTTTTGTCATTTTGAAAAATTAATAAAACTGTAAAAACATGTTTTAATACAAATTGTTTTTGGGATCATAGAACGTTTAGAAAAGGTGCATGAAGAAACAAGTTTGGGACTAAATAAGAAACAACTTAAGTAAAGGATTTTCTAAGGTTTTCCTCACTCCACGATGCAATGCTGTAAGCCAAACAACTTAACACGTGCCACAGACACGGATAATAGTGATATTTTGGGCGTGCCGATACCCCCGTTGTGGCGTACGCTGTTGGGGATGTTATGGCGTGAATTATTATTATAACTATTATTATTACTATCGAGGTATTGTTTCTGTATTTCTGTGTTTCTGGATTCCCACTAACATCAATAGAGACAGTTTATTTGGGTATTCAAAGCTGTGCAGATATCCACGGAGTACATCATGTGAAACATGTACTGTGGTTTCTCCTGTAAAACCCGAACAATGACGGCTGCCTCAAACCGAAGATCAATGTCTTGCATAGTCATAGTCATATTCATAATATTCATTGATGTTACCTGTATATAAAATAAGTTACACTGGTCAAGACATAATTTAGTATTACATTTTTAAATACATGAGCAAAATTAATTCATCAAATCATCACACTGGTCCATGAATACATCAAAGCTGTACACGATCTTTTCAATTAGAAACTGTTTCACTAAAATCGTGCACTCCAACAACCGCGAAATTGAAAAGCAGAGACTAGACGACAAAATACAGCGACTAAGTTAAGTGGGAAAATATGGCTAAGACAAGCACATTACATGGAAATCTATGGAAAAGGTCAGAAGCCATGTCCGAAAGTAAAGCCTAAATGCAAAGCACTTTACTCCCAATTCAAAATTGTTAAATTAAATTTGAAACAGCTCCGAATAATCTGCGCACAGCAGAAGTCTCGATTGATCAGGATGTACCAAGCTGCATATTAAAAGCCGAACAAGGGGAGAATGAAAATCGTTCGTTCGTAGTGCAGCGGTGCTGCTGCGCTCGTCCAGAAATTGCGACGACGACTTTTTGAAATTCTGAAGGGGTGCGATCACGCGGAAGGAATGCTGAAAACCTCTAGCCGGCGGCGCATTGTAACCGATTTATTTCAGTAGCGCCGGTAGCGGCCGGGGCTGAAGTTGTAATTTACTTAAAGTTTTCCGTTTAAACGCATTAGAATTCGATTCCGGGCGAAATCCAAAGGTTAGAGCGGGGCGCAAAGCTCCCAGCAAAGTGGCAGACTGAGAAAAACGCTACCAAATTGTGCAGTTTGTCTACAGTCACGGAAAGCATTCAAATTTCTCTTAAGGAATTGCAAATCTACATCAATTTGTGGATGCGGTTTCGTGCCACACATACAATAACGTTACCATCCCACATGTATCTAGGTTACAAATAGAAATTCACAATGAAAACGTCTAAAATTTGACTACATAGAAATTGACCCACCTTGTATCACCTTGTATTTATCATATCTTAATTATTTTTGTTCAGGTCAAGGTTATTTCAGCAGAAGAATTTTTCAAAAGAAAGGACTTCATGATGTAGCGGCACGTTCACGTTAAGACACAAGTAAGAATATTAAATATTTACTTTTTTTACTAATAAATTTATAGTTCATTCAGGGCGTGATATTATCACAAAATTATTAATTATTATTAATTAATTATTAATTAGTTTTAATTTAATTTAACATATTTAAAATGTATGAACGAACAATACTATTCATTGAGAGGAAACGCAGACAGTGAATTTCTTTTTAAGAACCTACCTTATCAAGTATATCTTTTAAGAAAGTTTGTTATATTATTATGCTATTTCTGAAAATTATGCAAACTTTAATAATAGTTACATAATATACATAATATTTATATACGTATTTATATATACGTATTTAATATACGTATATTTCTATTGTTCTTACAGTTATCATATTGAAACTAATCTAAAAGATTAACCATCAATTTAAATCTGAATTCTTAAAACTAGGTACTTGTCTCTAATGGGCTATCAACTGATGCCCTATATTTTATTTGTCCTAACCAAGAAGCACTAACACTTCACTCACTGTGCTCTGCTTTTTATACATTTCACTGGTTCACTAGTTCAAAGGGTTTAGTTCTGTTTAGTTTTCTCGCTAGATTCTGGTTGTCCAGTAGCTGCATGGCCTCGACGTTCACGTGATGGCTTAGGCGAGATTCATGCTTAGGGGCGAATCTTTTTATCTCTTGGATGACTTGTGGGACACCAAGATCACGATGCAGGTCACTATTCCGTATGTACCAAGGAGCGTTAACCATATTCCTTAATACTTTATTTTGGAAAGTCTGGATTCCTTATATGTTGGAGTTTTTCGCGCAACCCCAAAGCTGGATGACGTATAACCAAATCGGATTTAGTATTTTGTTGTAAACTTGTAGTTTGTTCTGTATTGACAACTGAGCGTTTCTTCTCAGAAGCCAGTACAGTTCTCTGTATTTGAGGCCAAGCTTTATATTCGTCAAGTTTTAGACGAAGCAAGAAATTTTATGAAGAATACAATTTTCTGATAATTCGGTCATAAAGAAAAATCCATATGACTTTTTGGTCGTAGATATTTGACCTAGAGCGATGATTTTATAGATAGTATCAAATAGTCCTATGATTTTTTGCTAACATAATTAGTCCTATTAAAAATAAAGCACCACTAAGAAGCGCCATTGTATATACAACTCCTACAAATTAAGCTCGCCGAAAAGGAAACATTTTAGTGGTAGCTACTACGCGGGCTCGGATATCACGATCTGAATGTTTCATGACGTGGAATACATTTCGCGGCGTTGTTTTAAATTCTAATATTATGAGGCAGTTGGAAACGGTGGATGCCCACAGCGAAAATTACTGCGCCATTTTATTATACCGGCCCCAATAAAACGTTACTCCATCGTACTATGTAAATTGCCTCCATGGCCAACTCGAAAGGAAAACGCGAGTTGGATGTATACGACCGCCTGTTACCATACCCAAAAGATTTACAAATTAGAATATGGATGACAACCGAAGTTATATACATAATCCGGCCGTCATCGAAAGGGAAAGGAGATTTCGCGACAGAAGAGTATCCCTAAACGATTTAACAACCCTTCTGCGGCGTTTCAGCCTAAAGTCGACGGAGTAAAGTACAATCCAATGATTTAGCGTGTAATTACTTAAATACGTATAAAGCTGTTACTCCCTGAGTTATCAAACGAGGGTTTACCGGGTCGTCATTGTTTATAATGAGTTTGACGTTCCGTAAACTGTGTTTCAGGTGGAAAACCGGTACAGTAAATCTAGCAAACCTTTCCAGGATAGTTCTTTTAACTTGTAACTCTTGTAATTCTTTTTTCTTTTTAATAACTACTAACTTTGATCTATACCTTTTCAAGTTAAAATTGGAACTAATAAAAATCAAATTGGCACTAAACAAAGTCATATTGGCACTAATCAAAATCAAATTGGCATTAATAAATATCAAAATGACAATTAACAAAATCAAAATGACAACAAATTCAAGTTTAAATCACGATTAAATAGAACTAAGTAAATAATGTTATTTTATTTATACTATATTTTAAAACAATAACGTGGACATATTAAATAAACAAAATTTGCTAAATTAATTAATTAGAAAATAATATTTAATGCTGCTGGAATATATCTTTGAATATGGGCTATGAATCTAGCTTAGTTGGCCACATTGATTGTGTTAATATTATTCTGAACAATGTTTTCTAGCCGGCGCATTCTGTACTCAGGTTAGAAGATGTTATGCTGATCTTCTCCGCCTAAAACATCTCTCAGGTTATCTGCCAAATCTGATTTTACACTAGCCTTTAATACATACCATGCTTGCTCAATCAGATTTAACATGGGACTGTATGGCCTGAATCTTATTAATCTATGGTGAAAAAAAATCCACTTCTGCAAAAACGTCTTCAATAGAAGAATGACAAGGTGCATTATCTACAACCAGAACTACTGGTTCTTGGTATATATTTTTCGCGTTTCACAAACTCGTTTGCTTCTGGTTTTTTAAATGAGCTCATAATGTATTAGACCAGAAACAATCATGCATCCAATAAAATGTATATTTGCGCCTCAGCTACCGGCTGCTACAAATGTACATCGACTTCCTTTCTTAGAGCGTCCGTGAAATAAACATATTAAAATTAGTTTCGTCAAGATAAATTATTGTCAAATTCTCTGTTTGAAAATTAAGTAATGTTCGTACATATACTAACCGTTTTGTTTTATTGTCTATACAGTTGGCTCTTTCTTGCTCACGACGTACTTGTTTTATTGTATACATAAGACCGTCGAGGTGTTGACGATTACATCTTTAGTGACATTAATTTCATATGATTGTAAAACCTTTTTTTTTAATTGCTGCAGAGTTATCCTTGGCTTTCTTTCATTTTAATTTTTTTTTAAAACGAAGATGTGTGTCTGTGTCTTTAACTCTGCGTTTACCTCCATGCTGTTTCTCTGGAACATCTGGATTTTTCACCCATCTATACGTCGTTCTTTTTTAAATTCACTTGCAAGACTCAACTTCAACTTTTTTTATAGAAGGCGTTATGAAAACGTGGAAGGGATCTTTTAAGATGTTAATTTGAATCGACAATTAAATTATTTAATGTTATTTGTCATGTAAATTTGTTATTTGTCAACTTGAAAAGGTATGCTTTGTTAAAGTAAATAGATGTAACGGGCGATCTAAAATGACTAAGAACAGTTTGAATTTCCCGCCACAGTTTTGAATGTAAGATGGTCTAAGATACCATCTTAGCGTGCAGGATACAGGTTATGATCACTGTCAGATACCATAGTGGACTCGTCAGTAAGGGTTACGTTCCTCTGCAACAATATTTTATCTCTTCGGTATTTAATTTGTAATAATTACTATATTATTTTATTTGATTTAAGATTTGAGAAATGATTTTATTTGATATTTACATATGGGAGGATTTAATTATTTGGACTATCATTTTTGTTATATTTGAAAATTTATAGTGGTTTTAAAATATGCTGTCTTGTTCAAGTTTTATTCATATCCACTGCCTTTACCAAGACAAACCAAGACTAAAAGACTTCCAAAACTCTCATTGTTTTAATTTATTATACCTAAGGATCCCTATACAAAAAAGAATACCTACGCCACTGAACAAAAATAAGAGCTGTCATTTGCAACCATTACCAACATCACAATTATTCAATGTGGCGGGAAACCTGTCCTTAATCATTTTAGGTCACTGTGTACTTCAGTCAATAGACAATACTCATTTATGCTGAATATCTTATATTTACGCACTAGGATGTATTTTAAAGTACTTCGTTGTAGAAATATGGCATTTTTTTAACGATATATTGAATCTTTCGAATACATTATTGGTTATTATGAAGAAAGCATTAGTTTTCGATATTTTTAATATAACACGTAGAAAGATTAATTAATTATCGTATTTTCATTAATAATTAACATATTTGGTATAACATTATATAATTAAACATTATTATTTTATTATTTAAAAAACTGCACAATCTTCCATCTTAATTATAGAAAGTTGATACTTGTGGTGTCGCGCTTTATTTATACAGCAATATCGATGTGAGACGTCACCAAATTCCTACATGATATAGAAGTTGTTCCGTATTCTGATAAGAAAGTGTTTTTTCTGAATGAACATGATGTAAGTATTTAATTAATTTAATTGCATACAATAACATAAAGTTGCTACGTGATACCGTGACATCTACTAGTAACTTATATGAAATTTGTACTTTGACCTGTAACACAAGGGTACATTTAAAATAGAGATTTATAACAAAGTTAAGTATTTACGATTTCCAATGTTAACTTATTGTTATTTATTTTATACCACAAAATGAATCCGTCGTTTTCTCGTTAAAACGGTAGGAAATAATGAAATTTCTCTTCAAATCTACAGGCAATATCTACCATTGAATGTTCAACTCTGGGAAAACAATTCATCATTCTTGATATATAAATGACAATGAAACACCATGGACTAACATTTTATCTTTTTATTATGTTTTATTATATTTTTATACAATACGCAAATGTTAAATAAAAAGATAAAAATAAATATGAACAACTTTGCTTGATTGGATTTTGGGTTATGGTACAAATGTCTTCAAAGAAATCGTTTTTGTTTCCCGCTTTGTACCGTTTTAACACCTTTCTTGACTATTATCCTCATTTATCCCCCCTGTGTGGGGATATCGCCCACTTTAGGAACCACTGGTTTACTCGTAGATATAAGTGCCCAATGTATCGCTTTCGATTAATTCGAATGAATCATGTCAAACAATATATCACAATTATTTTCCTAAAGTCCAAAGTTTCTTTTCTATGGATCTTTTTTCATACTCGTTTTAGAACTACTTGTAAACTACCGGTAACCATTGTTTAAGTTAAAAAATTCCAATCTGTATGAGATATGGCTTATATTTATTTTAAACCAGACTTTTAGAAACAACAGATTGAATGATGTCAGCAGATAAAATGCGATCATAAGACCCAACTACTCAATGTGAAGTATGTATAACAATACAAAAATAAAGGTCATCAATTTGGTAACATGTTCTACAAGCGACAAAAATTAAAAAGAAACAACAAATAAACTGTGCCCTGATATGCTTTTCCTTCGAATTATAGTTGATTTTAAGACAATATGCAAAAGCACCATAGTTTTAGTAGTTAACCCTGGCATATACCTACATATTTAATAGTTATTTATGCACCAAGGGCATTAAACTGAAGTTTATGCCCCGAGGGTATAAACATCAAGTAATGCCCGTGGTAATGCCCATAGGACAAAATTTGAATAATATTAATATAGTTAATAATATTTATGTTACAAGTGTTCTGTCACACTCGAAAACAGCTGAATTCGTTTTATTTATTTTAAAAGATCTATATCTATAAGGATTTTCATTTCCGGTTGAGATCTCGGTAGCTATAATGCTAATTTTCATGATTTTTGTTTTTGTTTGAATTTCGTATTGAAACCCACCAAACATCAAAACAAAAGTTAACAATAAGTGATGATTTATTGACGTTGATACTACCAGAAATAGACGGTTCTTGGCAATTGAAATGATAAACTAAACCAAATCAGTCGGTGTTTTTACTGCAAGCGACTTGATATTGGTTAATTGCTGCCAAATCTACAAGCAGATCTCTGTCTGTATTTTCTAACAAGAAGTTTCAGATTGTAATTTTTCTAAACTATCCGCTAATACCTCACACAACTTGTTTCCTGTATGATGTTGTGGTACCTACTACATAAGTAAGTTCATTTTTAACACCTTTTAAGTAAGTCAAAATACGCACATTATGTTTATGTTATTCCTATATTATAAATACACGAATTTTCTTCAAACATAAGGTGCCTCACCTATAATGTTATTGTTTGTATTTATGTAGGTATTATAACTGTTCCATTGTGTTGTCAATCAAGGATTAAAATATATCTCTACAACAAATTATTTCAGATTATTGCGTCAGTTAGGATTGCTAATTTCCCAGAAAACGCGTCGCAAAAACAACAGTTCACAAAAAGTCCATTGTACAAAAAAAAAACTATATATTTCTACAAATAAATAAATTAATACTAATTATTTACACGATCAATACTGCTCAGCAAAGTTTTTATTTAACTGGTCATTTAAAATCACATGAAACTCGTACCTCAATAAAACGTAAATAAACGTCACTTAAAGTAGAGTTTGCGCACAATTTTTCCACTGAACAACACATGTATTTTATAGTACAGCTATAGTAGGGATAATGCAACTTGGTGGACTAACTTTTCTGGTAATTTTAGACCACACATGCGTAAAAAAAGTTAATTTCCGGATGAGTATTCCATGTACTCGCAGCACTCGCTGGCCTCCGGCCACTCGCAATAATTGGCGCTCCTACTGAAGAGCAAATGGGCATCACATGTGAATAATGAGCCTTTCCCATTATAGCAATTGATGAAATTTCTGCAGTTTTGAGGATCGGGTACAAGTCCGTGTAAGTCAGGTGGGCAATGCTCGTCCACCGAAGATCCCTCGTCGACAAACATCTGATCGCATTTCATTTCGTTGTGATTGAATGTAAAACCTATGGGGCAGGCCAGTATTTCTTCTTGATTTGCACTGTTGATTCTCATAAAAAGTTCGTCGTTATCGTCCAAACTTAGCTGTACTGGGAATATTACATCCACGCCAGCTTTTAAAGTGTAACATTGGCAGACAGCCAATAATCCTGCAACTAATTCACTTGATTAATGACAAAATTTGATGAGAAAGTCTTTGTTTGTCTTACCGTAAATGACCAATCTGAGCGTCATATTGAATACGTTGATCGTGCTAACCCGTACGTTGGAGTTCACTATTTCACGTCTAATAAGTTTTATTGATAATATATCAATAAGTTTGGTCAAATCTATTGTCGGGTAGGAGATAAATACGATCCACTTGGGATTGTGTTATCTGGAGATGGAGCAGTGCGCATGTATATCTGGTGAACTTGCTCATACTGTCTTAAAAAAATACTATTGTCGATTATCTTATCCATTGTGTAATTTAATTAATATGTGATATCACATAGAATTATTTCCGTTCGCTTAATTAAAATATTTCCAATGACAATCGTTTTTGAAACAAATGGACAAATAAGATAAGTGTAACCCTTAATTTTTTCACGTCTACAACTTGTCACAAAATATGTTCATGAGATAAAACCCCATATGTTTTCACCCCGTGACAGAATTTTCGGAAAATTGTGAAATACGGGTTTCCTTATTTTTAAAGGAAAATACAAATCGCAAATTTCTGGTCTGGGACATCTTTGATTTTTGAGCAATTGGTACTTTTATAAACAACACATCACTCTCCTTTTCAAATCCCCTAAGATCCCCTATGTATTGGGATATAGGCCTTGTTATAAGTTATAACATACAGTCGCACATCAGAGGTGGCATTTACCAAATTTGCAATTGCTTATAATCTGCAATGCAGATTCACCTTATATAACTGTGTGTCATCTGGAGACACTACAAAATTAAAAAAATGTGTACCACGTTGATTTGAGATGGAACAAGGACACTATTTTTGCTATTATCAACTGTTCATTTTGAGTATTGGTGAATGGTTTACGGGTTGCGTTAATTATGTTTAGGTGACTCCCAATACTATGACATATAAATTGAATATCATATGGATATCCATCGTAAGTTTAATTTCGGTCATATGAAGTTGCAAAAACTAAATTCATGTACGTTTCTTTCTCATAAATACAGTTTTGGCATTAAAGACCTAGTTTGCAAGCTGATTTGACCTAGCTTTAACATTTAATTATTGGTTCCACAAACGTTGGGGTTGGTATTTATTAAATGCATGTGAATCAACGCTTTCTGGTTTCAAGTAAGTACTTTGCCATGTGCAGTAATGTGGGGTGTGAAATGTCATGACCTGAAATACCCAACAGCCAACAGATTCAAACCATAGAGCATTTATATAGGCGGTTCTGATTATACAAGTTGTCCCGTGTTGTTATGTTCAAACTCTGGGGAGCGTAGAGCAGAGTCAATTCTAGAATGTAGAAGAAGGCCAATATTATCAACGCTGTATGCAAACTAGTTGTCTTATGTATTTTTTCTACTTTGGGTTCCTTATAAACTCATAACGAAACCGCTTTCGGTGTCGTTATAAAAACAGTAGATCACAAACTTTTAGTTTTCCAAGATTGATGATATTGACGTCAAGTGTCAAATAAAACTGACATCTCAATCGCTATTGGGTCGCCTCAATCGTAGTTGTGAATTTTACTAAAACAACCAACTGTTGAATATAAAACTATTCTAGATTGTAAGATGACAAACGCAAATTTCGAAATTTTTGTGAAATTAATGTCGCAAAGTAGAAAAAATAGTATATAACACTCGTTTTATAACACTTATTAGCGCACTCGTTCCATTTGGGCAAAACAACTCGTGCGCCAATTTTTGTCTTATAAAACTTGTATTATTATATACTAATGTCTACTTTGCGGTCGGTATAAACTCATAACGAACCCGCTTTTGGTGTCGCTATGAACACGACTAGATCACAAACTTTTATTAACATATAGTTTTCCACAATTGACGATATTGACGTTTATTGTCATAAGGCTGACATCTCAATCGCCATTAGTACGCCTCAGTCATATTCATGGTCATATTTGTCAATGTTACCACAACTACCACATGTTGAAGATAAAACTGCGCTAGATTGTTAAATGACATTTGTAATTATCGAAATTCATGTAAAATTAATGTCGCAAAGTAGAAAAAATAGTGTATAACACTCGTTTTATAAGACGTATTGGCGCACGTGTTTGCGGTGTCGTTATGAAAACACTAGAGTTTTAGTAGAAAACACCATAGTTTTAGTAGTTAATCCTGCCCTCAGCGTCGGTGATTGGCCTAAGTTGCGGAAATAGACCGACGTAAAATAGGCAAGTAAAAAAATAAAATCCTGGTATATGCCTACATATTTAATAGTTATTTATGTACCAAGGGCATTACACGGATGTTTATGCCCCGAGGGTGACTGTTTAAAAGGCTTGAGGGCCGATAAGCCCGAGAGCTTTTTAAGTCGCCTTAGGGTATAAAAATAAAAAAAAAATTGATATAGTTGCCATATAACCATGGCAACCCTTAATGTCCGCTTGGCCGTTAAGAATCCTCATAGAATCCTTAACGCTTTCGCGGGCGTTAAGAAGCAGTTTTTGTCCAGGTATCTAAGATGTAAAATGTCACTTTATGATCATGTAGGACATGAAGTGTTTTTATGTCCTACATGATCACAAAGTGACATGTACATATATGATTCTTAACGCCGCGGCGGGCATTAAGGGTTGCCATGGTTATAACTCAAATATATCAAATATTTGTCATTCAAATTGTAAATTGAAGTCATCAATGTCAATTATTGGCGATTAAGGTTACAAGTTTGACAATTAATTGTCTGTACTGTCACTCGGCAATATCAATTATTGGCGATTAATGTTATAAGTTTCACAATTAATTGTCTGTATTGTCACTCAATTCAGAATTGTTTGTATTGTTATTTAACTCATGTCACTTGATAACGTCAAAATATGTATTAATATTATTCAAACGGGGGAACAAAACCATTGTAAGATATAAAATTTTGTATGCACCTCGGGCACCTTCATGTTTATACCCTCGGGCATTCCTCGGGCGACTTAAAACACTCTCGGGCGTACCGGCCCTCGAGCTTTTTAAACGGTCACCCCCGGGACATAAACATCCGGGTAATACCCTTGGTACATAAATAACTATTATTTTTATTCAAGATAATAATGATGTTAATGTCAAAATGGCCCAGCCTGTGTAGCTGATAATTCAAATTCTTCTACGTAATTTTTCCACACGACACATTTTCATTATGCTGACTTATCTTCAGCATAACCTTCCTGTATTATGTATGCAACATCTTAATTAGAAATTAATTTTCCACGCGGCTTATATCAGGGATTAATGGGAGCTAATTTTCCCTGTTAGTGAAAATCCCCCATATTAAAGTTTTCACTGCAGGGTAGCTGGCCCTGCCAACATCAGGGTAACGACGTGTCGTTTCCCTAAACTAATAATATCATCACTTTAGGCGAGGAGAGATAGGCCCACCACTTAGGCCAGAGACGCCTAAGATCTTTTCGTATGCCGCCGGAGTAGTTTTCACTTAAATTGGATAAGTCTGGGAGAGCCGGAGTGACTTCACTGTGAATGGATACTTAGCATCAAACCGGGTATCACGACTAAGTATCTACGTAAACACGGCCTACGCCTGGGATAAGAATTTGTCCGAGCGGCATCTGGTTCCAGAAGGTGAGGGTTCGTAAGATGGGTCAGCTCGGAAACGTGACATATCTAGTAGAAGACACAAGTTTGACGAAAAGTTAGATGTCGTGTGGGATGCTTTGGTTGGGTAACTGGTATACTTTATTTAACATAAGTTACGGACAATTTGCCACTGTTTAAGCTGAATTATTGTTAAGCGGTTTATTACAATACCGTTAGTTCGTCCGAAGTGTTAGTATAATGGGTTTCATTGTTTCATAGTGAAGTAGATTTTATATGGATGAATAAAACTACAGTATAAAATTAGCTAAAAAATATATATAACTCATCGGGCAAAATGGCTTTTCAAAGGTTCCTGAGTTCTTGAGTTTTTCTACAAGAGTTCTTGAAGCACTGTCAGCATGTATTTAACTGAGTGCGTGGGCATCCAAAGAGATTAAAAACAAAACCATAAAACTTGGATGAGGTAGGATGTTTGAAAGATCGTGAAAGATTGAAACCGAAAATTATCTTATTGCATTATCTTATTTAAACATAATTTGGGAGATACAATTTTTCATTGTTATCCTATATTTGTTTTATACATAGAACATACATACATATAATGGAGTTCTTCACCACAAGGATGGTGATTGGCAGAGCTAATATTTTAAGCAATTTGGATTCTTTTCATAAATTTTAAACTATACAGGCTGTTTCTTAATAACATGCTAATATTTAAGGAGGTTATTCTTGGGTCGATTTTGAGGAACAAAATTCATATGAAGGTATGTCCTAAAGGTCTTAACCTTTGAACTACAGCACTGTACGCTAAAAAAATCAAGAGACCAGATTTGCTAAGAAAGGAATGAGGATTGCAAAAATAATTTTTACTTTCAGAAAAAGCAGTGGCAGTACAAACCCCGCACGAACGCTATTGGCTACAATAAAAAAATATGTTGTAGAGCAGAAAATGCCTTTTGATGCATAGAAGATGTGTACTACTTTTCACAAAAATATCGTCGTACCAACGTTCACCAAATCATAAAACAAATATTTTTTTTCTTAAAACTTTAGCATCCTGTAGTTCAAAAGTTAGGACCTTTAGGACATATGTTCATATGTACATTTTCCTCAAAATGGACCCAAGAATAACCTCCTTAAAAATAAGCATGTTATTAAGAAACAGCCTAGTATATTAATTTCATTATTTTAAACAAATATTCTTTTTACTTTATTTGGTTTTATTTGTTTTCCTTTTTGGCAAACGTCGCTCTGGTGTGCAGTCAAGCAAAACTGTAACAAAACTTCTCCGAAAAGTTTTAACAAAACAAAGTATCTAATAAAGGTCAATCAGAAACTGAGATATTATTTTTGAAAATTATTCATTGAATACTATTCAGATGTACATTCAGATGTCATGTTGGTATCTGTTATTTTCTTCTGATAACTGTTAACGCCCAGTATAATTCATATCACAGAATAGTTATTTAACTAACAAGTATATTAAAAACAGCGATTAATGATCAAGACTGTTCAACGCACGAGCGATTAGCGAGTGCGTTAATTGTGGAGATCATTAATCGCCGTTTAATATTCGAGTTGGTTACAATTGTAATCTTCTGGTGGCGTTTACATCGATTTTATTCCGTCGATGTCGTTTGAGGTTATTTGGCCATTTATGTAATTTGACACTGACAGTTATAGACTGTGTGCCTGGTTAACGAACTGTTTTGAGTGGATGGTTTTATCATACGTATGTTCGGTCATGCATCATGCATTAATAGAAATCGTGGATTTATAGAACTGTTTAATAAACGATTTCCTTTTAACTAAAATGAGTCATAAATAAACGATCGACGGAAAATAATATTTAATAATAAATACCTAATTATTAATATCAATGTCAAACCCGGATTACAAGCTTGATTTTTTATGTTCGAATGCGAATTTTGCTTAAATCTAAGATCTGATCATTGAACAGTAGAACACCACCAACTTATATACCTACAGTGAGCGCGTAAAGTATGGAAACATGAGAAAATCTGTGAGACGGTACTCTATTTTAATAAATCTTTGAACACGCCGATTTTTAATAATTAAAATGCACATTTGTGTGGAGAATTACGACGTCATAGACAATTTTTTTAAATGTTCACCCCATTTTTTCTTACTACTTCGTATATCATTTCTAAATGGCATCGGAAATATTTTAAGGTCTTACAGAAAAAAATTATCTAAAAAAAGACATAAAAGACAAAAAATTGTCAAATATTGATAATTGTAGGGTAATTGTAAATTGAATATGAAATTGCGATTTGGCTAGAATTAATTGACCAGATAACAAATCTGGACGAAAAAAGAAAATCTATCGCGCAACGTCTTAAAAAATGGGGCGAAAGTGTCAAAAAACGCCAGTTTGATAATTTTTACAAATTTATACAAATTTATACCAGCTGAATCCTAGAGCTGTTTTAGAGACCTCATAGACCTCATTAGAATCTCATAGTAAATCGCATTTTGTTCCCAAATGTTTTTTTAAACATTTACAGTTATTCTTTGAGTGGGGTGCGGATGACCCCATAAAACAAACACAATAACCTGACATGTGAACTTTTGAGCTCAGATTCGCATTCAGCACAAATAAATCAATCGAGTAGGAATCGAGGTAGCTGGGCTGTCCTTGAACGATCCCTAAAGGTTAAAAGCCTAAAGCTTCAGAGTGTGAGCTGTTATTTAAGAATAACTCACGCATCAGACTGGTTGGTTTCTGAACAGCTCACACATCAGACCTGTTGGTTTCTGAACAGCTCACACATCAGACCTGTTGGTTTCTGAACAGCTCACACATCAGACCTGTTGGTTTCTGAACAGCTCACACATCAGACCTGTTGGTTTTCTGAACAGCGCACACATCAGACCTGCTGGTTTAAAGCAGCTCACACATCCGACCTGTAGGTTTTTGAACAGCTCACAAATCAGACCTCCTTGTTTTTGAACATTTCACGCATCGGACCCGTTATTTACGAGCAGCTCACAAGTGTGAGCGTACCTAACTTCAGAGTAGTGTGACGGTCACACTACTCTTAAGTTAGGTACGTTTGAGCTTTTGACCTTTAAGCATACAATTTTAGGGGTCGTTCAAGGTCAGCAGCAGCTGCCGCGCTTCCTACTCAATAGCAAACTCCTATTCGCTTTCCAGAAACAAACAAAAGTTATTAAAATAAGTAGTGATGGGCATGACGGAAGTCAAACTTATGTAAATGTATGTAAAACGACTACTAAAAACCTATTATTAAAAATCTATTATTCAAAATCGATTATTGAGGATCAGTAAAAGTACTGCAATACCTATTATGATACTCAATATATAATATAAAGTTCTAATTGATCAGTTGCGTGAAACGCCCATAGAACTTTAAAAAATTCAACCCCCATGGGCCGCGTGCAAAAACAACCAACTTAGAATACTGACGCTTGGGCCGTCAGTATTGTAAATCACTCATTTTTAGACAAGTCTGGATCCGATTTGCGGTGCCATGTAGTTCGGTGCGGGGAGTCTCCATTCCTCTCATTCCACCCTGACATTCAATTTTAAGGTTGGTGTTGAAGCGATCTCCCAACCGGCGCTACAATGATAGATTGATCTGCGCGCAATCGGTCAAACGAACGTACAAAACAATCAATCCTCTATCGACGACGTTCATCATTGAGCATTTCCGGCACTGCTCCCTAATGGTGGGGGTGATGATAATGTTAATTTGTAGCCGCGCCACCTCTGCGCGTACCAGATGCATTAAGAAATTAATTGTTCCTGGTTCGGTTCGGTTCGTCTCTGTAAATTTTAATTAATTTTCATTTTCCTGCATGAGCGAGGAGAACTTTTGTAATTGCGTCAGTTAGCAGATAGTGGAGTGGTGGCCGCGAAATATAGGAAACGCGATTGCCACGGCACACTGCGAGATATTTCCGGAAGATTTGACGCCCTCAACTTTACACCGTGCACAACTTTATAGTTCAAATACAATTCCGGAGAGCACATCCGGGATCGGTATGGAGGAAGCGCACCCGGCGCAGCGCTGAGTTTACGTTTCGAAAGGTAAAATATAACTCGCTAGTTTTGGGTGCACGTAAACAGAAACATATTTGCAATTTATGTATTACATATATGGGATGGTGTGTGTTTTGGTAATATAATTCGATCGATTTATTAATAACACTGTGTTACAGTGAAAATATACTCAGGGCCGGCCAGAGCGGATTCAGCGCGTTCCCCTGAACCCGGCCCCGCGCATTAGACGGTCCCTCAAATAAAAAACTACTACAGTTTCTTATAAACAATTGTGTAAAGCATACTGAAAAAAGAGACATCAATAATAGAGGAATAATTATACTTTCCACTAACAAAATAACAGTATATTATTTGACGAGCGTATAATTAAGGATATAAATTGCGAGCATAAAGTTTACGTGTAATCATGCGAGAGATTTACGTCCATTGTGTTCGAGTCGAATACAACGTTTTATCTACGACACATAAATTCCATTTTATATCAAATATTTTAAATATAGGCGAGGCTGTCACATAACTGTCATCCACGTAGGTTTTGACAGCCTTTGTCACTAGCGTTGTATAATGATGATAATTCGTTCAAGTAATGAAGTCATTATTTGAACAAACTGCCATTATTATACAACGCTAGTGTCATTGTAATCACTGGCGTGTATCATGATGGGGATTATATAGTCATAGATACGTATGCAATGAACTTATTATAGGTGAGTCGTAGATAAACAATATTTTGAACCAATCAAACTTTTCGCCACTGACTGTACACTAATAAATTTGTATTTTTTGGGATGATAGGGCTCAAAAAAGGTGTTCTTTAAAACATTAATTTAAAACATAATTCAAATTGTAGCAATATGTAGAATTGTTTTAAACTTTTAAGGGCACCATGGCACATTTTGTTGTATTATTCAAACCCTGTGAATTAGAACATTTGTTTACCTTCTTCTTGGAACTCCCTTAATAGGCAATCTTACACTCGGCGACATTTTGTATAATTCAAGTAAATAAGTTACTTCATTAGAGGCAACAATTTAAAAAATGTATTTTCATATTTACTAAATCTATTTGTTACAACAAAAGAACGTATATACGAAGAAATTATGGTAAGGAAAAGAGATCAAATTGACAAACTTTTGTGGCGACGATTCCGGACAAACTGCTAAAGGTATCGGAACTTAGAGCTGAAAGAAGTTTTGTTCAAAAGTGTCCAAAGGAACTGGAGGTTTACTCTTATAATTTCAAACATTTTGCAAATGAGCCGCCATTTCTGTCATTTTGTCAAAATAGTTAAATAATAAATTAAAGTAGAGGAAATTTTGTATAATTTAGGTCCATGACATTTTTTGGTAAAATTAATAGAGGTCTACCGCAAGAGCCATAAAGATTATAATTTTCTTAAATTGATAGAAATAAATAGAAATAAATATCTAAATCATATTGATAAAACAATATTTCAATTAAATGGCTCTAATTACAACCCCCCCCCCCCCGCTTATGTCCCGGTTTGCCTCAACCAAATTCTGGTCACGAAAGATTGTAGATAGTAAGTTTTAGTAAGATATTGTACATGAGTGGCAAATGTCGGCACACACTCGGCACACATGTCTCCAAGGATTTGTTTATTTAATCAAGCCGGGTCGGTTTCAATAATGTGCGGTTTTCCGGGTTTGTCAGGGCGAAAACATCGCCGCCAGTCCAGACAAGTGGCACTGGCAGTACATGTGGCTCCGGCCACATCGCTATTGTGCACCAGCCAGAGAGACTGGGTTAATTAGCTCGCCAAACTAGAATCCTGATTAAGAACTTGACAGTCGAGCATATATTACATTCCACCGCCACCCTAGGAAACAAATAGAACTATTCGAGCCCCGATCCTGCCCCCGAGTGGCAATGTCAGCCTTCGGTCCTCAACCTAGACCACTAGCGCCTCCTAGCGACGTCAGTCGTGGCGTTGGCGGCGTCTTGTCGTCTTATGCCGTTCCTCAGTGCTCGCTCGGTCTAATTGAGTTTCCGGAGACTCACTGATTAAGCCGCCGAACCGCTTACTTTTAATATCGATTCAGTCCTGGTACGGACCAAATGGCCTCTTATCTCGCGGTTCGGATTTTCATCAGCTGGACTCCGGGGCCAGCATATGTATGTGGTTGAGATGAATAACGTATTGGTGGCGTGTCATACATTTCTGAGTGGCAATGTCACCAAAAGGAACTTATGCAGTAAACTAACTGCGGATGACTTGTAATAGTGCGTCGGTTGGGTAAAATCTGGTTATTAAGTAACCATAATTTTAGTTTTAAGAACTTTATCTAAGTACCACAACCTTAACCATTATGAAATTTATCTCTCTAAACACGCTCAGCACGTAAGTTCTTGCAATAGGACCGATGCAGAATATTATCAGACGAAGCTCATCACTCTTACCATGATAATCACTATTTGAACTCAATAAAAATGAACTGAAACTCTAAACCAACCGAATATTTTTGAACAGTTGTCAGATTATACAAAACACATTAAATTTAAAATTAAACACAAAATAAGGAAGTAATGATCGGCTTACTATTTACAAAAGCACACACCACAAACCACATTTTTAATACTAAGCAATGCTTGAAACTGGTTTGTTTTACATCTTAAACCACTCTCTATCTCTTCTCAATGCAAATGAATCTACGCCTCACCTATTTGTTTATTAGCCCTAAAAGCATAAATATCTCGCTCAGCAGTTATTATACAGTTTATGACAAAAGTCATAAATCTATTACCAAAGAAAGTTTCACAGGGACCTCGTCTAGAATAATTTATGTCATAAAAAATATATGTTACAGTCGCGTAATAGACCGTCAAGACTATGGTATCAAATTATATGCGATAAGAATGTCTCTCGCAGGCCAACGCGCGATAACGTTGATTCCACAAACAAAAATAATGCCAATTATCGCATACTTACTTTAGTATATTCTTTATCATACGCAGTATGATAAAGTATTGTAATAGTGCCGAAACAAAAATGAGATTTGAGCGGAAATAAGTCTTTTTGGGTCCCCTGAAATTTTTTTTTATTTTTATTAGAATAGTCTATAAAATTAAGGATCAAATCAAATGATGCAAGGTAATTTTTATTTATTTATTCAAAATATAGATTCAAATTATGTTGTTATGGTTATTGTGGTTAAATTAAACCCTCATAAAACAGCCCTACGAAAAGTATACACGCTCTCCCAATAAAGTGGCCTCGTAAGTAATTTTTCCTATAAATATAATGACAAAAGCCTGGGCGCACATTTCATAATTATTTTCGCCCATACTGGCTGTAGCATAAGATTGTAACAAGCCGAAGTCATGTTTTCTAAACACCTTCTATTTTGGCTATTTATTTCATCATACGCAGTATGATAAAACATTGTAATCGTGCCAAAAAGAAAATTGAGATTTTCAGTTCTGACCAAGGTACAAAAAATGGCTGTGTGTGTGTATGTCTGTGTGTATGTGTGTACCCGATTTTTGTGGCCACGATTCCGGAGAAACTACTAACGGTATCGGGACGAAAGTTCATATTTAGAAGTTTTATGACCAAGCTTAGAGCTGAAAGGCTTTTGGTTCAAAAGGGTCCAAATGAACTGTAAGTTTCCTCTAAACATTTTTCAAAGATTTTGCAAATGAATTTTGCAAATGATTTTCTGTAATTTCGTCAAAATAATTAAACAATAAATTAACGTAGAGGAAACTGTGTAATTTATGTCTATGACATTTTTTGGTAAAATTAATTATTATTAATTATTATATTAATACTTTTGACAATACTTACTGTCTATATTGTCAAAATATTTGTCAAATCCTTAGTAACTTGTGTTATTTTAATGCAGACACGATCGATTTCGATCAAATAGAATCTCATGCAGCTACACTATTCATTTTATATATTGTATGATAAAGTAATGTGCCTGGCCACATCAGATTTTTTTATTTGTTAATAAATTTTAACGTAACCAGTTCGAAGATAGATGTTTTTAATCATTGCAACTTTTAAAAGAGCAGATTAAGAACAGAATCATTTCTTAACTACTGTCAATTTGGTCGATGTGATATAATACAGACACAGTTCTTTAACCTTAATACCTTACAATTTGTATACAGGTGTCCGTAATGTTGACATCTTGTAAGCTTTTTTTCCTCATTTCTTTTTTTTTAATTAAAATCCGTGTGTATTGGTCAATTTTATATTTTGCTTATACAATAAAGTACTTCACAAGTACTTATTGGAAAGTTTTAGTTATTTTTTAGTTATTTTTTGTTGCGATTAAGTCTGAACCACAGGTTCTTTTAATATGTTTTTTACAGTTTTCGAAACAGGCAACCACGTGTCTTCACCCGTCAGACTTTTCAATAAATTGGTCCCAATTTAAATAACATTTAACAGTTTTTTTATATATTCTAAAAAAGGTAATTTTTCGTGATCTCTAAATTCTCTAAATTGCCTTTAAGGAATGCTTAAACCATAAACTTTAATAGTATGTATTAGGGTGGTATATTAACTCGAGCCCCAAGAGGCAGAATAAATTTGCAAACACATCCAAAATAAATTTAATTTAATAATATTTACAAAAAAATGAATTGTACCGATCAAGTCTACCGATCAACTAAATAAAAAAGAGAAAATAACCAATTAACTTTTCAGTCTAGATATAAAAGTATTTCGCATATTTCACAGTACTTAATTTGTCAAAAGTGCTGCTCTTTTAAGCATGGAGCTCGTGTCTGAACATTTGTTTAGTTTTTTATTTTATTTTTTCGACAAATTGTATGAAGGAATGCAAGAATACGTCAAATAATTTTAACATCCGAAACTTTTACTTTCTTTACTTTTTGAGTGACATTTAGTTAACATCAGTAAAAAATTGTGTATGGACTATTGTTCAATTTCTTTTAATTATTTTTATTTACTTTTTATTAATGTTATAGCCCATCATTTGTGCACAGTCTTCGTTTTCACATTAGTTGATATGAATTCTCATTTTTATTTATATTTTGTTAATATTTCAAATGGGTAACCATATCAGGAATTAAGTTAACTTTTTACTCAGTATGATAATTAGTTTCTAAAAAGTAATCAATAAAAAGTTTCATTTCAGTTTGATTTTGTTATTGTTAACTTGTTTTGTAATTTATTTGCTTATAATATTTGTGTCCTTTCGTTTTTGAAATGTTTTATAGTATTTCTTCTTTAATTGTTTTAGAAAAAAAAATATGGGCGTTTTCTTTCTAACAAAAAATGTAGGGATAAAAAGTTGGATCCCTGAATACCCCCTCCCACACGACATACGTTTCCTAAACTGTTTTCAGTACAATCAGCAACTCCCAAACAGTGCTATCGTACAAAAATTCTTCACACTATGTCTCTACACTATGTCTATAGATACGCTGTAAGCTACAAAATCATCGCATTTTTCGCGCATAATCCCGGATCACCGTAACATTATAAACAACTTTCCAAATTCCCGATAACACATTGGCGTATCTTATGATGCTCGGTACAGCTAGGGCGGTGAAGTGAAATATTTGTCACCCATAAATGTTATTTGCGCGGGCATGGCAATGAATTAACTGCATGCAGCACTCTGTAGGGAGTTTGACTAATAAATTATGTTCCAGAAACCGCCAAGTTTAGGTAAACATATTACACCTTTGCCACACTTTGTTAGACACCGTTTGTCAGTGTGGTACTACACGAGGGGGGCAAGGCTCCGTCTAGCTGCCGAGACCGCTCGACTTACTTCGCTGCGGTACACATAAATTTTCAATGGATTTTATGATGCAATGCACTTCGTACATGTTTTGCAGCGAAAACTGTTCCAATGGATGCGGAAAAATTAAAGTTTGAGCTTATACTGCGCTATCTTATACTATATAAATACATAGACGATATTTGCGGTATTAGTGTTAGGGTTACAAAACCTTATTTTCGAACTCAACATTTTCAAACACATACCTCCAAGGTCTATAAAGTAAAGTAAAGTAAGGTAAAGTTTATTCTTATAACATATCTACATGTCAAGAAAAGTCAAAATAATTATATTAATTGTATGAACACTGGTTCCATGGACTGGTTAAATATTACTCTTGGGTATAGAAGGCCATTTTAGCGAGGTAGACCTTGATCTTAATTTTGAAGACTGGTGCTGGTAGATGTCTGATGTGAATCGGTAATCTATTGAAGTATCGGTAACCCTAATATCTGTTGCCTGTTTGGCCTTTCGTTTTTAGATCCTCTCTTGTTCCTCTCTTCTCAATGCTTTTCAGATACACCAAATTCTGTAAGATGTACGCGCAGGCTATTGTCAATATTCTCTGTTGCTTGAATATTGGCCTGCAATGTTCAAGAGAACATTGCAGGCCAATATTCTTGGGTGTACACCCAAGAGGGTGTACACC
This sequence comes from Melinopterus prodromus, assembly GCA_964023965.1. Taxonomy (NCBI): domain Eukaryota; kingdom Metazoa; phylum Arthropoda; class Insecta; order Coleoptera; family Scarabaeidae; genus Melinopterus; species Melinopterus prodromus. The sequence continues at coordinate 70,297,409 of OZ030391.1, forward strand.
CACAACAGCTCTGACTGCCTTCTTCTGTAGGGTGAACAGTCTCGAGGCGTGGGGAGGATTGCCAAAAATCATGGGGCCATAGGTCAAGTTACTGTGGAAGAGGGCAAAATAAACTGTTCTTGTCGTGATTTCATCTGATACTCGTCTGATTCGTTTAATGGCATAGATTGCTGTGGATAACCGCAATCTGAGGACAGCTATGTGTGGCAGCCAGGTCAACGTAGCATCCAGGTCGATGCAGAAGTTTCACTGATACTGCTTCATCTCCAGCTGTTTCTCTCCGTGACCTGAATGAAATGGTCTGGTTTTTGTCTGTGTTGAGTTGGAGCAGGTTGGATGTGAACCATTCCATCACACTATTCTCAACCTCCGCGTTACAGATAGAATTTCCGTACAGGACGGTGGTATCGTCAGCAAATTGTATAGTCTGCGCAGCAGAAGGTACATGTATTGGTAAGTCGTTCACATAGAGAATAAATAGAACGGGGCCAAGAATACTTCCCAGTGGTACACCGCAGGAAACTTTCCACAGGGTAGATTCACCTGTTGAGGTAATTGTTTTCTGGAATCTGTTGCTTAAATATGATCGGAACAGAGAAAGAGGCACTCCCCGTATGCCACACCATTCTAGCTTCCTAAGTAGGATATCATGATCCACCGAATCAAAGGCTTTGCTAAGCTCGCATAGCATGGCTCTCAGCTTTATCATCGAGGTTGCCAAGTATTGACTCGGTGATTCGGATCATTGCGGAAATTGTTGACCTGTTCTGGCGAAACCCAAACTTGTTATCTAGCAATACGTTTGCCTCAAGATACCCGACAACTCTCTCCTTTATCGCAGCCTCATAAATCTTTGACAGTACTGGGAGTATAGAAATGGGGCGGTAGCTGGTCTCTTGTGTTGGGTCCACCTTTTTGTATCCGGGGTGTATCACTGCATGTTTGAGTGGAACCGGGAAATTACCTGTAGAGAAGGCTTGGTTAATCAAGACGGTAAGCATGGTAAGTACGTGTACCTGATATGGTAACTGTTAGATTTTTATTAACCAACAAAAACTAAAGAAATGCAGAACCACCTACACACTCATGCAGTCCTTTGGGTTTTAGCTTATATATTAAAAGCCTATTGTAGAAGGTGTAAACAAAAAGGACTTCGTGTACTGCGTAGTCCAACAACCTGATGAATGAGAACCGTCCCAACAACCATACCTTGCTCGAAAACAGAGAAACACAAGAAAATAAAAGATCGAATCAAATTCCACTAAATCAATTGCTGTTCAAATAATAAAACCAGATTAAAAAACATACATAAAAATTCCACAGCCAAAATAACACGCAATTTGACAACTGTATCTGTAAATAAATCTGAAATAAAATTTTAAAAAATAGAGAGACCACCATACTGGAACATAACATTACATGCAGTATTAGACAAACTAGAAACTGGTTTGATTTTAAAACGAAATCTATACAGAACTGGAATTCATTTCATATAAAATATGAAATGTATCAATCCATGTGTGGTTGGTTACTTTTGTTATACATATTTTTCGTGTATCTGGCATATCAACAGCCACACAATCAGACAAAATAATTTTTTTTCTTGTTCACACGTTGTTAGAATTCGTAATAAAGCTTCGCGAATATGAATTACGGGAGCCATTGTCTATAAACAAAACAAATTACACTGGTAAATAAATTTTATATAACTAAATATGAATATGCGTACATTTTGATTTGTTGTCGGTTACTTTAACATAATTATGCTTTTATTGTTAATTTAGACGTGCTGATTACAAATATGGCCATAAAAAATGGTAAAAAGTATTCGAATGAACAAAAATTCCGGACCATGAAAATTGGGGTATGCTAATACTAGTTTGTAAAAATAAGGTTAGGAAGGTTGGGAGAACAAACATTCTTCTATTCTCACCATTTTGTTTTTTGATTCATCCTAATATCTAAATTTTTGTAGAAGAAACTGTTTCAACTAATCCGATGGCGATGTCAGTGTTGAATTATTCATATATTCAACCGACTTTTTTAGTTAATCGAACAACAACAAAATATTCAAGATGTCCTCATGATGAGGACCAATAATTAAGTTAATTTGGTTCACTCAAATGAATAATAAATTAAATACATGCTCAAATCATTTATTTTCCTGTGCATGATACAGTATAAAAATATGAAAAGCGGCCGTTCATCAGTTGCTAAACGTCATATTAAACCTAATCCTAAGTAGGTAAGTCTTGTTCCATTAACTTTAAATCTCGTTCAATTTATGATCGGGCAACAGAAGATAATCATCTAATTCCCATTCCTCATCCTTCGGCTTGGTCTGCTTGATATCAATATCATCAACATCCAGAGGCTTACCATTCGCCCCCAAGGAAAAATACGGAATCAATTCTTCCGGTATATTACCTTTTGGCAACGCGTTTTGCAGAAAATTGAAACTGTCGTGTTCATCATGTGGCCAACTTTTCGTAAACTTGAAATTCTAAAAGCAAATATCGAAGAGAGTTTGCCGATAAGTTGAATATAATAGCACACAAACCTCCGGTAAACAATGGTGTTTTAGACAATAATAGTCTTGTCCGCCTTCTCGATGACACCACGTACCATCAGGAAAATACGGGGAAACCCCTAAATCGTTCAGTTCCATCCGTGGCGTGTAATATGTTCCGTCGTTTTTCCTGCAAAATATTGCGCATCCCATCCATATACGATCTAAAAGTTAGTACTACAATGTTTTAAACAACGTCAATATTCACGTCAAGGAAGAGGTAACTTTCAGGACCCATTCATTGGCCATACTCAAGGACAATGGAGTGCAGACTCTGTCGATGAAATACCTGGTTCATGTGGTGACTGAAGTCCGGCACCTTTGCTGTCCAATTCTGGTATCAATTCTGAATACTGTTTACATTTATCAGATGCATAATCAAAAACAGTTTGTCTACCAGAACACACCTGAAAATAATATATTGTGTGAAGTTATATACCTAGGTAAATACAAGTGACATTATTCATGTGATTATACGGCATTCAGACGTCTATATCATTCAAACCGTTATGTTAGTTACATAAAAGAGATATAAAAGCTGTTTTATAACCTATAATACTTTGAGCAATAATTTGACAATAATATTTTTTTTACTTTTAGCTGACCTTTAGATATAATCGCATAGGATATTGTCGCCTATCACCCTTATAAGTATATTTTCGGAATATTGATTCGTATGTTTGTTATATTGTGTAACTTTGTTACTTTGGGGGTGGAAGCGGGAGATAAATGATTTATTTCTTACTTATAATGTAAAATAGTTCTTAAAAAAAAATAAACAAATAGTAAATAATAATAATTGTCTTAGTTTTGATGTAATGAGTAATGACTACCGCTATCTTCAGAAAACTTATTTTAAAGAAAATCAATAACCTCTATTCGCGTACTACCACCCCTACAATAACAAATCTTCTTTTAACAAGAGCCTATAAAAATATAAAAAACGTTTTCAAAAATTAGTATATCCAAACTGAAATAAGCAATAAAATGTAGTGTAACAAAATCAATTTTCATAAAATTACATTTTACAGTCCTATAATACCAATAACGAAAACTGCACTAAAAGTATAGCTATAGAAGAGTTTTGCAGCTTTTGTTAATTGTCTCAAGTTAGCCAACATGTTACCTACTTAGTACAAAACATTCCCAAAACCGCGAAATAAAACCATGCTCCCCTCTATTTTCGACAACCGCAGCCAAAACTTTGAAAAAATTGGTATTAGAGGTATACGTAAACTTTCCAGGAACAGTATTACGATGTTTCCAAAAGCTATACTATAGTTCTCGATAAATTAGTTATTAATACACCATAAGTATCAAAATAAATGAAGAATAACTGCGCTATATAAGGTCACCCTCGGGGCATAAACATCCGATTGCCCTTGGTACATAAATAACTATTTCAGCACGATTACAATACTTTGTCATAAAGTAAAACTGATTTTTCCTTTGCTACATAGAAAAGAACTAGTATACCAAATTTCATAAAAATAAGGTAAAGTAGTGAGGTAAAAAATAAACACTATAAAACTGTGTTGACTTAACATGAAATAAGGGTTCTTCGCAAAAGCTCTATACGTATATTTATTTCTATTTTTATTACCGTTTATATTTATTTATACATATGTATACTCATATATAGCGTACAAATTCGGTGAAGTGTTTAAGAAGAATTTCATTAAAATCATCACCTAGAAACTTCAAGATGGATTCAATAATAACCTTGGGAAAATCTGTCCCCATGTGTCCTTAAACACTTTTGCGTTTCTCTGTAACTATAGCTGTCAGAAACAAAACAAAAAAACAATAACCTGTCTACGTAGTTCGTACATAGGTGAAAGCGTTCGTTTCGTTATATCTCGCGCAAAAATTCAAAAATACAACTATAAAATAATGATTGTTTTATTCAGATCAGCAACCTCGTATATGATAACTTTGTGGTATCTACAAATGCTGTAATCTTTTTAAGTAATTTCTAAAATACATAATATATTTATGTAATTTTATGTAATATATTTATGTACTTTTACTGCAGTACATCTGCAGTTATAGTAAACTAAAAGAAGAATTTCATTCTAATCATCATAACTACCTGGATGTCTTTACAAAGTACAGTTTCGAAGCTTGGTCCTTCGCATCCTTTATCGGTATTGACAGGACGTGGATTATTACATTCCCTATGTCTAGTCTGAAATCCTCTTGACTTCACTATACATCCATCATTGCATTTCCCATCTTTCCAAGGGCTCCAACCACCTGGTTTGACCTTAACTGGTTTGTTTATAGATCTGACACAATCTCCACCATTGCAATACTGTGTACATGAGAAAATACAGTTTCCGTAATCATATATATAAAGGAAATGAGTTGGACATGAGGCGACATTGGTTCTTTGAGAATGAACCCATAGAAAAAATAAATAAATAAAGAAGTGTAAAAAGTAATCAATAACTCTCTTTTTCCTTACCATTCCACGATTGCATTCGGTTCCTTCTAAAGCAGGTCCTGCAAAATAATAACCCGACCTATGCGGTGTCTTACAACGTAAATTCTGACAAATCGAATCCTGATTCGGAGCCAGATATGCATCCTTATCAGTTAACAAAATCTCGCACTGCCTTTTAGCGGTATAGGTCTGACCTGGGGCGTCCAAGAATTTTGAGTGATCGTCGCGTTGGTTCTGGACTCCTTCATCTTTCAAGCATGCTTTGGAGCTACCACAGAGGAAATCGTGTTGAACAATGGCTGTACAAGTTTATTAGAATTACCCCAAGTTTAACATGATCTTTGCACTGCATGAAGACCACTGGGTTTCACCTTGAGTACCTCTGGATGGTGACATGATGTAACCTTCTTTTGGGCAATTGTTTCCTTTGCTGTCATGGTGCATACCTAAACTGTAAACATTGCAAACGATAATGTTTCAAATATGAAGACACGTGTCTGTTGCCTGTTGCTGCTGATAAAATCATAACTGTTTTTCTATTTAAAAAATTGTTTCCAAATTGTACAATTTATTATAAAGTTTGTATGTGTTCATCAAGGATCTGTACAACTTATAATTAATACGGTTGTGGCGACAACAAAAAGGTAACTCGGATATGTTCCATTTTTTTAACTAGAAATCCGCCATTCTAAAAGTTGTGAGCTACTATTTGCTTATCTGTGAACAATTTCTCGTACTTTCTATGGTTGAACGTATATATAAGAAGAGAGAAAATGTGGATTATTAATTTGTATGTTTCTGAATTTACTTGTAAAATAAATTACATTCGACGAGAGGAACCAAAATTTTGGATTCAAGTTAGAAAGGAATATCTAGCCTTCTTTGTGAATAGTTTATGAAACCGCTGGAAAGAGGTGTTTTCAGCAACCTACGTTTAGAAAAATTGCATTTTTGGAAATGCTTTTAATAGAGAAAACACAGCCATCAAAAGCAGTCGTTTGAATGAAAACTATTGTCTTATTAATTGAAGTTATCACCAAATCAAAACCCGAAAATTATAAAAAAAAAAAGGCAGCTACGACAGCTATAATTACGAAGATTTTCAAATATTTGCCTTTTAAATGTTCTATTTAAATCAGTAATAATTCAATTTAGTATCCATAAGAAATAAAAAAAGTTTAATATCGCCCAGCAAAAGCTTGCGGACAAAAACATTTTCTGAGAACAAAAATTGATTCAGAACATGCTCTTATCTAAGAATCCATCTGTTAGAGTTTCTATTTATCGTAATAGCAAAGTTATTCCATAAAAAAGAAATTGACAGTTTTTGCTTTTTCTGTAATATCCAAGTATCCATGTACAATTTTGAGAAAGCAAAAAACGTTCTGTATAGTATGAAACTTTTGTACCATTTAACCGACATCGTACCTACTACCTTGTACAGTTTCCGCGATCTCTATATACATCATATTCCGTGAGACACCCATGTATACGTTTTGACTGTTATTATTAATTGTTAGTATAATAATCCCTACGGAAAAGGAAAGAACTCAAAACAGCTGAACAATTTTCCAATTTTTTATATGATTTGGTGAAGAAATAGTTACATTAAAGCAGTCATGAAAAGTAGAGCCGCTTGACTCACACTACCATGTTACTGAAACCATCCATACGTATGATTTGTGTAAATCTGAATCAATTAAATATTCGTACAATGTACAAAATTGATAAACTTCCAATAAAAATAGTAGGTAGCACTTTTGAAATTTCGTTCGTCGGGCTGATTTACAATACTTACTTATGTCCTATTTCATGCGCCAGAATATATACACTAGTAAATCCAGCGCTGGGATAAGGTTTTCCAAAAATATTCGTGGTTCCAAATTCGGCAATAATGCAAGAATATTGTCCATAGCACACCCCTCCAACTGTGGCCAATCCCATAGTAGCGCCATCTTGTTTTCCATTCTCGTAGGCAAAGAAATCCAACCTAAAATGGTGGTATAATTTAGTAAATTAAAATCATATCAGTTTCCGGCATACCCTGAAATGTACAGTCCCATGTCCCAATGTTCAGGGTCATCATCGCCAGCTGGATTAATGCTGTTTTGATATGCACAGAACGAATTCAAAAGTTGCGAACGTTCTCCATTATAGCTCGGCATATCAACCGGTTGCCGTTTTATGATGTCCAGCCTAACCAAAACGATCTCCAAGCGCGTTCCAAGGCTTGGATGATGGTACAAAGCTTGTACCTAAGATGAACATAAAGATAATAGAAAAACGTTACCATGAGAGACGAATTTCAATGATATGATGATATGATATGTGATATGATGTGATCATATGTCCTCAATATCAAATTACAAAAGAAGTAAACAGACTAAATAACTAACCCCATTTAGGTATGCCAAAAGCATATCTCTTAATTTTTCATCATTGTTGTCTGAATAAGAAGCAAAAATCTTGTAAGCAGCTTCGTCAAAAAATAATCCTACTTCTAAAGTGTACAATTCATTTTGTTGGGCTTCCGTTTGTACAAAATGTTGGTTATATTTATGTCGATAATTCTGGTTTAGCAATTTCCGATTCACTATGACATCATTAAGTATTAAGCTGGCGTTTGGAACCTTTCTGACAATATGTGGATGATGATCTTCTCGTTCAAACTCCAACAAAGGTTCGCTTAGCATTAGGGCTTCCTTGTACTCATCGCTTAACGGACTTATTTCTAAAGTTGAATTGTCGAGGAAAATGAAGCCAGTCTAAAAATTAATTATTCAATTTCTACAAAATATTTAACACCAGGTTCCTTCAAACTTTTTACCACTTACAACTGATTTTTGTTCACAAGTGCTGATGGAGGCAACAATTTTCGAATTTTTATGCAAAAACAAGCACGTTTTATTCGTCGCTGGTAAAAGAAACGAATTGTCACCATCTTGAATATGCGTTTTATAATTTCGCAGATTTGTATTTTCTCTCATTTGCAGCGCTATGGGTCTTAAAACATTGATTATATTGGTTTCATTCATACCTACTTTGTCTAGCTAGGGCTTTTTCTTACCGTCCAAATGCTGTAAATTCAAGCAATGTTTCGTCAATTTCTTGTCCATTTTCAGTAACAGCTTCGCGTTTGGGCAAAACGACAGGCAGTAAAACTACTTCGTATTCTCCTTTGTCGAATTTCGATGAATCTGTATCAATAAATTCATTTCTATTGATATAATCAAATGAAAGACAGGACCTTGTTGTATACACAAACAATAATAATAAATGTTTCATGAACATTGTCTTTGGCTTGTACCAAGTTTCCAATGACAAAATTTTTACCCTTATATACATAGTTTGGACATGCTGGTAGCGCACCTGTTTGCGTTCTTTGCATTTTAAACGCAAGTTATGTCTAGATATATGATAATTTTATGTTTGGCGCAGGTGTTGTTTTGTTTGTATTGTAAATGCTAATTTAAAAAAAAATAGATATTTAAAAATAGATAATTAACATGATAACACGAAGGAAAATATTTTTAGTTACTCAATTTACTTAGAAACACTCAATCTTAAAAATAAAATCAACTAATTTCAAAAAATTATTCGGCCATCTCCAAAAATTGCCAGCGCCATCTAGATTCTAGGCATTGATACTCATCAGAATTGAAAATGTAAAATGTGCAATCAAAAACCAATAAACTTAAATTAGTTAATATTAATTAATTAAAGAAATTATAATCCGATAAAAAATCTATGGATTGATAATTTATAATGATATAATTAAAAAATGTTCACATGAAGCTACTAAAGAAAACTGTCCTTCGCTAATAGGGTATTAAACTTCTAAATGTTGGCTAATCCAAACATAACCTAAGTTTGTAAACATAACCTCACAAAAGAACCTGAAATAACCTCGAACGTGTTTGCATGCTACAATTTATGTTAAAATAGGTACTATTTACTTTATAAGTATAGGCAAAAACTACCATTTTAGTAATAGATATGTTTCTTGGGGGCATATCGAAAGTTTCACGTTGTTTTAATTTAAGTGCGTTGTTAAAATCCTTTAATAATCCACGAAATAAATTTCGGTTTAGTTACAGGCAGATTAAGCAGCACAATGAGTGAACAAAAAATGTTTAGAAAGCCCAAGTATGATGGCAGAAGCAAGAAGCGGAAATGGGAGGAACGTAGATCCGATAAAGGTGAAGCATTCAATTTTCCTAAGAAAGAAAAAGTTGAGGATAGGATTAAGAAACGTAAATACGTTTTGTTAATGGGATATTCTGGATCAGATTACTTTGGAATGCAACGGTAAACAAAACTAATATTTTGTTTTTTGATTGTGACCGTTAATTGAAGATTTTGCATGTTTTAGTAACCCAACAATGAAAACAATCGAAGAAGAATTGTTCAAAGCACTCTTAAACACTCAACATATAACTGAAGAAGCATTTAATCAAATACAAACGATACAATTCCAACGTGCGGCCAGGACAGATAAAGGCGTTTCTGCTGCTAGACAAGTAGTCTCAATAAAATTACGTGAGTTAAGCTAAGATAACCTGAAAGAAAATTCCAACCTATTGTATTTATTGTTTACTTTACAGCGGAAGTGGTAGACGTGGGCAAAATAAACGAGAATCTTCCGGAAGTCATAAGAGTTTTTGGTTGTAAACGGGTTACGAAAGGTTTTAACAGCAAATCGCAATGTGATGCTCGGACGTATTTTTATATGTTGCCATCAATAGCATTTTCTAAATATGGGGATACCGTCAGTATGGAGGAACATCGGTTAAGCGAGGCATCACGAGAAAGAATAAACTGTCTGTTAAGTCAGTATATCGGTACAAAAAATTATCACAATTTTACGTCGAAAAGGTTACCTGGTGATCCTAGCTGTAAGCGATTTATGATGTCCTTTATTTGTGAGGAACCGATTATCCGAAAGAATGTCGAATTTGCAGTACTTAAAGTTAAAGGTAAGAATAATGAAAATATTCAAAATTACCTTCTTATATCTGACCACTTTTTTTTAACATCATCAACAAAGTACTGTTACTTTTTAATGATAAATTACCAATTATAGTGAACTGTGTGTGTTTGTATTACAATAAGACGAGTAATAGATCCAAATTACGACTTGACTTTTGATAGTATATTTGACAAGCACTTAATTCACACTTTAATTTAGGTTGTAGCTCATAAGCATGAACTTTATATATGTATTAGCCATTTTGTGAGAGTTATATAAAATTCTAAATTACATTTCTTATAAATTATATTCATTCAATTATGTAGATCACAATTTGCCGTTTTATGACCATAACGCACCAAACTGTTGATACTTCCGTGGGAACAGCCATCGATAGGAAATGAAATAACTCATAGCCTAGACCAGCGTTTAACCTTTTTACTCTTGCGGAATCCTTAAAATTGGGTTAGCACCCCAACAAAAAATATTAGTGTTCTTTTCAATTTCATTGTAAATATCAAGTACGTAACCAAAACCATGTCCTCAAAGAAACGCATCTCAATTGTTACAAATTATTTCTACTGTGAAATTACTATACTTTTGTGTAAATATCCTGTAACGTTGTAATTTTACAGCAATGTGGATGAGGAATATGTGAAATTTATTATTTTTTAAATTTATTAAATTTTGATTGTGATATATAGTCAAAATTTGATAGCCATATCTATTTTCGCCTAGTATTGTAAATCACTGTATATTGATTTATTGATTTCGTATAATCGGAAGGACACATTTTTTTTCACAGAAGCTCAGGACTGGTCTGGTGATAGGTTAGTAATATTATCAGTGTAGAACTTTTACCCTGTTGATTTGTGACGTATTGCCGATTCAATTTCTGGTAACAAGGCCTCAATTAAAGATGTTGTTTATTTGACTTTTCATTTTAGCTTATAAAACAAATATACATATCGATAAGTATCTTTGTTCTATGTAGTCCTTGAAGAAGCCACAATTATGAAATATAGGACAAAATAAAAAAGTCTAGCAAACAACATCTTTAATTGAGCCCTGGTTAACCAAAATTTAATCAACAATACGTCACATTGTCAGGAATGTAAGATCATTTTGAAACCCACAGATCTGCCCTTTTCTTAGTGATAAGTTCCCAGTATGAGCTGCAGATTTTAATTATAGGTTTGTTTGTGTAGAAAATGAGAAATATTGAAAACAGATAAAGTTGAATTTTGACCAATAATTGCAAGTTCTTTGTCGACAGCATTTTTGATGTAGTTTATTACATTAATTTTCTGTGTCATTGCCAAAAAATCTGCCAGGTTGTTGTTTTCTATTATGTATTTGATTTTAAGTAACTGATAGATTTGATGTAATCTTGTCAGTTGAAGGCAATAATGTGCCAATGAATTTGTTACTATTTTAACACTGAACCCCTTACAATAATGATCAAGTAACGCTAGCATAAATAATGAAATTTTCATCTGTGGCTGTTTTTCGATATTCATTAATAATTTCAATAATAATAAAGTTATAATATTTGTTAATAAACAAAAACGAAATAAATAAAAAGTAGAAAATAATATTTTTACAGGTCAAAGTTTCATGCTTCATCAGATTCGTAAAATGATTGGGTTGACAATAGCAATAATGCGTGGTCACACAACAGAGGACAGCTTTACGAGAGCATTCACCCAAGATAAACTAAATGTTCCCAAAGCACCAGGTTTGGGTTTGGTCCTCGACTTTGTCCACTACGACCGGTACAACCAACGTTACGGAAGTGACGGCATTCACGAGACCTTAGATTGGGCTGAATCAGAAGAAACTGTTCTCAGTTTTAAAGAGAAATACATATATCCGACGATTATTGACACTGAAATTAACGAACGCAGCATGATGGAATGGTTGGAAAAATTAACTGGGCACAGTTACGATATCATTGACGAAGATGATAAAAATGATGACGAAAATAACAAAGACAGTGATGATGAAGGTAACGGCGACAATGATGATAAAGATGAGGAAAATGTGAAGAGAAGTGAAAATATCGAAATTGAGGATTCTGATAGTAGTAAAAAGATAGATACTGCATTGTTAGAGGTTGAGAATAGTGAGCAGAATAAGCAAGAAGTAAAAGGACAGGGAAATTTAGATGCAGAAAAAACTGTGCCTGTAAATACTTAATGTATTTTATTTGAAAATATATAAATTGATTTTAAACTTTATACCTTATCCAAGTACATTTATTTATCTATTTTTAAGACATGTCCCATGTAGTGTTTGAAAGCTGAAGATGGGCAAAGGTAAACCAAAGATGTTATCAACGTTTGGGAACATAGGCAACACATAGAAATAGATGTGCGAGGTATCAAACCAAATGGTAGCTCCCCTAAAAACTTTTTTTTTCAATTGGTTCCATTATTATCTCTCTTTAGTGAGTGGAATAGAAAAATTTCTGACAAAACTGACTTCATTTTAAAAGAGCTATCGGATGACTTTTTTCACATGACTTATTTTCCTTATGTTGGTACCATCTTTTGGTTGTATTTGCTCTTCAATGCACTTTCCTTATTAACGCTCCATTGCAAAAACATTGCAACTCGAACATAACATATTTCGTTTCGACTTTCTTTTTTGCTGGGAGTGGTCAGAGTGTCCCCCACCGTCAATCCCTAGTTACCAGTTATAGGCGGTGTTTAAAGCTCCTGACATCTGCTATCTATACCGGGCAGCAGGAATATGGGCAAGTAAGTATATTTCTGGCAATTACGCTTTATTATCGCAATTATAATGTTTGGGTTAAAACTGTACTTTTAAAAAATTCCATTTTTGTATCATGTCTCGGGCTAGATATTTTATATTTGAAAAAACCAAAGATGTCAAAGTAAAATTAATCTTTATCTTTCCAAAAAATTATTTTTCATCCAGCCCAACTTGTTATTTATCTAAGAAGTTACACTGAAAATTTCATAAACTTGAACAATAAATAACGCCTTTATTTGAAATCGCGTTTTAGGAGAGGTAGAACTGGGTCTTAAAAGTTGGTTTTATTATAAATAGCTATATGGCTATTTAAAATAGCTATATGCTAGTGACCAACTATCTCGGATTTGACAACTTGTGAAGCAAAGTATCCCAAATTTTGCCAGGTTTTCTGATGGTCCAGGATTTCCCAAACACCACTCATCAATTACAATGCTTATTTGTATTTTTGCACATTCCTTTTAAGATAATATTATCTGGTTAAAGGTAAAAGTCACTAACATTACAAATTACAAAAACCTGATTTTACCAAGGAATGCCAATAAATATAATATTTTCCAGAGAATTAATATCCTTTAGAGAACTTATAACACTTATTAATCGCTGCCGATTTTTTTTATGTAAGTAATAAAATAAGAACACAGAAAAATAAAATAGTTTTTTAATAACACATTGCCTTATAACATTTGCCGTTTGATATACACCTGTTAAACAAATTCCACAGTTGAGTACCAAAATTCACCTGTATACAATTTTATTATTGGTATGAAAGAATAATATATAAACTTCTGTACATGATCCCTAAAGTATTAACCCTTTTTTGTCATCACAAGAGTCACTTAATAAACTACAATCCAGCTTTAGGCGGTACACGTTCATCCCATATAGAAACACCGTCACATGCGCAGATCATTTTGGGGTTCTGGAACAAGCCCGAGGACCGAGCAATCACTCCGCAGACCAATCTCCGTTTCGAATCATATTCCAACAGAACAAGCGATCGCCCTATAAGGTCCGATACTTGAATTACATTATCCTCCAGTCTGAACGCTGCCCTTCCATTTGAGTCCGCCTTTATTCTTCCAATGTCACCGTAAACTCGGTTCATGTTGAAGAAATCTGCTGGTTGGTAACAATCACCAACACTAGCGCAACCTGTTACAGAAAAATGATTATTATATACCAGGGTACACAAAAGTAATATAAATTCAATTCATGTAAAAACAATTTGCAACCAAAGGCAACATTTTAAAAATAATGTTAATAAGTGACCAAGGTGGAATAAAATTGGTATTGCAGTACATTTTGATGACCTAAATATTATAAGTTTATGACCTCAGCAGACATGATCGCCCTCTGCCACAAGATTGAACCACAAAATTTAGTTTTTTAAAGTATCTTCTTTCCAGCACATCAAAAATATAAAAAAAGTTGTAATTTGCATAAAATCAGTTCTTTTAAAGCTAATAGATTTTCAGCTGACCTGAGGCTGAGGGAAGTTGCTTGCTGTGTGCCAGAGAATGGGTTCTCAAAACCAATTTTTGACACATTGGATTCTTTGTAGTGATGTGGGGTACAATTCGGTTAGACAAGTTTTTAAATTGAAATTAATAAATTTGATAATGTGTTATGGGTTTATACCATAACATAAATTGAAAAACTTTAGTTTTTGAAGATTGCAAGGATCGAATGTGTATGGCACAAACGTTTTAAGAAAACTCAAAAGTCAAAAGTTTTGCAAGGTTTGGTTTGAGGCATTTGAAAATGTTTCTATCATAAGAGTTTGGTCTTAATTTTTAAAAGACATATAATTCAAGATACAAAAAGCTTTATTGTTTATTTATGTCAATTTTATGCAGCCCGGAAAAAGCAAACACAATTGACATCTAAAAATGTATAAGTTTTGTTAAACAATTTCCAAAAACCAGTAGCTGATCAACATTAAAATTGGGTGTATTTACATCGACAGCAACCTAACCCTAAAGAAATTGCAGAAACCAGAAACCAAAAAAATTACAGAAATTGCGTTTTCGGTGATATCATTTGCCCTGAAGACAAAACAAATCATCAAAAACTAATCTGCTCTAATCAATTTCGATATAAAAACCTTTATTTAGAACTGTGCTCAGAACTATACTAGATTTATATCTTCTACAACTACCTTTATCAATATTTTCTGTTAGACGTACCAGAAAAAAGATATTTTGAGAAAAGGATTGCGGCTGATTGCGCAGACAACACAGAAATTAGTGATGGGCGCATTCGGATTACATAATCGATTAAAATCGATTTTGGAAATAATCGTCATATCTCGATTATTATTTTTAAAAATCGATTTCTTAATAATCGATTTTAAAAATCGATTTTAACAATCGATTTTTCACAATCGATTTTAAAAATCGATTTTAATAATCGATTTTAAAAATCGATTTTAATAATCGATTTTTCATTATCGATTTTAAAAATCGATTTCTCTTAATCGATTTTAATAATCGATTATTCTTAATCGACTTTTTATAATCGATTTTTTATAATCGATTTTTCATAATCAATTTTTCAAAATCGATTTTTCATAATCGATTATTCTCGCTTTAAAGTCGAGTCGAATGAATTCTGCATTTGAGAAATTATTTGCTGCTCTGCTGGTGTACTCAGTAACCATGTGTGCACGCTCTATCGCTAACATCACAGGCGACAACATACATACAATATATTAATAAAACCGCTCAATTAATTCGATTTGTTAGAATAAAAAGGTGACAAATGTAAAATTTTGCGAAGCCTGGTTCAATGCTAAATTCTAATATTTCAATTACAACAGACAATATCAATTATATCATTAATTTTCGAATTATTTAAAAGACTTATCATTAAAAATTCATTATTAAAATACAATTATTAATAATCGGTTTTAATAATCGATATTTAATAATCGATTCTTAATAATCGTATTTTAATAATCAATTTTTAATAATTGTTTTTTAATAAACGATTTTGGTCCATTCGAATTAAAATCGATTTTTCATAATCGATTTTTCAAAATCGATTATTAAAATCGATTATGAAAAATCGATTTTTCATAATCGATTTTTCAAAATCGATTATTAATCGAGAATATCTCGAGAACCAAATCATACGATTTTGCAAATCACTCGAATGCTTAAAATCGATTCTATAAATAATAGGATTATGCCCATCACTAACAGAAATCTTGCAACATCAAAATGTACAAAGCATCTGCTAGAGACAATAAAATTAATATCTGAATTGGCAACAGTATTAAGGAGCATCTTATTTAATTATATCTCTTTTAGTGATGATTTTTAAGTATCAAATAAAGCACAAAGTAGATGGAGAAGAAAAAGAGATCTTAACATCTCTACATTAAAATAAATTGTAATTAACATGTGTTGTACATTAATTACACAAATAAACGTAGTGTAATCAGGCTCGTAGATAGGTCTCGCCATCTCGCGGTACCAATTTTTATTCTATTTACAGTTTAGATAGGCTCGATCTGTTGTGATTTTGGTTTATGTCACGTGAGTGCAGAACATTTGTAAACAACAATGAATGGTTAAAAACAGTAAAGGTCACCATCAATTATGCAGTTTAAGTTATAAATTGAATAAAAAAACAATTTAAAACTGAAAATTTTTTAGACTATATTTCTCAGTACCTTGGGAGAGGTCCCCAGATTCATGTACGTTCAGCTGGTAGAGGCCCTGTTGGAGCCCATCAACAGTACCATCAATTATACAAGTTTTCGATAACTGTACAAATCGTACAACACCCTTTATGGATGGTACTCCGGTGTCGAGAATTGAAACTGCCGCCTGTTGGCCGGCGTAACCCTTCACTACAGCCTTCTTCCCGGATTTATCAAAGATTTTCTGCACCTCGTCAGTACTCAGACGGGTGTCAACAACCACCGTGCCGGTTTTCAAGTTTATTTCAACATTTTTAATTCCTTCCACATTGGCAAAGCTCTTCTTTACTGCGTCCGCGCAATTCTGGCACGTCATCTGAACGGCAAATTCTATCTTTGTCGATGCCATATCGAAAATCTGAAATCGAATCACTAGAATTTTTTCGAAAAGTCATTACTCATTACTCATTCGTCATACCGAAACATGAGTAGTTTGACATTACGAAGAGAAGTTAGCAAAATTACTATTAAACATAATAAACCTTGCAACACAAACAAAACTACTGTTGATGGTTTCAGGGTTGCGAATTGGTGCCGCCTTTGATTATCCGTCAAACCGTTTTCATTTAAACCAGCTTCGGACGATCTAAACTTATAAAGCATTTTAACTATTAGCAATGGACGGAGAAATAGATGAGTCTTTAGAAGACGGAGAGGTATATTTCCATATTGTAATCCTTAAGTAACGTATCTAACCTAAGAACTTACAGATCAGTAATGATAGCGATAATTACACTCCATTACAACGACCGGAGAACTACTCTGTGAGTGTACCGATGGCGCGCTTTCCGATTTTGAAAAATGAGTCCGAATCCGAAGTGGAGGAGAGCTCTAGCGATTCAGGCAGCGACTCGGATCCTGCTGCAAAGAAACAAAAACGACCGAAACTCAAAGCTAAACCTAGACCTAAACCTATTCCGAATGGAACAAGTAACAAGTACACAATCTGGAGTACGCATATTCAAGAAGATGTTCTTGCGGATACTATGAATACGTGCGATGTAACTAAGAAGGATAGATCTAGAGATGTAGAAACTTACGATTATACTTTATCGAGGCGAAATAATAAAAGAACTAGAGATGATAGGAAAAATAGTCAGCTGAGGTTGGTGGGTAGAGAAACTGAAAAAGAAGAGGGTAGGGGAGCTCCGAGAAATCTAGTTGACTTACTCGTAACTATGGAGAATTCTGACGAAGACGTCGCCAAAGATTTGGCAAATAAGTTGTTTGAAGAGAAGGAGGATCTTATTTGTAAGTGAGATTTTGTGATAACTAGTGTTTGTTATTGATTGTTTATATTTTAGTGAAGATTATTTCAATTCTCGGAAAAGATAAAGCAATGAGGATATTTCAAGATGTCAAACGTATTGAGAAAGAGGGTGGCATGTTAATAATGGTAAGAATTTAACTGAAAGATATCAGATTAGTTTGTTTTTAAGGGGTCATTCTAATAGACAAAGCGGACATATTTTTAGAAATTATTTTCAGGCAAAGATATTGAAAAGAAACTTAATAAACTAAAATTCTCCATGTTATGAATGCACCATGAGCTACACAAAACTTTTTAAGACTTTTTCTATACTTAATTTAATGTGTTTGAAGATAGCACTCCAGCCACATTGCCGTAAGTCATATAAGGATCATCAGAAACAAAATAATGAAAGTGATTTTTTTAATCTTTTGCCTCTGAATATGTTTTTGTTGCGAAGCTCCATAGCGGTCCAATGTTTTTGCCCATCAAATCAATAATTTACAAAAGGGGAGGTAAATTGGTCTGTTGAATCTACACACCAATATGTAGGTGACAATTTCAATTTTTTTCGAAATGTTTTCAGAATTGTTTTGTTATTGATGTCATATTATCATATACAGACTTCATAACTCCTTGACCACCAAGGGCAGTGGGTGGGTGGTAGATTCTCATACTTTTCTGACATTTCTGTAGCTTCAGTCTTACTGCAGTGACACCACGATTCCTGGTTGACAAAAGGGATTATTGTAGTTGGAATTTTTATAATAATGTCACAAGTTGAAAAGAAAATCACCATCATACTCTTTCCATTAAATAATTGAAATTTATCAACAATAATTTAACAGCACATTGTTCAAATCTTCACAAAATGTATTTAATTCAATTTTTATATTGGCCCCGTAGTTTTGCATTCTTCATTTTGATGAACAGTTTAAGGAAAGATAAAAGTCAGTAACATTACAAGAAGGAACAGAAGTTTTATTTCACCATAACTTATTCAATTTTAATGCTTTGATATTAGAATCAATCCAGAAGACGAACACCTGGAGGCGTCTACTTTTTTCTAATAAAACACGATACCGAATTGACTGAGGAACAGCACAATCAAATATTTGAGAATGATAAGCAGAGGTATAAGGTGGAAGCAAGAGCCAAGAGGAAACAGAAAGCTATTAAGCATAAGAATAAAAATGGTAATACACTGAAGATTTATACATTTAATATATCATGTTGTGTTGATTTTTTTTAATCGCTATTTACCTTTTCGACAGCTTCCGCAAAAAAAAATTTACCGGAATTGCTAACTAGGGCTGAACTCTGTGTAAATAATATAGACTCCGAAAGTTGGAGGACCTCGAAGAAAGAGACGGACCATCCGGATGTCGCAAATCCACCTCCAACGCCGGAAACGGACTGCCACGACAATAGTGGGGATGGAATCGACCCACCCCAAAACAAATTCATAATCAATGATATTCCCGATCGGCCAACGCAAGATTATGACGACGATTTCTTAGACTTAGGCACTGCGCACGACATGGATTTCTTTTAGAAGAAACAAAACGTAATTGACAATTTTCTATGTATTAAAATAGTGTTTTGATGTAGAACTTACAATCTAGTTTGGTTACTATAAGGTAAAAAAAATACATTAGTACTTTGGAAAAGTTATTTTATTTATTACTTATTTATATATTATGGAAAATCAAGCATCTAAAACAAAACATAATTTATACTAGTGACGCCTGTGAAGTTTTTATCTTACCATTTGAACTAATATAACCTCAACATCGTCCAAAGTCACTTGATTCCTATTTTCTTTCTTGGCCTCTTTAATTGCTCTAGCGGAAGCTTCTACCACCATTACTTTCATAAGTTTACACATAGCATCTGCAACTTCTTCATTCACTTTTAATTTTGAGTTGGAAGATAGCATCTTTAGAACCTCTTTCAAAACAGTCTACAATTTACAACAATGCCAACAATTCCTACTAGAAATCTCAATTTAAACTTACACTCTTAAACTCAGAACTAATCTGATTGTATAAATCGTTGGAAGTTGAAGATGTTGAAGATTCAGTCATGTTTTTAATTACATGTTACAAAAAAAAAACTAGGTTAGAATTTTGAATGATGCTGATGGCGACATCTACCGAGCAAGTCGAAACTATTCTCAGATACGACATTATGGAAGAATAATGGCAATATAATTAAACATCAACAATAAACATGATTAGTATATTTAGCATATCGATTAACTTGATCACAATATTCACTAATGGCGCCTCTATAAAAATATATATTGATATATAAAAACTATACGTCTTAATATTACATTCCTAAACTACTTCTACAGTTATTTCTTGAAGAATTTTAAATAACAAACCGAGATAAGTATTCCTATCTCCACTATGATAATAAGAATTAGAATTAGCTTATTGTAAAGTACACTACGGCTCATTTTTCGTAGTATCCCTCTACTGGTATCCAATTGTTCGTCGGCATTTGTCAGTCTATTTTTCGCACGCAGTAATGTTTCCCGTTGGCTGCTTAATTCAGACACAACTTCAGTTCCAACATTCTCAGTTTCGATTGCAACTTGATTAGACCTTGCTATGCTCTCACCAGTTCGTTCTAAAATTGCTCTACCTTCAAGTACTGCCTGTCTATTTTGTGATTCCCAATCAATATCCCTTGAGTTAAACATTGTTCTTGTATGATATGGGATGATATATCAATTATTTGCTTATCGTTGGTTAAAAACAATTGAGAGTGATGGCAAAAAACCAATGTAAACAAACGTCAACTGTCAAATGGATAAGAAACAAAAACGAACTGGGAGGGGCGGGGCGGGATATTTATGAATTTATACGGTAAGGATTGAAATGAAAAAGAGGTATGGTTAAAATTAATTTACAGAGTAAAATCGATCAATTGATTTAGGGGAAGTTGGTGGTGGCTTGCGCTACAGCCCCAATTTCTCGTTGGCATGGCAACGATTAACATGTGAAATGTCGTAAATAAACAAAAATAGGGTTCCTTTCATTTTATTTGATTGTAATGATTAAACACGGCGTTGTTTTATCTGACGTTGCTTTAGTTGGTGAAGGGAAATTCGTGAGAGATAGGTGAAAATAAATGATAACCGATATTGGTGTCAAAGATGAAGCGCATGGCCGACGTTGCTATTTAAAATTTTTTGAAGTTATTGTTTTTAATCTGTCGTTCGCTGACAGTGACAATTACAAAAAATATAAAAATGTTCCATTTAACTTAGCGTTTTTTCCTTTACATTATCATTATACATCTTTATACATCGAGTGCGACATTGTCCAAATTCTATAAATACAAAGATGTCTCAGGGCAAAGATAAAATGTCTGAAATTGATGACCACATCATGAAGAGGTTCGACATCCACAAACGACTTGGTAAAGGCGCGTACGGGATTGTTTGGAAGGCCGTGGATAGGAAGACCAAAGAAGTTTTAGCTGTGAAAAAAATTTTCGACGCCTTCCGGAACCAAACGGACGCGCAGAGAACCTACAGGGAAATTATGTTCCTTCAATCATTCAAAAGTCACCCAAACATCATCAAACTGCACAGCATACATAGGTAATTCAATACCTTTGCAATTTTCACACGTATTTTAAATTATTTAACACCTCACCTAGTACCAACACTCCCTATAGATAGAGCTGAAACTCAAGGCGGTAATTTTAAAATTTCAGAGCTGCGAACAACAGAGATATTTACCTGGCATTCGAGTACATGGAAACTGACTTACACAACGTGATAAAGAGAGGAAATATTCTGAAAGACGTACACAAGAGATATATAATGTACCAATTGCTGAAAGCAACTAAATACATACATTCAGGTAATGTCATTCATCGTGATCAAAAACCTAGTAACGTATTATTGGATACCTTATGCAGGTGAATACTTTCGTTTTTGTTCGGTATTATGTAGTACATAATTTGAAACGGTTTTAGGTGTAAGATTGCAGATTTTGGCCTGGCCAGGTCACTTACACAGCTCTCGGATAATATAAACGAAACTGACCCGAAACTTACAGATTACGTAGCTACCAGGTGGTACAGAGCACCCGAGATATTAATTGCAAACCCTAGGTGGGTCTATTTGGAAATAATCTATTTATTAGATGTTTGACAATATGACTTTTCTAGGTATACTAAAGGTATCGATATGTGGAGCTTAGGTTGTATATTAGGGGAAATGTTAGCAGGAAAACCAATATTTCCTGGCACGTCAACTGTGAACCAAGTGGAGAAGATTATGTCAACTATAGCTATACCAGCACAAGAAGGTAATTTGTTTTTCTATACTCTGTAAGAGTCTACAGTTTGAGAAAAATAAAGTATATTTTCAATAACGGTGTTCAAAAACTTTCTGCTAGTTATAGAAGCACTCTATTGGATTTAAATTATTTCAGAGATTTCAAGCATATGCGTATCTGGTGTAGGATCATCGATGATCAAAAACGCCTGTAATCTTCCCAGAATCACCCTAAAGTCAATCTTGGGCAATGACATAAGTAGTGATGCCATGGATCTCCTGAATAAGCTTTTAGTCTTCAATCCGATAAAACGACTGACCGCTGATCAAGCCTTACGCCACTTATACGTCTCAAAATTCCACGATGAGACCGAAGAGAAAGGAATGCCATCGAACGTAATTATACCGCTAAATGACGATATCAGATTATCTGTAGACGACTACCGAAATAAACTGTACGAGTTTATGCAATCGCACAATAGTCAGAAACAGAAGGTGATCAATAAGAACATATTAAAATTGAATGCGGACGTTCTAAAACGTGACATAAAATCGAAGGTTTGCAAGGATACGGAGAGGTATTTGAAGGCTAGATGTCAGATTAAACCGACTAAGGAGAAACCCTACAATACTCAGTCCGAGCCGAGACTTGGACATGCCTATCAGCATAGGAGCAGTCTTAATATTAAATCTGACTCGAAGATTCCTCAGCCATTCACGGGGGATTATAAGGTCTCGAGCGATAGTAGGAAGTCTACGATGAGCATGGATTCTTCGCAATCAAAGGAGAAAAGCAGGAGACGGTTGTTAAACTCGAAGACTAACGTTTACATGTCTTACAATAGTTATAACCAGTCGCACGGGATCATAACGCAGAGTGCCCTCATGGAGCTGAAGGCAGCCGGTTTGCGATAACGATTTTGTATTGTATAGAATTTTTTACATGATATTTTAATACACAGGTTGTTTTGTGTACACACAGTATTTATACATATGGTCAATTCGATCACTTATTTTGATCACAAATATATATAAAAGCAGTATTACTAGGCACGTGTGATGTTTTTCGTCACTCCCGACAAGTACAAAACATGATGGTTTGTTTATCCGCCCACCGAGATTTTTTTCAAATATAAAATAAAATTTTGTACCGGACTTAGCGTTACTTATAAATACCTCTAGCAATAACATTTTTTATGTAGTACGTGTTTTTATTTATTGTGGAAAGTATTATTAAACACATTAAAAAGTAGAATATAGTTTTAATTGGTGCTGTGTAATACAGCAATTAATGTGAAAGGAGCTCAGGTATTGCATCTCATGTTAACAGAAATTATGAAATGTGGTTGTTCAACCCAAACAACTGTCTCAAGTCATACCTGCTTTTCATCTTCTAGTATTGACTCTGTAGTCATGTATCACATTAAAACCGTACATAAATAAATATTAGTCCGAGATACAGTCAAGAAATATGGCAGACGTCATTTGTTAATAAAAGTCAGAATGTCTACCATTTTTATACCCCCCACATTTACTGTGGTAGGGTATATTGAGTTTGTTACAATATTTCTAACACCCTTAAGGAAGCGTGGCAGGTATAGATTTGTATATACATATATATATTTTTGGTCAGCATTGAAAACTGAATCAATTTAGCTATGTCCATCTGTCTGTGTACATTATAACTACATTAATTTTTAAGTAATTGATTTGAAATTTCGTATACAAGGTTATCTCTGAAAAAGTAAGGACAAGCTCGTGAATGGAGAAAAACAGTTCACAAAATTTTTTTGTTTTGTTTTTTGGTGAGGGTATTTTAACTTCAGCCCGGCAGAATTTAATTTCTTACTAGTTTACTCTGTCATCGTGTTAACAGGAAGTTATAATATACCAAGTTATAATATAACATCTTGTTTGCTAACTTGTTCGTTAACCACTTGAAGAACGTACATATTATGTACGTTCTTCAAATGGATTCATGCCAATATTTTATTGTATAGAGACCTTGTATATTTTAATAGAAGAGAATTACATAAATAAATGGGGTTTCTCTGTTGAATGAAATACCGCACAAAAAAATGCCACATTGTCTGTTTGTCAAGTTGCTCATTGGATCTTAAATTCTATCACAATACGTGCTGTAAGGATAAAGCAATAATAAAACAGAAATACAGCAAATACATTTTATTATTAAAGACATTAGAAACTAGAACATAACAAAGTTGTAATCATAGTAAAATACATATTATTTACAATAGAATATAGACTCTTAAATAAGAACTGAGGGCTATCTTCAGAAGTGATGACCTTCCATAAATAAGGTCTAAGTAATCACCTAAAGAAGTGATCTTAACTGCTAACTTTTAAAAAGTCATTTAAATTTTTATAGTGAACTTTCTTACAGGTTGGTGAATAAAATCCAATTAACATCACAATAGATCTCACCAGCATCTGTGTGTAGTAACTTTCTCCAACCAGCTTTTATTTTTATTTTTAAATAGTTCATATGATTTTTGCTTTGTTTCTAAAAATATATGCATCCTATCAAAAAGCTACATACTATTCTTCACTCTCTGTCCATCATTAAATGCTGCACTTATTCTAAACCAACTCAAACTCACCCACATTCTACCTATTTAAAAATCCAACTTCAACTCTATTTTACTCACACTAATCCTGATCAGGATTTGGACTAGTCGGTGAGTAACTAGGTGATGAAGGGGAATACCTCGGAGGCTGAGGTGAATAAGCAGGACTGGCGGGGGAATAACTAGGTGAAGTAGGTGTGTACGTTGGTGACGTAGGAGAATATTTTGTACTGTGCGGTGAATATTGTGGAGACGTCGGCGAGTAATTTGGTGACGTAGGTGAGTAATTAGGAGAGGACGGGGAATAACGAGAACTCGCAGCCGGAGTGTGCTGTGGTGAGGAAGGAGAGTAACTCGGAGAAGACGGTGAGTAACTTGGAGATGTCGGCGAATACTGAGGACTTCCCCCTGAAAATGAAGGAGATGTCGGAGAATAAGATGGTGAAGTAGGTGAATATTTTGGTGACGAAGGAGAGTAACTCGGGGATGCTGGAGAATAACTGGGACTCGTCGGTGAATAAGAAGGCGACGCCGGCGTATATCTTGGTGAAGACGGAGAATAGCTAGGCGAAGTTGGTGAATAACTCGGAGAAGTTGGTGAGTAACTGGGTGAGGTTGGTGAGTAACTTGGAGAAGTAGGCGAGTAACTAGGAGAGGTTGGGGAATATGAAGGCGAGGTCGGCGAATAACTGGGTGAGGTTGGTGAGTAACTCGGCGAAGTTGGTGAGTAACTTGGTGAAGTTGGAGAATATGAAGGAGAGGTAGGTGAATAACTCGGTGACGTTGGTGAGTAACTCGGTGACGTTGGTGAGTAACTTGGCGAGGTTGGCGAATAACTCGGGGAAGTTGGTGAGTAACTCGGAGATGTAGGAGAGTAGCTCGGACTTGTCGGTGAATAAGATGGTGACGTGGGGCTATAGCTCGGACTCGTCGGACTATAATTTGGACTGGTTGGTGAGTAACCTGGAGAGCTTGGTGAGTAACCGGGCGAAACCGGTGTGTGCGATGGTGACGCTGGTTGATATGTCGGGCTAGACGGGCTGTACGAAGGAGATTGCGCACATGGTGACGGTACATAAGGCGACATAGCCGGAGATTGTGGTGTAGGAGACCATCCAGCTCCATACGCTGGTGACATTCCCGAAGCATCAGATGCAGCTGATGGGGAAAATGCTGGTCCACCAGGAGTCATACCACTTCCCATCAAATCTACAAATAAAAACAAAATTATAAACAAATTCTATAGTTTAAATTTAATTCACAACTTACTTTGTGGAGACCAAACGCTTCCTCCGCCAGCAAATGGAGTCTGTGCCTGTGTCCATGGAGTCATGCCGCCGCTGGGGCTCATGCTCGGCGTTGCAGCAGCGCCAAAGAACATTCCTGAGGTCATCAGATCTCCGGCGTGCGCCTGAGGTATAGCAATACCCATCTTGCACTTTTCAGCGTCAAGCAACAAATCAAAACAGCCTGTGCCCATTCTGGACAGCTGCCCCATGATGATATTCTCGGATACGCCTCTCATCGGGTCTACTTCAGCGTGGGAGGCAGCATCCATGAGAACGTCCACTGTTTCTTCGAAGGAGCATCTCATGAGCGCTCCAGTGTCCTGTCTGTTGATACCGTGACGAGTAATGGCCATAAGATGGCCCTTGGCTGTCATAACGTCACAAAGCAACGCAAGATGCCGGTAGTTTACGTAGAGACCGTAGAACTGAAGTACGGCATTCATCTCTTTTTCCACAGATTTACGGACAGCTTCTATGCCTAATACAGCAAAGATTTCGCAGATATCATTCGAAAATGTTCTTACCGGATCTACATCTCTTTCTGAGAGAACTTTCATCATACTTGTGCCGTCAGTTTCCAACAACCATTCTGGAATTGCCTTAAATTCACCGGTATCGGTGATAACTGTTCTTTTTTTAGAATCGGTTTGTGGCAAGTGCATGTATACTTTCGAAATTGCCTCAATACCCTGGAATTAAATAAAAATATTTGTCAATTATCAATTAAACCACATGAGGTGTGGAAAGAGAATTTAACATACCTGCAGGGTCATGTCACTCAACATGTTTGCTTCGATGCAGCGAAGGAACATATCATCATCCATCTTGTCAATGTCTTCATCAGCTCCCTCTCCAAACTTGCCATCGTCGCTGTTCATAATACGAATACGCAACACTAATTTTTCGGCATTATCATCATTGAAGATGCAGTTCAAATCGTCGCCAAATCCAGCGTTAATTTTTTCTGCAATCTGTTCCATGGTTAACTTCTTATCGGTCATCCTCTTTCTGTCCAGCTCAATACGGAGCAGCCAGGGTGATATTCTCGTCGGGTCAAAGTCAGGCATCTCGTAGTATACGTTTACGAACTCTTGATCCTCAGGAATCACAGTGTTTTGAGGGTCCGGATCGTAGTAGATAGCGGTATTTGCTGTTACCTATTTAATAAAAATATTTATTTACATTTGTCTACTATTAAAATTATAAAGTATTTGCTAACCTTTCTTAATGTTGTGTGTTCCAATCTACACAGGACATTCTTGGCCTTCTCAGCATCTCTGGCCGCAGCACCGGTTAAGAAGACTGTTAGCGACGGGGCCTTCGGTTTCTTCGAGATATTGATGATTTCCTTTAGACGCGGCACTCCCAGTGTTACGTTCTTTGATGATACACCAGCAAAATGGAAAGTGTTCAGTGTCATCTGTGTGGCAGGCTCACCAAGAGACTGTGCAGCAAGTGCTCCCACCATTTCACCTGGGTTTGCCTGAATATTAAGGATTTATTAGTATTTTTTCAACAATAATTCTTAGGAGTTACTTACGTGTGCCTGTTGGAATCTAGTTTCAATTTCACCAATAAGCCAGTCAAAGGCTTCTGTACTCAGCCTGAACTCTTCCGAGACGCACTTGGTGCATAGTGTAGATCTAACCAAGCACTGGAAGAGAAGTGTGGCGTTCTCGTTGGCCTGCTTTGAGAGCCTATCTTCACCAGCCACGATGATGCACTTCTTCAAGAGGTCTCGAACTCCTCTGATAACCCGAATTGGGGAGAGATCTGTTGGCGCCCTCTTGTTAATATGGAAGATCTTCTGGACGTTCCAGATCATCCTCTGCAAGTTGCACGGCAATACCACTTTTGACTCTCCGCTAGGGAAGATCTGCCTCATCGCCTCACGATCCTTTGATAATTGATCCCATTCCCTTTCCAATTCCGAGATGACTTCCCCGGAACCCATAAGCTCCCTGATAACCTCCTCGTTGAAAACCCTTCTCAGGTATCTCTCGTTACTCGGATCAAAACGGAATTTTCTCTCAAACGCTTTATTACTCAGTTTAATCGTTGGTAAACTCTGGAACTCGACCAATTCTCCACAGAGGCCATCTTCGCCGTAACGCAACTGGATGAGTTGCCCGACTGAGTTTCTTACAGTGCCATCGTAGTGGACCATAACGGACTCCATAGCCTTTATGAGACGACGCTGGATGTACCCAGTTTCGGCTGTTTTTACAGCTGTATCAATGAGACCTTCACGACCGCCCATGGCGTGGAAGTAGAATTCGGAAGGGGTCAGCCCGGCAAGATACGAATTTTCTACAAAGCCCCTTGACTCGGGACCGTAATCGTCCTTGATGAAGTGAGGTAGCGTCCGTTTTCTGAAACCAAACGGGATACGCTTGCCTTCTACGTTCTGCTGACCCACGCAGGCAATAACTTGGGAGATATTAATATTTGAACCTTTTGACCCTGAGACCACCATAGCCTTTAAATTGTTGTATTCTGTAAGGGATTTCTTGGCGGAGCCTCCTGTCTTGTCACGAGCATCGTTTAGAATTCTGTTTACTTGATTCTCGAAGGTCTGACGCAAAGTATTACCGGGTGTAGGTTCCAATTCCATGTTGTGAGCTTTCTGGATAACTTCTATTACATCCTCTTTGGCTTTCTTAATAGCTTTCTGGATCTCCATGTATGTTGCCGGATCAGCAATAGTATCACCAATACCAATACTGTGACCTAAAAACAATTATTTTAATTAATATCTTACTGAAAATCATTAAATAGAAACTCACCATCGTATAACAACCAATTGTTAATTACAGTCTGAATGTTACCGTAGAAACGGCCACAGACTTCATGCCCCAACTCGAGGAAACAAATATGTAGCAAGGAACCAGCTGAAGTTCCCAGTGTTTTCTTACATAAAATTCCCATAACTAATTCGCCGTGTTCGACCATAACCTAAAACATTGATATATGAAACAATCGGAAATAAAAAATTTCCAATTTTTTTTTACCTTAGTGTCTCCTGGGGAGATCCACTTATAAGGTCCTTCATCCTCCTCGTCAGGGTGAGTAGAGTGAGTACGAATCATGTTCACGTTGCCGGGAATGATTAGAGAGAACAACTGCTTGCCAGTCCACAAGGGTTTCGGCTTTAGGATTGCAGGCTTTGGCATCTTGCCATCCCAGATAGGCAAGAACATAAGCAGATTCATCATCTGTTCCTTATCGATGAAAACGTCCCTCTTTGTCATCTTTCGGACAGCCGTTAGTGTGTCCTGTACGATACCCATGACTGGTTTGTTCGCTTGCGGTGTGATAATCTAAACGAAGCAAAATGAAGAAAGTAAGTAACAACATCACGAAACTCCATCAAACATATAGTGTAGTCAACATTTTAGCATAAAAAGGTGTGCCAAATCACTACTATTATATATTTACTATCATGAGCATAAAAATGAGGACAGTCACATTTGCACTAATTAACCTGGACTTCGTTCTGTCATCCTAAAATGTGACACCATTCAATCAGTTATTTGGGTTCTCTTTTTATTGCAGGAAAAGTGCAGTAATTTTACAAAACTTCAAAGTAATTAGTTTTACACAGTTGATTTACAATTGAACTGTGTTTCTTTACAGACATGTTCCAGTTATTGATGCAGCAAAATTGCTTTACAAATTGTCCTGCTTTCTTTATATTTTATACTTTTTACTTATGATTTTTACTTTGTAAAAACGCGAGAAAAAGTACATCTTGCATATTTTTTTTTCTTGGCATTCCCCATCTTTCAACCTGATATCAAGGGTTCCGTTAGAATAAAAAGGTTGAGAAACGCCGCTCTAAAGTAGTTCCTTCTAGGTTGGATATTGAGAAGACTGAAGACATTTCAGTCATATTTATGGTATACTCCTTACCTGTCTGGGGGTAATGTGTAGGTTCTCAACTTCCGCTCTGGTCTCCATGCTCTGCGGGACGTGCAGGTTCATTTCGTCCCCGTCAAAATCGGCATTGTAGGGGGAGGTACAGCTCAGGTTCATGCGGAAAGTCGACCAGGGGAGCACCTTAACCCTGTGCCCCATCATACTCATCTTGTGGAGGGTTGGCTGACGATTGAAGATGACCAAATCGCCGTCACGAATATGCCTCTCCACCTTATAACCACACTGCAAGTGAAGATCCGAGGGCTTCGGATGGAATCGCAAGTCAATACGCTCTCCGTTATCCCTTATGATGAATTTTGCGCCCGGATATTGCGAGTTACCACGCTGTACCAATTCTAACATCCTACAGAAATAAGGAACAAAATGAAATTATTAAAGTTATTTCTTAGGGATAAGGAATTGTTATATACGTACTTGTCAAAATTGAATGGTGTGACAATTTCGGGAAAGGTCATGTTCTGCGCTATACTTCTTGGAACGCCGACCTGGTCGATTCGGAGGTTAGGATCTGGTGTGATGACGGTACGTGCCGAGAAATCGACACGCTTACCCATAAGGTTACCTCTTATTCGACCTTCCTTTCCTTTTAACCGCGCTTTAATAGCTTTTAACGGTTTTCCTGACTTTTGCATTGCTCTAAAAGATAAAAAATATATTATTAAATTTTAGCTGTATTTAAAATAAAATTGCAATAGATTAAATGCTTGCACATTTATATATCTGAATGTTCCTTTTATAATATTGTTATTGCATTGCCTAATAAATAAAAATAAATAAATAAATGAGCAATACAATTGTAACCTCTATAAAATATAATGAACAGTTAAACAAATATTTGATCATTGAACAAAATATCATAAACCAGTTTAATTAAGGCTACCGTATCCTATGTCGAAAACGCGCCGATACAATTTGTTTGAAAAACTGTCCCAAACTTGAGCTCCTTTTTAGGTCTCTACATGAGAACCTCCCCTTAAGTTCAGCAAGCTGTAATACGTGTGTAATAGTAGATTTGTTGTGGGCCGATCCCTGTAACCCCCTGCATAATATACATATTTACAAGATATTTTTGTATGGTAAGTGCTCTGATACCAAATGGTATAAATGAATAATAACAATAATAATAATAATAATAATATACTGCAAAAAATGTGAAAAAGATGACAAAATGGAACATTAGAACAAATCAAAAAAATCAAATCATGAAATTTTGGATTTACATAATTTGCAACTACAAATTCAATGGTGATATTGTCAATACTGAAACATTTAAAGTATCTGAAATATGTCACTATCATTTTAAATTTTAATTAGATCTTATATTATCACAAATAATAACAAAATATTGTCTTTGATATAAAATTTGGAGGATCTGAAAATATATAAATATAAAATTTCATTAATTTTGGTCATCTACAACCAGAAATAATTATTGGTACAATAATAGACAAGTTTTATAAGACGTCATTTGGTGTGTTTCTAACGTGTGGTTACAAGACAAAATAAAGATTTTTAAAATTTTATATTAGTTTAGACATTGCGGTTAGGATATGTTAGCCATAACCCTAGTTATAAACTTGAACTTTTTTAGACAGTTTTTAATTATGAAACCAAAAATCGTGTCATATTAATTAATAATGAAACCAAAGTGTAAAAAGTAAATATTATAATTCTCGCTAAGGCTCAATACAAATAAACTAAGAACTTTTGTTTTATTTTTCAATCCACTCACCTGGGCATTCCTGGCATGTCATTATCGACCAACGTTGCAACGTGGAACTGCAACATTTTAATATTCTCTGAAATAACGTGTGCAGCAGCGCCGGAAGCTTCATTCCTTTGCAATTCATTATTAGACTTTATAATATCAGCCAGTTTATGTGTCAAATCGTCCTGATTTTTTGCCGAGCCGTACATGACAACGGCCGGGCGTACGGGCAAAGGTGGCACCGGAAGTACGGTGACTATCATCCAATCGGGCCTGGCAAACTTCGGGTCCATGCCGAGGATGAAGCACTCTTCGTCGGTAATGTGCTTTAGGATTTCCCAGACGCGTTCCGCAGAGACGGAGATTTTCTTTTCCTGGGAGTCCTCGTTGATGTGCTTCCATTCGGCGGTGAGATCGAGTCCGGTACGACGGAGGTTTGGCTGGTAGCGACCGCAGCCGCCGTGACCTTGTTTCTTGTTGGGGGCGTTTGGGTCCTCGCCTTCCTTGCCGACGTCCATTTCGTCGCCGCCCTCGCATATGTTTTTGCCCTTGCACAGGTCGTATACGAAGGCCAATCGCTTTCTCGGTTGCCCTTTCGATTTCATGACAACTTCTTTTATTTTCGGGTTATTCTATTCGAAAGAAAGACTCATATTAATTAGGGAAATTACATATGATCTCATTGGTAGTTGTTTCATTTTCTGGACTGCAATGGTAAAACTAAAATCACCATTTCTGTCTACTTTTTCAATATCAATATGAGTGCATAAAATACGAGAAATATTTTTGACATCTGGTACGGGTTAGGAAGAAAAAATAAATAGGATTGTAAGAAATATAAAATTTTTCCTATACGTAAAGATTTATTCGACAAAGAACGTTGAACTCCACTTTCAGTAACATATTGCGCTATTATTTATCAATTGAGATTAATTTCAAATCCTATTATGTCCATTTTGAAGGGAAAACTACTATATATACTATATTAAAGGGAGAAAACTGAAAAATTAATTAATAATTTTTCCCAGGTGTTACAGTTAAACAGTAAATGAGATATTTAACGTAAAGAAATAACTAAGAAATATTTCACAATAATATTTTGTGATTAAGAGGCTGGTTCATCCTAACTTCAGGACTGTTCTGGTAGTCCCCTATTGGTCCAATTATTTAAACTGTTCAATGCCCGTGTGGGTTTATTATTGAATAATGATAGCATATTATAAGATTACAACAATCTAAATGAAGTATTCTTGATCGCAGTTGCTCGATATTTATTATACCCCAGCCCAATTTTAAACAATAGCTGCTCAAAGATAGACGTATAATTGGATGTCGTGATTTTACGAATAACATCTGAATTATGTTTTTGGCGCTACTGTGCCGTAGTTTCACTTTACGTCAATGTAATATTTCAAAAAATTCAAAGAAATGAAAAGAAATAAAGTCACACTGGTCTTGAATCCGCGTCGTATTTTACCAATTTTTCCATCCATATTCGAGTCTAGACAGTGTGGCCATCTACGGTGTTCTTGAGAACTAGACATTAGACGAAGATAGTAATGTTGGTCTATCTCTTTCTACCATGTACCCATAAAAAAAGACTATAGTTAAAAAAAGTATGTAACTGGCTAAAATCTAAAATTCACATTTATATTTTACTGGCCAATTTGTTTGGAGAGCTCTAACCTACAAATCAGATATAATCTGAAAATGAAAACACCGCACAAAGCAGTATTCCAATCGAAATGAGGAGATTAGAGAAACATGCTATTATTCTATCGGATATCAATCAGGTTTGTGCCTAAAGAAGTATACTACATATTATTTTATTAAAAACTCCAATTTTTAGGTTAACTAGCAGAAAATAGATATAAATAGTGCTGTTTTATCCATTCTACTACCATAGAATTCAAGCTACAAGTATGGTATGATGTAGAAGCTCATTACGGGTTTTGTAATTGGATTCAAATTACATGACGGAGAATCAAAATCCTGACGTACTATTTTGTTGATCGAAAATGATTTCTAGACAAGAGATGTGATCACTAATTTTCATAATTTCCATGAACTGACAATAAAATCATCGAGGTATGCTGAAGATTACCGATTTTTCATCAAATTTCTTGGTAATATTACTGGAAGACATTATTATATGAGAAATGTTGTATAATGGGACACCTTGTCAACCAGATGAGTCCAGATGTTTTTCTTCTCAAGTGCAAAGTGTGGGTGGGCCCAAAGTGTGTGCAGAATTTATGTTCAAGACGACAAACCGCAGATTCTAGAAATTACCCCCGAAGAACCGAACAAGCATTACGACCCATATGCGAGACTAATGATAGCGAGGATCAACATTTTTGTGATTTTCTGTTGACATTATACATAATATTATATTAATAAAGCTATATAATATTATAAAGCCTAAGTTATCTAATTGTCTTTTATAAATAATATATGAATTACAAATTGGTAAATAAAGAATAACTTATTAAGTGTTTTTTTATTTTCTTATACGTTATCAGATCCCTGTGCTGTTGATATATGTACGTATGTGTAATATATATATATCGACCCATGCAACGAAGACTATCGTAACTCAAGTGCAATCCCTATGTAGTTACTATAGGCTACGTTGCATGGGTCGATACGTACTTGTAAGTTTTTCATTAGCTATACGCATAGGCATAAGTGTATTATCAGCTGAGAAAGGAGTGCATAATCTATCGTACCAAGAGAAAGTAATCTGTGACCAAAAGTATTAGTACGGGTGTTATGATAGAACATACGTATTTCTTCACACACACAATCCTTAGTATTTTAGGTATATGGGCACATAACCTTACACGTTTAAATTTTCTACATATTCATAGTACGTGTGCGTGTATTCATAGTAGAAGTTTTTGCAGATATCACTTCATAAACCGTAGACAAATGTTGAAGTTATATAAATATATGAGAAATATCTCAAATTCTAAACATAGGTTATGTCAGGTTATGTCAACAATTTATCACAGTAATTTTTAGAGTTACCATTTTATGTTGGTAAGTACTGTAAAATCACTATAATAGCCCAGCCTGATTACGTGTGCAAAAATAAATTGAAACAGCGTTAAAGATGTTAGATCGTATAATGTTGACCGCACGTCGGCGTAGTCTATCTTGTTCCAAACTAGCTTTAGCGAAAACGTCGACATCCCCGCTCAAAGACCAATTCTCGACTGATTTTTCCCCACTTATCAAAAACAGCCAAGCCGCAGTCGATCAGCTGTTGGACCGCGCTCTTAACTCTTATTTATTTTTTTTTTTGTTCCTAAACCGTATTAGATATCGAAAACCTTTCAGAGAAAAATCGTTTGCAATATTTCTAATTTGCCCTTAGATCATTCAGACATATTTTATGACTATAGTTATTTTATGGGGCAGGTAGTAATTATTTTCAATGGTGGTCACAATTTTACGAACAAACCCAGGAAAAAACATGAATACTAATGTTAAATGTAATACAATTTTTTTAGGTTAGGATGAATTTATGCTATTTGGATTAACAGGAGTGCTTAACCAGACAGCGTAGAGCTCTGCGGTCATCAGCAAACGCCAGCTGTACAAGACTACTGCGTTTATCCAAATTAGCAAACAAACATCTGGTTTACACAATAATTCATAATATTATAGATGTGAATTTATCAATGTTATTATTTTTATTCTTAAATAGAAACATAAACTGGGGTAGTAGAACTAATCCACAGCACACTACCCTAAAAAACCAAAGCAACATGTACACATACCGGACTGACGAGCAACTTGCTGCAGTAGAAACAGACGCATCTCAATATCTTGATCGTCTTTGTGATAAATCCAACGTGGAACACCGGCTTTGCAAGATCTATGTGACCAAAGTGTCCGGGACACTCGGTCATGTTTCCAGCGCACGTCTGACACCTTGAACTTCTGTCAATGACACCCTGTCTGGGGTCCATGAGACCTCCCAATTTGGGGCGCCCAGCTTCCATTGTTTCAGGGAAGCGGATGCCCCCTTCAGTAACAGACATCCGTCGCTAAAAAGAACAATCAAAGTTAGACTCAAAACCGCCAAAATATACGCAAGTTAAACACAAATACAATGCAAATTATGGGAATTACTAACAGGAAAACGGACATAATAGATTTGGAAGGTTTAATATGTATTATAATTGTTAAAGTATACGGTAGTATTATATAAATATTGCAAAAAGACGCATGTAAACAGTCCAACACAGGTGCATAGGGGCCAACGCGCTACCCTACGACATACAACTAGTATGGTGTTTCTAAAAATGAGGAAAATAGGGGTGCTGGGCAATTAAAAACGAGATTAATGTATTCTACGACGGAAAAAATATCGGTACATACTATTTCATCTGGACTAAGTATCCCAAACTGAACCCTTTTAACAGTTCGAAGAGGAGCTTTACTGTCGTTAGTGGCCATTTTGCCAGCCACAACAATACTGCCGTTTCGCTTGCCATGGCGAAACTGCGCATGAGTTCATCGCGTTTCCATGACTAAACTGACGCCTGCGCAAATCCGAATCAATTAATTTTATCGGAAATTATATCTTTATAACTTCAGGTATGGTAATGACTAATTTTCTAATGTATTTTTAATATTATACTCTGAAATATATCAAGATTTAACATAAATTAAAACTATGTTGGTCTTTCTGTTGTTTCAAGAAATTCGGGAGAATTCGACTAAAATAATTCTAATTTGAATCGATAGATGTCGCTTATAGTTTACTACTTTCCCAGTTTTGTGATACTAATTAGTAATTACATATTTCAAACATTGTTCATATTAATTGATAATTTGCAAAGTCCGTATTAATTGTTAATATTTTTAATAAAGATTTATTTTGGATTTATGTATTTGCATTTTATTCCTGAATCCGTCAGGTTGGTAACAAGTTGACAAGTGAAAATAGCAGCTTCACCGCTCGGCGCACCTAACCTAAAATCTTTGACAATAGGAATTACGAAGCATATTTAGTTCTCTGATTTTTCGAAAATGGAGTGCATAATTGGTATCAAATTCAATGATTTCGTGATGATTGCGGCCGATATGACCACGGCGCACAGCATTATGGTCATGAAATCAGGTATATAGCTTTTTAAGATTGTTTATACAAAGATGTTAAAATTTTGCTTATAGATGAAAACAAGCTTTACCCATTGTCAAATAACTTGGTGATGGCTATAACTGGAGAGAAAGGCGATACTACTCAATTCGCAGAGTACATCGCTAAGAATATTCAGCTGTATAAAATGAGAAACGGATATGAATTGAGTCCGGAGGCTGCAGCTAATTTCACACGTCGTAATTTGGCGGAAGCTTTGAGAAGCAAGGTATGATTAACATAAAAATAATTACTATTAAAGAAATTATGTGCATTGTATTTTAGAGTGCTTACCATGTAAATCTGATGTTGGCTGGTTACGATAAACAGGATGGTCCCCAACTTTACTTTATGGATTATTTGGCATCGTGCGCAGCTGTTAAGTATGCAGCGCATGGATACGGAGGCTTCTTCTCTTTGGCTATTATGGATAGATACCATTTGGACTCGTTAACCCAGGAGCAAGCATACGAGTTGATGAAGAAGTGCGTCATCGAGATTCAGCAAAGACTGATTGTCAATTTGCCAAACTTCAAAGTGCAGATTGTTGATGCTACTGGAATAAAGGATTTACCTAATATCACTGCTAAAGATTTGGCACAACAAAAGTAATTCATGACAGTACAGTTATAAAATAATTTAATTGTAAGATTTTTTTCTAAATAAAATATTCTTAATTATTTGTGGAATGGTGGTTTTTGTTGATTAAATACTATAAAGCATTTGATTGTGATTCAAGTTACCTGGTCATAAAAATAGAGAGGATAGAACTTTAATATTTAAATATAAATACCAAATACTAATAGGAGTCCATTTCAATAAATAAAATTCAAAGTATAAGCATAATCTTTATTAAATTCAATTCACATTTTGAGTCCCTAATCAAATGTTCGCACCCCTGGCAAATTCCAGGCAGAAAATGTATTCATTTTTGGCTAAATGGCTGTGCAAATATTTTTTAATAGCTCCTTTTATGTTTTTGAAATATTTGGATTTTTGGCAATTTTGACCATTAATGAAGAAGTTCTAGGAACTTTGGAATACTGCTTCCTATTGGTCAGATTGAGTCATACATCATCAGATGAAATTGAAAAGAACTACTCTCGACGGCAATCGAACTCAACTATTATTCGTGTTCCTTAACATAGGCAACACTCACTATCGCTTGTGCATTAAAATGTCTTGATCATTAATCACTCTTTCAAATGTCTCTTTGTATTTGTTGGTTGAATACCTATAATTATCCGTATGTAAATTAGACACCAAGACCAAAAATTAATGATAAAATTGTGTAGTTTTCGTTTCCTTGTTTTCTTCTGCTGTTTTAAGCAACTTTATACAACAGGCCCATTAGCTCAGTTGGTTAGAGCGTCGTGCTAATAACGCGAAGGTCGCGGGTTCGATCCCCTCATGGGCCAGTTTTTTTTTAAATTTGTTGGCTAAAATAGAAAAAAAAAATTTCATTTGCTATTCTAGTTCCGAAAAACTTAGGTAAAAAATAAATTATAATAAATAAAATATAATATAATTATATTTATAAACATAAAATAAATTATAACAAATTTTGGTGATCAGGTTACAGGTTCTTACAATAAGAACTTAGTCTGCATTATTGTTTGTTTTTTTGTATTTACTGTTGTTTCATTGACATGAAACACAATAAAAATATAGTATTTATTTACTATACTGTGTTTTAGGTATATAAATGGGTAATGTTCAAATAAAAATGGAAAAAATAAGTAAATAATGAATTAATTATGTAAATATGGAATCAATTTATATTTTCGTAAAATAGTACATGGAATATGTATAATATATTATTATATATTTGAGATTTGTTTAAAAATATATCATATAAAACAACAAAAATAAACGCAATACTATATGTATGCTTGAACGTATAATCCAAAAGAATTTGTATATATCTCAAGATTAAGTAAAAAATAGCTAGAGTAAAACCTAGTTTATTTCACAACACGTACATTGTGCAATTGCAACAAATTTCATAATTTAACTAATATAAAACATGATTTCAATTAGTTTGAAGACCTACGATTACTTTTCTTTATTTTATTTTCTTCGGTTCACTTTGTTTACCAGTCTTCTGCTCTTCTTTAACCTTTTCGTCAGGACTATCCTCATATCTAAAAAAAAAATCATTAAATATAAATAGAGAAAAAATAAACAAAATAAACAAAATAAACTTACTTGAACAATAACGTCACGTCGCCTTTTATCAATGCGAGTAGGAGTGGTGTTCCTAGGCAAGCTGGTACCAGATACAGCAGAGCAGGTTGCGCATGTTTGAAGACATGCATCACAAAGATTGTCGTCATCAGTCCCAGGAAGTACGCGAAGCAAGTAACATGGAAGTAAGTGTGAGTGTTCCTCTTCAGACTTTTGTCAAACCTCAGCAGCAAGGCAATAAAAATTCCAGGGATTACGATGTCTCCCAACCCCAGCATTGCAAAATTGTTGGCCGCAAACCCGTTCGTTAATAAATCTTGAGGGAATACAACTGCAATAGAAACGTTCATTTATGGTAGGTATTAAGTAATATGTATTAAAATAATAAAAAGTGAAGACGGTTAACAAAAGTAATCTGACGGAAATTTGAAAAATGAAATTTGAACAATGGAGTTAAAATGAGATTGAGAAGTAGTTCAATGTAGTATCATTTATTCAGAAGTTATACCTGTAGCCATAATTATGATTAAAACTGATTTCAGGGCATCTTTGTAGGAGAATTAGTTGTGAGGTATTCTGTCCCTCACAACAATTTTGTAAACGTATATTGCACTTAATTTTCTTTTTATTAGAATTAATTTTATTTCGTATTATAGACTGTGTCTTATGGGTGCTTTTGTTGTTATTAGAGATAGAAAGTCGGTTAAATGGACAAAGTCAAGCCGATTTGTATGTTCTCTAATGAGAAAACAGTTTCAGAGATAATTTGAATAAACAAAGTACAGTACAACCTTGCTAATCCGAACTAATTGGGGCCAGGTGTTGTTCGGATTATCAAAAATGTTCTGTTTTAGCTTATTAAATGTTTTTCGTGGATGTTAAACCAAACAACTAGATTAGAAACATTTATTGTTTGAACATTACAAAGAACTGATCTGTTTTGTATCCATTTTCACGTTAAAAACCACGGGCTAACTACATACGTGCAGCGCCTCTATTCTGTTAACATCACACTGCCGCACTGCCGATGGCGCCGAGCACACTGACAGCAGACACAACAGGATTTTGCGTGTTGCAGCGCGCAGCGTTGTTCGCGCTGTTCGGATTACCGGGAAAATGTCATAAATGTTCGGATTACCGGGAGCCAAAATGGATATAATATTTCTTCGGATTACACGGGGTTCGGATTGGCGAGGTTCGGATTAACGGGGTTGTACTGTAATTACATTTTATAAATAACTTTTTTATTTGTGTTCCGTTTATTTATGTTTTTAAATAACTTTTTTATTTGTGGTCCGATCAATAGGTCTTTTTGATATTTTATAGGCCGTTTTTATTTACATTTAGATTGTCAGCTTAAATATTTTTGCCAACAAATTCGCTGGAGACAAATAAAACTTCTGTTCTTCCTATCGGTTCAAAATTTGTTTGTGAGTAATTTTTTATGCACAACCCATATGTTTAATACAATCAGAATACTCGAATAGAAATTTCATTTACTACGCACACGAATTTATTTTTTTTTCTTATTTTTATATGTATATATATGTCTGTTACATTTTTCTATTGGCGGTAGATGTTCCATATCGCGGTATAGAGTGGTTAGAATGAACGGGGGCATTTGCTGAACTGGAGAGAGTATACTTTAATTTTATGATTTTTTTTCTCTATTATGCTAAACTCTTAAAGTGTTTGTTTTTTTTATTTTGTATTAAGTACGACTTGAAAAGATTTTTATTAGATATCATACATATAGTATTATTATAATTTCTTTTGTTTTATATTCTGTTAATTAATACTTTTGTTTTCTGTAGTCTTAGGTGACGGGGTTGAGTATTAGAGCAGAGCAACTTAGTTTGCACTGAACTTCGCCCTGATCAGTACTATTATTTGTATTTTCTGATAGTTATGACCAATAAAGCCTTTTTATTTTTTTTCTTATTATTATTTGTTTCTTGTTTTTCCTGATAGTGTTTGTGTTTTCATAGCAAATTTAATACTACACGGTTTCATTATTCTGTGTAAAATTTGTGATTAGGTGTTTACGTGTAGGATTTTTTATCACAGATTTATTTGAAAGTTTTTACCGACTGTGCAGCCCTGTTACAACAATGCCATATAAGCTCTCAACATTTTGTTTCCTGGTTCATTCCAATATCCGAATGTTTGTAGAAGACACACAATTTCAAGTAAATCTTTGCAGTTTGAAATGCTGTTAAACTTGCAGCAAATGTTACTTATTTCTACATATAAACCGATGGTAAAGAATTTAATATTAATAACTGTAACCTACCAGACATCATCAAGGAAATGGAGCCACTGCATTTCAGAAGAAGAGCAAAGGAATAGTTGATTGGCAGTGAAAGAACAGAAACAACATAATCTTACACTTATTGAATTGT
This sequence comes from Melinopterus prodromus, assembly GCA_964023965.1. NCBI lineage: Eukaryota > Metazoa > Arthropoda > Insecta > Coleoptera > Scarabaeidae > Melinopterus > Melinopterus prodromus. Next base: position 70,338,694 of record OZ030391.1, read on the forward strand.
AATAACCCCTTCGGGGTTTTAGAGATTTCTTTTTCTAAATAAATAAAAAAATTGTGTGGCAACCATACGTCTCTATCACATGACATTTTGAGAAAAATGAAGATCTCAGATGCCAAGAACTGGAACTTTTTAATGGTCTCAAAAGTAATAATAAGCAATGTATCAGATTTCTGTAAATAGACAAAAACGATAACTTGAATAATTCATTAGCTATTTCGTAATATTGCAAACAAATTCAAGGGCAAATTAGCATGTTAAATGAAGCATTAATTGTAATATTTTTTTTTGTCAACTAAGCATAGGTTCTTGAAGTTTTGCATATAATCAAAAATTGTGTTATGGTTATTAATAGCAATACTTTAAAATGACTTTGTAATGATCTTTAGAACATTATCAAACAAAACATTGGTTCATTACCTAATTATGTATACTAAGTATAAGTAACTATTATGAGTAATTGTTTTCCAGTTCAAATAATTGCTTCACAGCAAGTTAAAGTTTATGTAGTTGATTAGCCAGCAAAAAAAAAACGAAAAAAAAAAACACAACCTGTTGTTGAGAACATGCTTAAACAATAGTAATTGTTTAAGTAATACCCAACAACATGAATAACAAGTCGTTAACTTTTTACATTTCGTTGAGTTTGAACTGGATAGTTGAGACTCTTAAAGTTACTAATCACAGAATGCATAATTGCTTTAATTTAATATAAGAATAAAATAAAATACCTGTGTGTTTCTATATTTCTATACTATAAACAAGAACTGAACATGAGTTGTATTAATGCAGAATTTGTCACATATGAAATACTTACGTTTGATTGGGGCTTCAAAGCTCTTTGCGACTGTAACCATGACATCAGTTCCGAAAACCCAAAAGATATCGTAGACAAACAGTCCGCTGAGTAAAATCAAGCCTGTGACAACGTTGTTCAGGTGTAACAACTCGACGGCGTTAACCGCAAACGCCAGTCCAAACAGGTTGTTGGCGACCCAGTGCTTCTGTAGCAAATACCACGCTCCCACGCCAGAGCAGAATACCAGGGCAACAACGTCGTGCGACGAGAACTTATAATTTATGATATCTTGTGATGCTTCACCTTCGCCTTTCTTGAACAGTATGTGGAATGGAATATTTGGAATTGATGCCGGTACTAGTTTGGTCACAACCGGACTGAAATAATAATTTTTAAGAATGTTAGTATTTTAGGAGTTTGTTTTCTCAGGAAAATATACCAATGAAGGATATGAATTTTCTTTTTATAGTTACCTCATTAGGTGCGTTAAGGCAAGTACGCCAAGAAAGAAGAAGTACCCTGTGAGTAATAAATTGATGTACTCCTTTGAAAATAATTTGAATACTACGTATAGGGTGATAAGGGCACAGGAAGCCATTATTGGGAACATTGCTGCATCCTTTTTCGTCATTTTCTCTGGTTTCTATAGTGTAACACAGGAAATAAGAATAATTAATTATCATTGAGGCTGAAGTTTTTTTTGCAATAATTTGGATTGGGTGGGCATTACATGTTGCATATTTCAATTCAAAACAAATTTAAACATCACGTACATCAAAAAAAGATATTTTTATTGATAGAAATGTTAATGAAACACCAATTTATGTGACTTTATATTGCAGTTTCATTCTCAACTATTCAGCACATAATAATCTCTCTAAACAATTTATTCCTCAGTCGTTTTGGTACAGGGTGTGTCGTTGTTGGTCCGAATTCCAAATATTTTTAGCGACTATAGAACATATTTTCATATTTAGGTTTTCATATAACATATTTAATAACATATTTTTAATAAAAAATCTATATAACATTACCCAAATCTTTTCTAATTACCATTTCCGAGGTAAAACTTTTAGAACATTAAACTGTTATGAGACTAGTAACCAAGCATTTACAGCATATTTGAACACATAATTTTAGGAGAAATTAAAGAATTTTCTAAAATGTTTTAACCCTCTTAAAGTTATACCTCAGTAGGTATGTACCTTTATCCAAAAATACATTAAACTCTCACTAATCCGAATCCATCTTCTCCAATTTCGAGTATGGAATTGTTTGGATAGCAAGAATATACTGTATTTATATTATGCAAAGGTACATGCATGCACATGAAATTAATAAAAAAATAGGTGATCTTAAAAAAGGTTCAGTAAAGTGAATTTCGTATCACACAGTTGTTGGACATTTCACTTTATTTAAAAATTTCTCTCAAAAATGTTAATGTTGACCACAAAACAACACATACATTAGCGCTATCTGGTAGATAATACTAGAATACTAGTTACTGTTACCCAAGAAATACTTGTGAATGTGATTTTATCGTTCTTTATTACCGTGTTGTACAGTTCCAAAAAAAAATTTACGGTAACTAGAGAAACAAATAAGAATGATATATATTATATTATGATGATGGCAAATCTATGTTAACGTAGTAACAAATTTGTTACATATAAAAACTGGTTTTATACAAAGGTTAGTTTAGATTTAGAAAGAATATGTTTGTGATAATCATTTTTACAAATTATACTGATAAATAATCAAATAAACATAATATATAGCTAGTTAAATATATAACTAAAATCGGTGTTTGTTTTAAACATTCATGGATTGTTGAAAATCTCAATGGTTCACTCATAGACGATAAGATTAATTTTCTGATCTAAGTTCTAGGAGCAAACCACCAAATACTGCTTAAAATTTCGGGTTCAACCACCTGTAATGACCCACAAGTAAGTAGAAGCTCGTAAACCATCCAGAAATTCAACACATATTGATACATGCAATACATCCCAACTGGGAGCAGCCCTTTCCGGAGCTCTATTTCAAACTAAATTCTATCGCTCATGCTCAGACCTGATGATCTGTTTTATCCACATACTGCGATTCTAAGGCACGACAGTGGTTGCGGGCTACCTTAAAAATATAAATCTACCATTCATATACTATACCAAAAAACGTGTACTCCTACCCATGCGGTCATCTACTTAACGAGGCTGAAATAAATATTTTCACTTACAAATACTGTGCCTACCTTTTCCTTATGGTAGTTCACAGAGCGGTACGATCCGAAAAAAATCGGCAAAATAGCCATTACAACTAAACTACCGTACGCCACGGCCATCCCTTCAGGGGTACTAGGAGGTTTCCCAGTGCCATTATTAGCATTTTCCGTGACATTTTCGCTAGCCTGGGCCAGAACAAAATTGAATACGTCTGCCATATTTTGAATGCAGAACTGACCTGAAGTTTGTTTGGGATTGGGACACGTCACGATTTGTCAAACCTAAATCACTACCAACGTTACAACTACGACACGATTTGAGAAAAAGAACTTCATAAATACAAAAAGTTACGTGTTATTGTTAAGGTAGAAAGCAAAATATTTATATATTTATGTCACAGCTATTATACAAGCGTGCCGATGCTTTAGAATATAATACAGGTAACTAAATTGATTTTTAGTTTGGGGAATTTGTTATAGAAAATTACTGTGGTACACCTGGAACTTTTTTGACAAGCACGTGCGAACAATACACAACCTCAAATCTCCTCAATACGTTGCTTTCCGATTTTCATTTAATTGATTTAATTATAACTACTTCATTAACATGGAACCGAATATCGATGTAGGAGATTTTAACGTAAAACCGTCGAAGAAGAGAAAATCCAATGAAGTTAGAGGCACCTCAATGGAAGTGGATACCCATAATGGCATTGAAGGCAAGTCCAAAAATAGGCCCAAGGATACGAAAAGAAGGAGGACGAAATCCGTGTCTGAAACAGCCGAGAACGTGCGTAAAGTGCCAGTCCCTGCTCACAGATACACCCCGTTAAAGGAAAATTGGTTAAAAATATTTACACCAATCGTCGAACATTTACAGTTACAAATCAGATTCAACCTCAAAACACGCAACGTTGAGATTAAAACATGCGAAGAAACCGTTGATATAGCTAATCTACAAAAAGCTGCAGACTTTGTCAAGGTATATTTTCCACCTATAATTTTTTTCTAATAACACAATTAACATTAATATGTATCCTTGTAGGCATTTATTTATGGGTTTGAAGTTGAAGATGCCTTAGCACTCCTTCGTTTGGACGATTTGTTTGTGGAGACGTTTGAGGTGAAGGACATTAAGACGTTGAAAGGTGATCATCAGTCACGTGCTATTGGGCGATTGGCAGGGAAAGGAGGACGTACTAAATTTACCATCGAGAATGCGACGAAAACGAGAATTGTACTGGCAGATTCGAGGATACATATTTTAGGCAGCTTTCAGAATATCCAGTTGGCGAGACGAGCAATATGTAACCTTGTCTTGGGCGCCCCACCGTCTAAAGTTTACGGACAACTGCGAAATGTTGCTGCACGTGTATCTGATAGAATGTAAAAATATTTATGAATGATAAAAAGTATATAATAATTAATTGTCTTTTTTTACTGAAATGTTTTGAAGAAAGAAAATATTTATATTGTTATGGTGTATTTGTTTATGTTGTTATGTCCTATTTGTTTTTCAAGCATGCAAAGCAACAGGTACAACGACGATACACTTCACATCAGTATGCATGCTTAGACTGAGGAAACCTCATAATTAACAAAAATTGCCTGTCCGTTGACTTCATAAGTTGCCAACCTAGGTGCTTTCCTCTAGGCTTACTAGAGGACCATTTACATGGAACACATTCATAGTTACATTCAACCAGATATTAGAACCTTCTATCCAGCATCCTAGTCAACAAATTAAGAAGAATTTACTAACTAAACAATACCTATATTTTATAATTTTCACAATGAAATTTTTAATATATTATATATTTTTAATTAATTTTTATCATAAATAAACTTTTCCATTTTATTCTAGCAAATAATGTTTTTTAAATATGCATTTTATACTGATTAGGTGTTATTACATTAATTTCCAATGTATGATCATTTTACTAGATAATGTACATAATTAAAAATGAAGGTGTATCTACTATAACCGGAAACAATCCTTAAAATTTTACGCTAATTTAAAAAAAAATTATTAATTATATGCTTTTTAGTTCAGATAGGGATGAAATGGAAAATCATATTGAGTATCTTGACAATTTTATCGGCCTGCAATATTCTAAAATAGTAATAAACTAAGCGGAAATGTACATATGAGTAATCTTTATCTGATACTTACCGATCAGGAACCATTTTAATATGTTAAAAATAACTGTTGCCAGAATAATAAAACAAGAAAGTTAGCGTACAAGATGCAAAATATATTTCAAGTTGTTTTAGAATGTTACAAGTCTTGCCGCGGTTTATTAATTTTATTTTTTCTGAGTTTTTCGCTTATTTTTACTTTTTTTTTATTTGTACTGAAATATGACTTATGTCTATTCCTATTAAAAAATTGCGAATTTTTTAATAAGATTACACAATACACAAATAGAGGACAATTAAACAAACTGCCTTACAAACTATTAAATTAATATAAATACTTAACCTACAACAATTTCATGTAAAAATGTCGATATATAAACACTTTTAAATTTCTTTTTACATTTTGATAACATTATGAAAAAAATAACGCAATCTTCCACAAATTTACAAATCTATACCGTCCGATCGTTAATTAGAAGCAAACTCAAGCGCAGTCATTCCGGTCAATCGTAATGGTCGTCGCACACACATTGAGATTGCTTGTGACTTTTTTTAGAATTATTTTTTGCTCTCCCCTTTCGATCTCTTATGCAAATTATAGTATAGTGGCTGACCTAAAACGATCAGAACAAAAAAAAACGTTCGCTTTAAACACAAAGAATAATAACATATGTACAATATGGAACGCAAAATAAATTCCTTTAAAAAACACAAAATGTATGATAACAGAAACACCTAAGACGAAAACTTGGGTAAAAAGCGTTGTAAAAGTCGAGATAAAACCATTCATAAAAGAGAAGGACAGTAGTAAGTAGGCTAGTTATTGATTCAATCGAATTTTCCTCAGGGAACCGGTGTGGAACATTCGTAGTGATCAACTGTCCCCGATAGTAACTACAATGCGTCGTTGGGAATAAGTTCAACTTCATTTTTTTAATATCACATGTCTTTACCGCTAGATATTTATATGTATAATATTTACAATGTAACAAATAAAAACACACTCCCATTACGTACGTATATATGTAAAGCAAAGAGAATAAATTTTTAATTTACACAGATATATATTGCTTTCGTCTCAATGTTATTTATATACCGTTTGGTGTGCGTTGTCGTAACTAATCTATTCGTTCGCGTTATGAAATTATTTTCTATGTTGATGCGTACTAATATTACCCAAAGTTCTATCGCACCTTCGTAGAATCCTACAATTATTTTTTTTAATTAATTTTTACATAAATGCATAACAAATAAAATTACTAAGTATTAATGATCTCTCATGTACACTATTCAATAATTTAAATCAATTTTTCTGATAAAATTATTAGCATTTTCATCTAAATATGATGTTCTCAATCCTTCAGAAAAAAATCATATTTAATTAACATCAATAGTAGGTTAAATTTTTTATAACATAATAACGCTAACTTATCCTATAGTAAATAATCAAATTTGACATTAAAAAGCAAAGAAATAATGTTAAACTAATCAACAAAATGTTATTAATCAATTTAAAACAATTTATAACCAAATTTGAGCAGTAAATGCTAAATTCTAGAAAGATATTGTGCTGAATTGATGTGCATATGAGAGACTGGGGTACTATGGCTACTACATATATTACAATGATTAAATAAGAATCGATTACCACCTAAAACTGAAAATGAAAGTAAAAAGAATTTTTTTTCTTGCTTTTTTTTTCTTGTATTTCACACAATTATAGCTGACAACCTCTTCGAACTAAAAATAGAAATTCCAAAGTGTAAAAAAAAAGAAATCTTACCAGCGAATCATAATATACTTCACAAAAAATCAAATGAAAACTAAATAAATCTGTGTAGATTAAAAATAAACGAAATTAAAAATGCACGATAGGAGTGATACTCCGTGTGATATTCCGTAGAGATATGCTTTTATTTCCTATCGCGTAGTAACTTCCTATTATTTGTTTTATTTTTTTTGTGTATTTTTGGGTTTTTGAGCGTTCTGCGCTTAACATTCTCTCGATATTGCACAAGTGAAATCGTACAACGCAAAACGAAACCGTGCGCAAGGTGATAAATTTACAAGAAAAAGAAAAAAGATCTGTACGTATCCTTTGTCAGAGCATGCTTTCCTTACGTTAAAGAAAGATGAAAACAAATCGAATCTGTACAACTGAGAGAGTGGGGGAGGGGGGCTGAGGGTGCGCGGGGTAAAACGGGGGGCCGGCGGTCTCCGTGTAAGTTGGGCCGCCCTGCTCGGTTTATCTAAAACACTTACCGACACTGGACGGCCACATTTTTCCCATTGTTCGTTCTGTTTTAGTTTATAAAACTTTTACATTTAAAAATACTTCGCGGAAAAAAAAAATCGCTACGCCTAAGTATGTACATAGTAGACGGGGCAGAGCGCCACCGACACGACCCCCTTGTTGCTGTCCTTGTTGACCCAACTTAGGATGGTAACTTCTGTGGGCTGCAGGAGCTCCTAGATTCCTCATTCAAACGGCCTGCTGCTCCTCGTCTGTTTCTTGCGTTTACTAGAGGGGAACGGCCTGTTCTTCTTTCCGAACGATTGGTTCCGCCAGATCTGCTTGGTGGCCGGCTGTTTCTGTTGCTGGATGTGCACGTTATTGTTCGGAGAGTTGTCTCGTGATGGCGATTCAGAACCCTAAAAACAACAAATAAAATAATCAATATTCTGTCTTAAGTCAGATACATTCTTGAAAATAACAACGCTAATCAGACTGTAATTTTCTATAAAAGTCCACAGAAATGAAATGAGTATGTAATTTTACTGCTATTTTTGTCAAAGAAATATTTCAAATTAAATCCCATTAACAATAGATTACTGGAGTAAAATAGTTTATACATAAGTAAATACATAGGCTTTCACTGTCCGTATTCAGTTAGGTCTGAAGAAGCGAACAACATGGTTGGAAGCAATGTATTTTCTAAAAATGTATAGGTACATAAATTTAGTGAAAATTAAGAAATATTCTATGCCTTCAAATAAATTCTCAATCAGAATAAGCTATGATTTCTATATTATTTGTTACCTAAACGTTAAAAACCTATACCAAAAAAATTAAGTTGTGTGAAAAATGACCACATAATAACAGTTTATTATGTAAATAATACACAAGGGTTTGCCCAGGAAAATAGTTTTTGGTATTCAATAATACTTTCAAAGTTCGAGCCCCCATGCAAACACATTTGAAAAAAGTGCATTTTCCTGAAATAACAATTTGCCTACGACATATTCAAGTATACACAATCATGTTGTTAAAATGCTGATAAATTCACAATTGACATTTGAATTTACCGCCTAAATTTTTCCAGTGTGGTACGAACCTATCAGAGCAGAACCTGGTAACTAATTTTTTTTAATGCAATTTTAGATCACATTTGAGTGCAAAATGTGTATATTAGTTAAATGCCACCAGAAACACATAAACAGAATTTTGTCTTACTTCAAAGCCCTCAATTTGCATGAAGTCTTGTTTTTGTAGAAGCAGTACACAATTTCATATAGATCACGTTCAATTATTTATCACCCTATATGGCTACATAGGGTGGTTTATATACTGCACCATAACATTCTATAGCAAATTACTTTTCTTCAGTTCACGTTTAACATACTTGTTACTTTTTGTCAAATGTCACATATTAACTTGATTCTCTAAATGTTGTTATTTTCTGATTACATTTCTTATTGCATCACCTTGTTATATAGCTTAGAAAAATATGGAATGGAAAATTATCTAGTTAAAAAAATATTATTTTCAGTTAATTTTATTTTTTTGACGGTTCACTAGGGCTGTTTCTCCATTCCAGGTTATGTCGACAATTTTGTGGCAATACTATTTTCAATTACATTAACTGTTTCATCTCCATCTGTAAATAAGTGTGAAAATGTGACAGATACGTTAGGGAAAATGTCCAGACCTTAATAAGTGTCGTCTATGCAGCTAAGGAAAAATGAGAATTTTGTGTTGATCAAATCATTACATTTTTAAATTATAGGAAAAATTAAAAAAATTGCTCAAGCGTTACATTCTTAAACTGTGATTGTAGGAGAACCTAGTAGAGGAGTCTTGACCTTTAAAAGTGACGTATAGGACCTCTGCTCAAGAGAATTTAGGTATGCAGGTTGGTGCATAATAGAATAAATATGCCTAACAAATGTTGGGAATGTGTCAAAATTCCCCGTTTTTAAAGAAGAAGAAATATAAACATGGCCTAACATGTTTTATAACATGACCTAACATTAATATTAATTAATTTAAAACATAAACAATTAGGTTATGTATACATTTCTTCGTAAAAACAGGGAATTTGGTGTGGCTTTTGATGCATAGTCAGTATCGTAAAGAATTGGGCTGAATTAGTAGTAAATGATCGAACCACTCACTTCCGAACTGCCGCCGCTGTCACTGGTTGTGGAGCCGCTACTCGACAGAGACCTGGGAGCTCGGAGGATTGCACTCATCTGGGCGTACTGAGGCGGCGACACCGCCGGACTGTTGACCAGGTGACCAAACTTGTGCTCGACCCAGTGGCGATAGCGCACAACCTCGTCCGTCACGCAGATGATCCGACCGAGTATCGAGTGCCTATCTCTATTCGAGAATAACGGATTCACAGCATTTGACAGCACGACGTACGCATGGTCAAACGCTCTCTTTACCTAAGAGAAAAAAAAACATTATAGTCTCCTGTTAGTGCAACAATTGTACGTTGCATTACAAAAAAAAATTTCCCCGTGTTATAGTACCATTTTTTATATATATGACAGAGTTAAACCAAAATCAATATAGTATATTATTTGACGAGCACATAATTACTAAATATTAAGCATACACAAAAATTAAAACTTGACCATTTAATTGTTTTAAGAGGTTTATTTTCACCAATCTATACTTAACTTTATTGTTATTAATATAAAATATCTGTTGGGGATGTTCAGGTCTGGATTAATATTATTGTCATTATTACTATAAGTATCCAATTATTTGCAAATTGTGAAAGTACCTCTTTTCCATAGCAATTAAGTCATAACTCCCAATATTGAAAGCACTTTATGAAAGTTTTAATTGTTTTAATTACAGTAATTACATGCTTTTCAATCCTATATGTGCAGTATTAATTGGCTACCATACTGCCTAATTGGAATTATTCTTGTTGCACATTTGGGCCGGCACATGAAGTAACAGTAAATTGTTATAATTTACAATTAACAATACCGATTTTACTGTTGGTTTTCATATAGCGTAATCTAGATCTTTTAATAGTAGATGACAGTTACAAATGAAGCGCATAGTTGTTTTAATTGTAATTGTTTTCTTCAGTTATGGTGCAATATATTTTAATAATAATTTAACAATGAAAATTACATATTTTTGAACTAAAAATATTAAAATAGATAACAACAATGTGATAAATTGCATCTGCAAAGGTAAATATGTTGAAGGTTTATCTCTATGAAATAATAAATGTGGTCATTTGCTTAAATCTAGGAACAAATATTAACATGTTATTTTGCATTGTACTTATTAGTACTATGCAGTTCATAATAATATGATGAAGTTATTTTCATATGTTTTTTTCATCAATTTATGTATAACAGTCAACAGTTTTTTAAAAGACAACCTATCTTTTTTATTTTAGTGCGATTTTATAATCTGTATAATCTGTAATAATGTTTTGAATGAGTAATAAAAACTGGAGAAAAAAGTTTTGATAGTAGAAATGAATGAACATATGTATGCAATGTTGTAAAACTTTTTAATAGGCAATAAAAAAAGAGTGGTAAAAAAAGTTTTAATAATAGTAAGAACGAAAAAAATCCTATCTGGACATCAAACAGACCAGCAGTTTTTTTGAAATAGACAAGCAAGCTGTCACAATAATACTAGTGTGTTTCAATGTTCTGTAAGCAGTACAAGTTAAAAGTAATAAATATTAATTGAATTTTTTTTATTGATTCATGCATTGTCACCGGAAATCTGTCCACATAAAAAGTATCAACTCGGTTGGACAAAATTTGCAAATCTTGGTATATTTAAATTTTTCTATTGATTCATACAATTTCATAGGAATTCTGTCCGCATGCAAAATTTCAACTCGATTGGACATTGGCAAGTATATAAAATATCGATACACGATTTGAAGGTAAAAAACGAACAACAAGTGAAGAAGTTGGAATACATATAAGCGTAGTAAAATTCAAACTATGTTAATGATGGCTGATGGTCAAACTTGTTTTATTGACCTTGTAACACTACCTTTACTTATTGTATTGTTGGAATTCAGTCAAATTTAAAACAACTGTTTATTTCATTCATCTTTACAACTTTATGGCAGGTTTTCATGATCACTCGTTTGTCCATCAAATGTCTGTCACGGTAAAATTTCTCTACACTGAATAAAGATATCAAGCGGACATTTGAAATATTTATCAAGGTAACTAACCTTTCAAACATTGCTTTCAATTATCAAACAAAAAACTGGCTTTAAAATAAAAAAATTACAGCAATGATTTTGAATTGTCCATTCATCAACAAATTACAATTAGATTTATTGTATAACATATAAAGTTTATTTATAGTTTCTAGCAAATAATAATAATAACATTTTGAGAATTTTAAACCTGTATACCTTGACCAAGATTGAGGCAAATTCAGGTTCTTCATTAAAGTTCCATTTAGACAGGGCAAGTTTAGTGGCGGAAAGTGCTGCCTGCTCTGATCTTGCCATGCCATAGGAAAGTAAACTTTCTACTTAATACCAAGTACTGTTCTATGATTTAGACATGACTTGTCTAAACGATAAAAAAATCACTAAACTCTACAAAACTTACCTGTAAAACTCCGTAACTACTTCTACCGATGTCGTTCGAGGGCAACAGGGGATCCTCTATGCAGAGCAGACTGGGCCGATGGCCGTCGACCATGTCCTTCTGCATCTCCTCCTTGTTGATGTAACGACCTCCGTCCCGTATTCGGATCCCCGTCTGCATGTAGTTGAACTTGCGGCCGTACAGCTCGAAGAACTCTATGAGCAGGACGCCGAGGTTGACGCCTTTCGAGCGGGCGTCGTGCCTCGGATGGAGCTGTATGAAGCTGATGCACATCAGGATCAGGCTGTAACTGGAGATGCCACCGGTGAAGACCTCGTTCAGGTCCCGCTGCAGCAGGAACTGCTTCAGGACGTACACAAGCTTGCGGAGGGCCGGATACTCATTCAGATACTGGTTAATCAGTTCGGCCGACTTGACGCCGTTGCACATGTTGAACGAGATATCGACCTTAACGTCCGTCTGTTTGTCGGTCAGTTTCACGATAGGCACCGACGCCTTGTCCAACACTTTTATACTGTTCTCGTCCGCGATATCATGATTTAAAAACTCCTTCTCTAAAGTCCGTAACGGTAGATTTGTCCACTTCCCTATAGAGAGCACCAACAAAAAAACGACCCGATGTTAAAAATCAGTTTTGTTTTTAGATTTATTAATGTCACTGAGGATAATTGAAAATGATTATGAACTACACAATAGTCAACCCAAGTCAACCTGATGTTTTACTAATATTTATAAAAAACAAAAAAATTAGGATACCTATGTTTACATTTCTGTTTCTTTAAAACAGGGAATTTAGTGTGGATTTAGACGCAGTCACCAATTTTGTTAGGAACGCTTATTTGATTATACATCAACCAGGGGGTCAATTCTTAGCCTAGCGTGACTTCACGAATGCGGGAACTCGCATATGACCTTGGATGCAATCAGTTCGAACCGTATTCTATGGACAGTGTCGGCAGTGCAGTGTCCTTTACTACTCGTAGAGTACGTGCGCAATAACATGAACATACCGCACGTAGTCTTCTGACCAAGTATGTTAAGTAAAGAAGAAAATAAGAATCACCACAAACACACAGAGTTCACCAGTCGACACAGTTAGTGGTGTCCATGTCAAGTAAATATCTATACACTTGCACCAATTTAACTGGTTTTTCGACCTGAAAACGGTTTGGGTTGTTGTTTTGGTTATCTTGGTTATACACTTACTGAAACGATTTCAGTTCCAGTTTTGACTTTGATCTCGAACACATTAATTCTCATTTATGTGTTACATAAAATAAGTACCTACTCTCGAATTTTCAATAGAATCGTTTCGGTTTTACCAAGGTTTTGAATATTTTAGAGATTTCAGTTTCTGTATTTTATACATGTTTTGGTTTGGTTACGGGTTTTACATCATAAAAAAAAACGGTTACGGTATGTGTTTAGTTAATATTTACTATTGCCCACTTTTACCCGAACAAGGGCGGAAAAACCCACTGGGCCCAGTGGGTTGAGTTTTTAAAAAAACGGGTTCTGAGATACGTCAATTACAAAATTAATCAAAATAATCAGGAATCACCAGATTTTATATCAAAATTTTCTAGCAAACCGCCTAGTACATATTTTGAAATATAATTTGTTCCCTTCTTTTTCTAAAGATATTTCCTTATGATGTTTTATTAAGTTGGTACCAATATCGCTAACACCTAGGTTTGAAAAAGACACAACAGAAGGTAGATATTATGAGATAGTTCCTCTAAAACCAAATAAGTTTTATAACTGAAAATGATTGTAAGGACATAATATAATGATTGATGAAAAAAGATGGTGGCAAATATACAAGATTAAGTAAATTTTTAAATTTAGTAGTGCAAAAATGGTGCAAGAAACGCAAAGGTCCCTAGTTCAAATCCAGGACGTGGCTGTAATTTTTACTTACAATTTTTCTTTCAATTTTAAGCTTATTTAATCTCTGAAGAGAGTTAAAGACTCTGAAAGTTGGTGATATTGGTAACAATTTTAAAAACTGCATAGGAACTCAAAGTTTGACTATAACATACGATAATTTTTATAGTTCGACTCTGACTCCGCTAACTGAAATTTTTCCTACACTCCAATTTCACAGATACAGGTATATCCTTTGTATAGCTTGTATGTCTCAATAACCTCTTAGACAGATGATTCTTTACGACTGTCATAGGCCTGGGATTTGAATAAATTTATTGATTGACTGGAGATGACTACCAGTGCAATAGGATAGAAATTTAGCAATATTTTTATAACACCAAAGTTTCTAAAAGTTTCTAACAGCAAACTTGTTGTTGCTCAAGTAATTTTAAGCAAAAAAGAGTTATGTTAACATAGGTCCAATTAGGAAATGTTTGACCTATGAAGTCATGAATAGCTATCTAACAAATCTGTCAGATTTGTTGTAGTTCATCAAATGAAAAGATGTACCAGTGGTAGGTGAGAATACCAGCACGTAGTTTGAAACATCTGAAAGTACGTTGAATGTTGAATATAAGCACAAGTATGTGGTACAGTGACAACTGTCAGAAATAAGACTACTTTTGTTTAGCAATTGTTTCCTAAGCCTACTACAACCTACTAGTCATACCTCTATAACCTTTCCAAACCCAACCTATGCTGATATAACTTTTTTGCTTGAAATTACTCCTGAGGACCACACTTCTGCAGTTTCCTCCCAGAACAACCTGTACAAATCAATATCATTATATTAGCATATTATACAAAATAGACAACTCCTCATATCAATACTGAAATAATATTCTTTCTTATAAAAATAAACTATTTGTAAGGGAACAAGCACAAAAAATTTAATTTAGATAAACCACTCTATTTACATTAGCATATTAAAATCAAACAAATCAATCTCATAAACAGAAACAGAAATTATTTGGAATTTGATCCTAAGACTTACACAGGGACTCTACTAAAGGAGATAATAACATGTGCAGTATAAATAGTTTCCTGAAGTATTAATCAGAGATTATAGATCAATACAAATCTGTACTAATATCAAGATGTTTATTCAAACTGTTTACGGACCAAGTGGCAGAAAACTAGCAGATTACTTATATCAATGCACAAACACAATTCCTAATAGTCATGTTCGACTTCGTAAGATTGTAATTGGGTCTGAGTTTTAAAACTTACCAATGACTACTATATCTATATCACTAGTTGGTAAGTAAAGGTTCGTCCGATACGATCCAAAGACTTGGACCTGTGCCTCGGGCCACAGCGACTGAATGATCTTCTCTATCCTCCGTATTACGTCACCTCTGATCCTGTGCTCGACCGGCGTTGGAGACATGTACTCGCAAAAGTGATGAATTTCTTCGTGTAACCTAAAAACCAATGGCAAAACAATTTTAGTCGATGGTAAGGCAATTATAAGAAATTAGTGTGATATACAGAGTGATCAGGAAGACAAAAATTTAACGTTGACTATTTGAGGGCAAACCTTGGGAAACAGAGTACATAGTCTTAAGTATAATGGCGAAAATGAAAATAGCTGACTACCAAAATCTCAAAATATTATAAGGAACGAGATGTATTTACGGCAACTAATTATGATTGTGTTAAGTAAAAGAATTAATATATTTTTTAATTATCGTAATTCATGGTTGAGTTAAACTGCGATATTCTAAGGTTGCAATAGCTGGTTCTTTGATTAAAGAAATTATTAGTTTATTGAAAGAATGAATGTGGACCTATTGTGACTACTGGGTACTCGGCTGTATCGAAAAAACGTTTCTTCGAAATTCAAAATTATTAATTGATAAAAAGTTGTCCCTATGGACATATACTAGACACATACTACAAAAAAATTTGGCGCAAATGAAAAATATTTAGGTAATATTTAGGAAGTTTATAATTTTCTTTCAGAATTAATTTTTTTTTATAAAAGATTAAGGGATTTTTCTTATTCAAATACAGCTTAGCAACTCTAATGCGACAATCAAATTTTTAAGGAAAATCATAAACTTTAGGCCTCCTGCGAGAGACCTAAATATTATTCAATTGGGCCAATTTTTTTGTCGTATATCTGGATCCACAGGACAACTTTTAATCAACTCGAAATTTTGAATTTCGAAAAAAGCGTTTTTTTGAAACACTACTGTGCACTATACTGCCGATCACATGGGCTTTATACTGAAGATATGGCCGAATTGCGAGGAGAGAGTTTACAGCGCCATCTAACAATACAGTTGGATGAGGTATTCATGCTAAAATATATCTATATGAGGCAAAGTATGATTTCTTTGGCGGAAGTAAACGTATTTTTAAGCCACAGCAAAAATACTACTAGTTATTTAACCAACAAGTAAATTAAAAAAAAAATAATATTTGAGTTGGTTGAACATTTTTTGGGGGGGATTGTATTCTTCTAGCATCGTCTACATAGATTTGTCTTCGACGATGTCTTTTTAGGTTATAATTTATGTAATTTGACACTGACAGTTCTAGAGGGCGGTATGTTTTGATTGGAAGGTTTCATCTCACATGTTCGATTGGCCAATCAAACGACGTCATTATGTCGTGTGATTGGCAATAACAAATCATGCATTAATTTTCGTGCAGAGTTGTTTAATAAACGATTTCCATTTCACTAATCTGACTCATAAATAAACGATCGACGGAAAAGGAAATAAATCTTTTGCACACAAATATTTTTGTTTGTATCCAAATTACATTTCTTTGGTGTAAAAAAAAAAACGTTTTTTAAGTCAAAACAAAAATATTACCTTAAAAAAAAGTAATTTTTGTTTGTATCCAAATATATTTATTTAACTAAAAACTATTACAAATAAATTAACCTCAACAAGCAAATAAACTATAGAGTATTCAATGAAGTAAATACATTGTACTGTTGGCGTCTAAGAAATATGTGACCTAAAAGAATAAATTCAAACGAATATTTTTATACATTTTTATACTTTTATGTGACGAACACATAATTCACGTTATTACTTGTGCTCGATTGCTGGCCGTGATCAGTTCAGTTCAATCTGATTAGCAATCATTTGGCTAATGTGCCGCTCGTTTGGACGTTTGAGGTCTGACTCACACTGATTCCACCAATAGAAAGCAAGTATTTCAAATTTGCGATCAAAAAGATCGCAATCCGATTCAATTGAACAGATCGCGGCCAGCTATCGAACACAGCTATTACAACTTATAATTTATAAGCCACAAGCATGAAATTTATACATAATATAGGCCGCCAGGCGAGTGAATCATATGTGTGAATTACAGCCATCATGCAAGTCATATCGACGTTTTATCTTAAACTCACACATTAAATTTGTTTGAATAAATTATTTATCATAAATTTACGTGGGCAACAGATCGGTGTAAGTGCAAACTATAAACCACCGTATTGTACTGGTGGTACTCAACCACCATAAATAGCACATAATAGCATGGATTATACACTCGGCTGAAAATCAAATAAAGCTCCGCACCAAAATGATCTTGTTTTTTTATAACCTTGAAACTCACTATAAAACTAAACGGCAATATTATTTGCAAAAGCAAAGAGCGATCTATTTGCCCTGAATTTTTGAACGCCTCATCAGCTGTATTCCTATATTTTAAGTTTTGGGAAGAAAACTAAAAACGTTTTTGTCGCAATGAACACCCACACAGGTTGGTGAACTCATTAGCGGAATATGTAAGTAATAGGAAAAAAGTAAACCATGCGCTTCGTTCTATTTCCCTTGCATTTATGTACTCCGGCTCTTTCAAACAATACTCAAATTCTAAAACTGTTCTGGATTACATAAATATTTATCTAAATCGACGTAATTTAGCAAGGCTAGCATGCAACTGTAAAAATATTTAAACTAATTCTTGTGGAATATTTTTATGCAAAACAATCCTGATTACCAACATTTTGGCGCGTGTTCAAGTACAGGACTAAGTTTATTGTTTACATATTATTGAAATGAAAAATATGCGCACCAGACAATTCCTTTTCGGTAAGTAGCAAAAAAATAATGAATTGAATGAAATGTTTTTCTTTTTTCAAGTCGCAGCTGAACGAGGCGATAATTATAATTGTTTTTGTAACAGGAATTGGATAGATTTTGAGCAAACAGTCGCGAGATACTAAAATATTTTTAGTAACTCGGTGCTGTTATCTCCGCGTGGGCTATACAAATGTCGATTTTGATTACCGAATAAGGTCACTGCATTTATCAGTTTTAGCGTATTATTTCTTCGAACTGCGTACATATTACCTGGCGCCTAATACGTAATCGCCGATATGACACGACAACACATTGTAATATTAATTTTGCAATCAGCGCAAATGCTGACAGAATATTGACTAACAAAACAGTTATTGTAACAAATTTAAATTTAGTTGAGGGGTCAAACTTAGGGGTGTTTAGTAACTAGCTCCTACAATTGACTGCCGTATTACTTATCTATTGGTTAAACTATAAGACATTTAACGAGAGATAACAATACCTATACTTAAACTCGAAAATGGCATATTTTCTAATTGAATCGCTTATTATAAAAAGTCAATACTTTAGCGATTAAGTTATATTGAACATGCTTCCAAAACTTTGACATGGTTGAAACCGGAAATTGATATTATTCTACCCATGTTTGTCCCAATCGAAACCTGTCCAGTTTTGAAGAAAGTAATTACTCGGTGCACATGTATTTTCAACGATATTCGACCATAGTAATTCAAGTGACCCACCTGTATAGATTGTTGTAACTTGTACTGGGTGTGATGTGATAAGAGAAATATTAAAAAATCATGTAGTTTAATTTATTTTTACCAGGACCTAAATATGCCAACTTTAATCAAATTTATACAATGATTTATACTGACCAATCTGAACATACTTTCAACACTTTGACGTGTCAATTTTGACATCTGCCGAATAATGTGACTTGCAAATATTCATAACCTTAAACCTCCTTAGCAACATAACAAAACAAAATTACGGAACTGCCAACGTGTGTGAGTGTTTTTTTTATTACTCTACAAGTTTGTTCGAGCAGCAGTAAAAAAAGTACCCGACTAGTTGGGCATTTTCTACGCATGCGCAATGGAGATTTCGCCCCTCCAAAACTCATTTGCGCATGCGTAGAAGAATACCCAATTAGTTTTTGGTACTATTACTGCTGCTCGAACTAACCTAATATCTGATTATCGTATAAACTCGTCAAATAAATTACTAAACTGACAAAGAAATAGGCAAATTAATGACCATGTTTATTGCTTGTAAGTCGGTATAATACAATAAATGTGTACGATTTATTTAACACAACATGGGCAGCTGCGGTAAAACTATGTGTCACGTTGATAAACAATAGCTTATTTGTTATAAAAAGGTACTTCCCCGTTTATTATCAATCCGTTTCCGATAAGTTTTAAATACCGCGCAGAGTAACAATAATATTGTTAGTGTTAATATTGTTAATGATTGTCAGTGTAAATTAAACGATGGCAAAGTAATTACCGCAAAAGTGTTGCATTTTTAATCCAATGAGGTGTCACAGAAAGCAGCTTTCACATTTTAGGATTGCTCAGTTGAATCAATTGATTGCATAATTCTGATCAAAACAATTTATACACTGTATGTAGATGTTTACAAAACGACGAAACATAGTTTATCCTCGTTACAATTCATCGGATTACTACAACTATATTATAAAAATTGTGATAATAACATCGTTGATTATCCCACTGCGCATAATGTGTTTGGAAATGCGTTACGCTTATGTTGCAGTCATAGAAAATAGTGATTATACGGCACGAGAATATTAGAATGGTCGTCACAAATACTTCTTTTTTAATTCAAAATGTGGTAATGCATGCGCGCATGAACATTTAAAATAGCACGCTACGGAAATGTCAAATGACAGCGCGTGCCATCTTATGGCGGATGGGCGAATTACCGTATTAAGTAGCGATGGACGGAGAGATTAGTTCAAAACGCGGCGAAAATGCACGTAAATATTATTCGACATACCCTAAAACTCCTTTCGAATATATGAAATCCCTTTTCCTCCATAGTGTGCCACCGTACTCGCCGATTAGCGTCTCCGGATGGCGGAAGAAACCCCTCGTGCTTGCGCGATTCTCAACCTTACGGTTACGCGGTGTGAAATTATTTTTATCGTTTTTCCCGTTTATCATGCCAACATTCTGTTGATTTTGGTTATTAATCGCATTATTCACAGTCTCTATATCATTGTCGCCGTCCTTTAAATTCATAGTATCTAGTTCTTGCTGTGTTTGCCACAAACGAAGCCACAATTGCTTGGCTGGTCCCTCTTGCTCTGGCTGAAACCAAGATATCGAAGGATCCATTCAAAGCTATCACAGTTGCTACTACAATTTAACGACCATTTAACTAATATTTAATTAATACACACATATGAGATTCGACACCACTCACTATATCACGCTGTTGTCACACCTTGCGAATATCACACGACTGACAGGTTAACTTGCCACCCGCTAGATAGCGACAGATGTGTAGATATTCTAGATTTTGTCATATCCACTCCGCGAGAGCGGCAAAATTAATCTGCACCAATCTCAATACGGTACTGCTCACCCGGGATATTTGAATCCGTATCTCCACACTTTCCATCCGAAGCTGTTTCAATATTTTTCTCTTAATTCTATTATTTGAATTTGCCATTGCTAATGACAGGCTCGTTCGGGACAATTTGATAGCCACGTTGAAGTTTGAATTATTTATTAATATGAAGCTTCAAAATATGAAACTCATCGATCATCTTTTTATTGCTAAAACCCTTCTAAAACATTCTGCAACCATTCAGTGACGCTACTTATGGTCAAATAATTATTTTCATAATATTTAAACGTTTCTAAGGTGATCCAAACCGTATTTACAATTATTTGTATTATTGGGATGCTGTTTGTCATGGACATGTCATGGACTAAACAAAATTATGAAGTATACTTCAACCAATTTAAGCTTGCAGTGCCCGTAGATGGCGCTGCTATAAAATATCGCGTGCGTATCACACAGGAAAAATATAAGCAGGCGGTTGGCGGTAGATTTGAATGTAGTGTACACATTTATTAGAAAGTATGTTCCAAATGGTCCCAGTATCGAGATTACAAAACGTCAGACCCAAAGAACGTTAGTGTATGCAACTAGTGTAACTTCCAGATAAGAATCTGTCGGGGCAGACATGGTTTGTCTGGCTACTGGTCAATTTGCTATTATTACTTATCAGAGGTTTCCCATCGGATAGTTTTTTGCTTAAAAAGTGGAGCCTGCAGAGATTTTCACATGTGACAGAAGAAGTTTGGTCATTTTTTACATTTCTGGCATTTATCATCATTTATAGCGTTTTCGATTTACTGCACTCGGCTACACTAGCTTCATGCTGGTGCAGGTTTGTATGTTCGGTTTATGCTCGATTGAGCATCAAAGTGAATAATAAAGTAGGAGAAATACATACATTACGTAAGTCACCATCTTAGTAGTGGATTTTATGCCAATGAATGTGTTACAGTATATTATATTAATGCATAAAAATAGTAATTTATTAATAATTACTATTTTTATTCAACAAAAGGATGGTCACTAGGGCATGGGTTTAAAGAAAATTACTAACGCCATTTCTAGCGGATGCAGCTTTTAAGCATAAGATTGAAATTAGGATAAATAAAACAAATGAGTTTAATTTTAATAAGACTATATTATAAAAAATGTTTTATATACAAGAAGTTGACCTCTATACCATTGTAGAGATATTCAAGTAGCGAATAACTAGTGACTTAGAATGTTTATTAGTAATAATCTTATAGGCTAAATGGTACATATTAAATTTAGTAAAGCGCAATGGATGATAAAATGAAGTACATAAAAAAAATCTTTAAAAGAGAAATGCATAATACTAAACCGAACACAATGTAACAATTCTTTGAGTCGTCTGTTCCAAATTAAATCGGAGCCACTAAATAACAACGTCTTCTGTTAAACTCGCCTTTAATATTATCATAATATAACAGAATTATCGACAAAACGAATATAAACATTATAATTTTATTCCAAACAAAACTAAAAACATATTCCATACCAGGACTAATCAGATACATTTACATATAAGTGAAGTCTCTAACTGTATTATTTTCCCATTACTATTAGACGTAACATTTACAAACTAGATACGTGTTTCAGTCTTCTCGTGTCGTTTTAACAACGCAACTCAGTTACATCCCCAAGTCTTGCAGTATCTCCTTCTTGTTAATCTTACCCATCGAGTTCCTCGGCAGCTCAGTCACGTACATAACCTGCCTCGGGACGTAATACTTCGGCATCTTCGCCTCTGCCCATACCTTAAATTCGTCCAAATCCAACTTTTCCTCGTTTGGCTTCAAAACGATGATCGACAACAAACGTTCGCCAAGCTCGTCGTCTTTGATGCCCAGCACGGCACATTCCGCAATCTTCGGATGCTCCAGTAGGTACGTTTCGATTTCTAAAGCGCTAATCTTATATCCGCCCGACTTAATGATATCGACACTCTGCCTTCCGAGCATTTTAAATTTCTTCTCCTTCAACGAGTATTGGGCAACGTCGCCCGTCTTAAACCACCCGTCAATAGTGAACTCCTCCTGGGTGGCGATGATATTGTTATAATACTCGCGGAAGACGCTGTCCCCCTTAACTTGCAATTCCCCTATAGGATCTTCGTCTGAATTCCAATTGATCAGTTTTGTTTGTATTTCCCCGCGAACGTTGGTCGATTCCAAATGCGAAATGTGATTATCTTCGTCGTCGTCAATTTTTGTCGCAAGGCGGACAGACACACCTGGTAATGGGACTCCGACGTATCCGGGTTTGCGGTCTGTATCGTCGATTAAGTTCGATAGGCACATGCCGATTTCGGTCATCCCGTAACGTTCTAAAAGGTTGTGGCCGCTGATGTCTTGCCACTTCTTGTGGACTGTAGCTGGGAGCGGAGCCGAACCGCTGACCATGAGCCGGATTTTGTTTTTGAGGGTTGTCCGGATGTACTCCACCATTTTAGAGTCGCTCGCAAAGATCTTCTGGTATTCGCTGATGAGTTTCGAGTAAATAGTCGGTACGGCCATGAACATGGAGATACGGCGATCATCGGGATTCGTGTTTATGCCGAGCAGGTACGCCCAGCAGGTGTTGGGATCAAACTTCGGTAGCATGATGCATTTGGCGCCAATGTAGTGTGGGCACATGAGCGCGTTTACGATGCCGTGGATGTGATGGAGCGGTAGTGTGTGGAGGATGGTGTCTTTTTCGGTCCAGCGCCAGGCGTCTATCAGTGTCGTCATTTGCGATACAAGGTTTTTGTGGGATAGCATCACACCTGCAAAAATAGAGAAATTATATATTGCAATTCAAATTACAATAACCTAACACAAGATGTATCTGAAATAAGTGTATTAATTTATTAAGTGCTTGATGAATGTAGCAAAAAATGTATTAGCAACAATACCGAATTTGAAACCCAACAGTTTCAGAAATGTTGAGTTTAGTTGATATTAGCGATCAGATGAGTTTGGCATTTTGTCTACCACGCGATTTGACAGCTGTCCTCACTACATTTGTTTATAGGTTAGGTTTCTCACTACTCTAATTTGACAATTGACATATTAATTTGACATATTAGGATTGAAGAAAAGATATCCAACATAAAACTTGACGAATGTTGCCAACAAAAAAATCCTTGTGATTACTTTCAGTTACTGTACCTACATTATAAAAACATGCGGCTTACGATAATAGAATTTTTAACTGCGATATATGAAAAAAACATTCAGTGGCTTTCCCTCTTATTGAGTTGTATGACCCCTTAAAAAAATGATGTTCATCTATGGTTTATAGACATAAATGTTATAATTAGTTGATTTTGTTTTTTGCCCTCCTATACGTAACAATTTGGTGTGTTGTTTTTCAGAAAAAGGGCGTCGTTAATATAAATGTTATACTATAGTAGATTTCACGAAGGCTGCAAATGATTCATCCTTAAAAAGTGTCTGTACTACGATTTGAATGTGGCAACAGCGTTTCAATCCAACTACTTTTGTTTTTACTTTTGAACAATTAAAAGTAAAGTTAATATCGTTTATAACGACGATCAAAGGACCGGACGTATTAGGTTGTTATATCCGTAAGCCGCTATAGGTAATACGCATATAAATCATTTTGTTTTAGTGTACATTATTTTTATTTTAAAATCTACATAATGTATTTACCTATTACATGTAATTTATATGTAGTTATTTAACCAACAAGCATATTAAAAGAGCAATGCATGATCGAGATTATTTAGCGCACGAGCAACAGTGAGTGAGTAATAACGAATTTGATAGACGTTTATATGTGCTTTTATGCTTAAAATTACCTTTTGAGTTTGGTACACGGAACGTGAAACATTCTGTTATATCAATTAAATTCTAATCTTAATTCATTCCTTGTCAAGGGGAACAATAATAATGCCCTATGCTAAAAGACACAATTGTCACTTTTGTCACTCTATCAGATAAGTGTGCATAGACTTATGCTTATTTGCAAAACTACTTGATATTAACACCACTTTTAAAGTTTAATCATCTATTAATGTAAAAAAAAAACAACTTTACTCAAAAGTCAAATATAACTCTGTTTTACACAAGTCTTTAACTTTCTAATGACGTACTTACAAAATCAAAATGGCAACATCGGCATTTCTCCTCAGGTGTCATTCAAGAATGGCGAGTCGGGTATTGGGTTTACATTTGAGCATGAACATTTACGTTTTCTTATTAGACATAGATGTTTAGTTGCCGATATTTTCATAACGTTGATAGTTGATATCGAAGGTAACATTGAAGGTAATATTGTTAAGAAATAAGTTAATATTGAATTGAATAAATTGTCTACCAATCTATGATAGTGGTAATCGGAAGTACTTTCATTATTATTAATATTATAAATATTTTGTAAATCGCCATATACCAGAATATTTACAATAAACTTCGTGTAAATCAATCAAACAAAAACAGTTTAGTCTGTTTCCTATTTTAAGCTGGTAAGATGCCCTTGATCATTCTAGGTTTAGTTTTTGGGAACAAGTAAAAATAATACAGGGACAAGGTCACATTGCTCAAAACATTTTTCTTCATTGTCAATCACAAGAGAATAATAAGCAAATACAATAATCTAAGCATGAATATAGTTTAATAATGATGAGTTGTTTAAAATTGTCATTACTCCTTATATTACCACTTATCATAATACACAGATAAAGCAAAACAACACCAGCATGAAACTAATAAAAAAATTATTATAAAAATTCATATTAAGACAATCAAAAAGAGAAACATTTAATTTCATGTAGTAGATAATTCCTCGTGTAAATGTGTTTATGTGCACATAAATCAAGCTATATTTAGAAACATTAGATAATTTTAGCTTAGATTTAAGTGCACACAAATCCAAACAAACATCTCAGAGCTTGTCAAATGACGTTATCAGAACGACTCGAAAACATGATATGTTCAAAGCCAACCACCCGTGAACACACTAACAGACATTAAAAATCTGGATAATCACAATAGACAAAAACAGTGCCCCTGCGAATCTTATTAATATTCTGTTTACTTATGTCATGTCAGAAAAAGTCAAGGTTTTGGCAAGAAATACGAGACTAATAATAACAAAGCTATCTCACATTACAATCAAAATTAGCACGTAATAATTGAGAGTGCCGAACAAGTGTTAAATGGGAGTCAAATCTTGTAAATGGGCCTGAAACCAAATATTATTGGGAAATGACCTTGCCAGTTGATACCTGTATTTGCTAGATTTATTTTCAGGTTACGTTTTTACTACTCAAATTTGATGATTAGTTCTTTACAAGTTAAAACATGTAAAAAAAGAGTGTAACGTCTAAAAAAATACAGAAGTTTGTTGATTACAGATGACTAGACAGAATATATATATTAATCATTATTGACATAACCCAATTTTCAAAAAGAAAACATTCTTTACTATTTAGTATCTAAATAAGATACACAAAAAATGTTATTGATACCGCTGAAAGAATTGTTGATAATGCTTTAAGATTTATTTGGATGAGAAATATTTATAAGAAAAAAGCATATTTGTTAAAACTTGTTAAATATGTTCAAAGCACTGTGGATCATATTCACGAAAATTGATTAAATATCAATATGTCTATATCTCAATCATTTTAAATTCAAACCAAATTATGAGGTGTAAATGGAATTGTAAAAACTCTACAATCTGAAAAATAAAAATAATCATTTGTCATTAAAGTAGGGCAGAACATACTGCAAACCAAAGTGATTTGAAAACAAAGGAATATATTAATAAACAATTATGATTTCAATGCATAATAATATTAAACGTGCGTCAATACACACACAAAATAGGAAAAACAAAATGTTTTGTAACATCTAGCCAAGTAATAGATACCAATATTATAGGTATATTACCTTTGGGTCGTCCAGTGGTCCCGCTGGTATAGAGAATCATGGCGTTGTTCTTGCTGTAGAAGTCGGCGGTAAGACCAGCTTCCATGTCGGCCTTCTTTGTGGGGTTCATCAGTATCGAGTTCTGACGTAGCTTGTCATCGAGGACGTACAACTTCGTGTTGGTGTTCTTGGCGACCCTCTGCATGAGATCCGCATATTCAGGAGTCGTAATGATCAACTTAGCGTGCGTGTCAGCTGCATAGTACTCTAGCAGGCTCTGCGGGTGTAACGGGCTCAACGGCACAGCTGGAAAATGACGACATAATTGGAAATATTGCCGAATTTTGATGTAAAAAAATATAAATATATAAACCAATAACTACCAACTATCAAAAAAGGAAATCTTATCTAAATAACATGCAATATTGTGAAATTCCAAAATGCATACTAATTTGTTTGTAATCTTAATTGTAATCTTTTTTAAAGATAAATACTTTATAATTTATAATAAGAGTCTCATATCATCCTCATTTAAGGATTGTAATCTATTGAGGAATGTACTACAACGTAAACGATAACAAAAACCATTGTACTGTCACGGCAGCTTGCATTTCAAAATGGAAATAAATGAAGGTGCTACACTCTTACGTGATAATATGTACCTCAAAGCTAAATTAATTTATTAATTCATACAATGTTTATAACATATTTTCATAATCAGTACGAGTTATTACAAGAATTATGCTTTGGAATGTAATTTCAGAACCTAAAAGCTGAACTAGCAAGAGCAAGAGAGTACTGTATTAAAAAATATAAGGTGCAGATAATACTTAAATACAAATTCTAAATACTTAGCGAAATATTGCGTTATAGCAATTGTAGATATTTATATTTCTGAAAATTAGTCCTACTAATTTTTCTTGTGCCTACCAGTATTGGAATAATATTTGAGTTGACTAAGAAATTTGCATTTTTATTTCCAACTTTTTAATAGTAGCTATTTCAATACCAGCTTTGAACCTGACCTACTCCAAATGATCGAAAACTAGGCAATACTTACATGCAGGAACTTATAGTGCTAAAAAATGGAGCCTAGTACTTGAAAGGGCGTGTGCAATAACCACAAATTTGTTCTTATTAAACACCCCCTTCAATGTCTACTATTTTTACTTGAAAGAAAGAAGTAACACTTCATTTTCAATTGTTAAAATGCAAAATGTTTCTGTACGTAGATAAATATGTACATTTAAACGACATACCTATTTGCCCGGATATCCAGATGGCCCATTGCGTTAAGACATAGTTCGCGTCGTTGCCGCATAGAAAAAGAACTTTCTGGTTGCTTTTTCCGGTGCCCAGGTTAACAGTTATCTCGTTTGATAGATCCTTAGCACCCATAAACAGGTTTCCGTAAGAGTAGTGGCCATAGGTGTCCTTGAGTGCAACTTTGTCGGTGAAATTACTAGCCCTACGGAATACCGGAACCACGTCTGGCTTCGATAGTGGTTGCGGTTTAGTCTGAATACGTATTTGATGATGCCTTTTGGTTACCACACTCGCAAAATTCGTTGCTACTAATTTGCACTTGTGATGGAGTTTCAGCATTCTGGATGTTTACAAACTGGTCTATAAAAAATACGTAAAATTTCGGTTGCGAGAAAGTTCTCAAATATCACAAGATTATCAATGACGTTTGCCGCCTTCAAGGTTGAAATCAAGTACAACCGGAGGTACGTGAAGGGCAACAATTTACTATATTCTATTAAAGGAAGACTCACCAGTACAATAAAATCACTTCGGGTTGCACAATAATTTACCTACAAGTCAAAAGGGGACCACCAAATAGAAAACAAAATAAAATGCGAACACGAAGTGTCAACCACAGCTAGGTTAGATTTTGTTTTTTTATTGTTAGGGTTGCCAACTAGAGTACGAATAAAATGTCACCACAAAGTTTACGAAATTACAATCACAATGCACGATATATTATTATTATTTATTTATCGTTGCATAGCGCGTACTTGTTCTTTCACTTCCTCGATCTTCTGACAGGATTTCAAAATCGCTTCGTGTTGATATCCCAAGTGAACGCAAACACTTTGCAGTTTTTTGAGGTTAGCCTCACTGTCCCGGATCGAGTGCTCTTGTATGGCAAAGTTCCTCGCGGACTGCATAAGCAACTGAAACACAATACACACGCTCAAGTATCTTGATTTGCCACCGGTAATTACGGTGAAAATACCTCGCTACTTTTAGAATCGCGAACTATCTGACGGGCCAAGGATGCAACGTTGTTCACATTTACTTGAACCCTGTCCGCCAATCGCATTTTAGAATCAGCGAAGAGGGATCTTGCGCTGGTGCTGCTAGCCGAAGTCATTTTTTTGACAAAATATAGAATAACAACAACGCGAACGTTAAAAATATTGATTAAAAATACAATGGAGTGTCATCATAACAACAACGATTGGGTCCAGAATGGACCAGAATCGTACACGGTGCTGCCATCTTTGGGTGTCTTTCAATAATCATAAACACACCTGGAATCTACCCGGACTGTCACTGCAGTTCTACAGACAGTTGTTTAGCAGACGCCGACAAAGATAGCAGCTGTTCGGTATTTATATGACTGTTGCTCTCGCTACAATTTCCTACAATTTGGGTTGCATATACACATGAACACGTGTTCATGTGTATATGCAGCCCAAATTGTAGTAGGTATCTAACAAGATTACGCCAATCGGCGTACCAAAATCGTTTCGTTCTGCGCATCTACGTCACACCAGACTTGCTGTCAAAACAAAGTGTCAAAGTGACATATATTTTGTCAATGAACATATGACGAACATGTCAACATTGATGTGAGTGATTAGTTAGGTTATATGAAAAAAACAATCCGTTGTCAAGGTATGTTTTCGTCTATACAGTATAATGCTATGATTGTTATGACGTCACAATAGACAAAAACATCAGCTGATTGTCAAACTCGCTCAGAAATTAATGACAACCTGCGCAAGGCGTAATCTTCTATTCTTGTGTTGGATCTGGATGAATGGCAGGTATAGTGATAAACCATAACCATATACGTATTATATATATGCATGACCATAACCAACAATCTTTCTCAGTTTCCATGGGTACATCAAATAACTTAACGTCAACATGAATAGTAGTGATGGGCGTATTCGAATTATATATTCGATTAGTAAAATCGCCATACATATCTCTAAATTAATTAAAAACTATCAGTGATTAAAAAATTCCCCATGAAATGCTTGAATCAATATCTCCGAAAATATTACTCAGCAGAACAAATTATACATCATATTAACGATAAAATTTTGATGAAGATTTGGGTACATGATAAACGAAGAATTACTTAAAATATTGAAAGATTTAGATTTGGGAAAATGTAAAAAACGGAGATATTATGTCAATATCTATTCTGTTAAAAACGACAGAAGTTTGCTGATGACAGATCAATAACAGTGTAGATATTGACAAAATATTACGCTTCTGAAAACCCGTTTTTTAACCTTCTCCCAAATCCACATCTTTCAATATTTTTAAGTAATTCTTTTCATCTTTAATATGGCGTACATTTTGTTCTGCTAAGCTTAATACTTTCGGAGATATTTGATGCAAGTAGTTCATGACAAATTTCACTGATAATCACTGATAATTTATAATAAATTTCAATTATAATAATCTTCATTCAGTAAACATTTTGATGGCATTATTGGTACTATTTACATAGTCGGGCGTTTTTAAAAATTCATTACCTCCCTTAACATTGGGCCAAATTTAAACATTGCTTAGCAGATTTTTCTAACCCTGCCTATAACTGTTGCTACCTGAGCGGGAGATAGACAGTTTGCTAAACTAATATTAATAAAAGAAGTACTTAAGAACCATGTCTACTTAAAATTGTCTTAATGGGTTAGCAATGAAGGCAACTGAATATGAATTGAGTAATACATTAGATCTGAAAGAAAAAGGTTAAACTTTGTATATTGTACTAGTATAATCTCCAAAGGTTGTGTTTTTATTACAAATAAATTTCGTAAATATTGTCTGAGTGTTGACTGTACTTTTCATCATGATTTTTGTATAAATCTGTTTTTGTGTATAAATCATTTTGGAGTTAGGGAGGTGGCACCGCCGGCCCTGCACCCAGTATTATTCAATGATTTGCAGTTGGTTTGTTATAAAAGTAATTAATCAATAGAGCTGCTATTTTGTAAGTATGTAATTAATTAAGTATGTACAGGGTGGGCCAAATTCGATGTTACTATAGGAGATGTCGGTAACTATAAGAGATATCGAAAAATGAGTAAGATCGTCTTTTTTTGAGAGAAACTCAATGGTGAAAATCAAAATTAGCTACCGTCTTTTGTTTTCGAGTATTATTATCCTATTAATCTAAGCAAATTGCAGTGCGAGATAAGCACTGTCAAATATTTGTACCGAAAGTACCGAAAATATGAACATTTAATGCCGATTCGTAACATCGCACATCTGGACTGCAAACACATTGCAAGGTCTCGAACCTCGAACGCATCGGCTGGTTCGACAAAAGCTTGTAGTTCTGTGGCCGTAAAAATACCTTCTACGCCGATATTGGGCAGACTATTTGATGTAAACATATTAATGCCGCATGAATGCACCGGTGAAAAATACATTCTTATGCCTGAAAGAAATAGTTTTCGGGCTATAGAATTCTTAATACGTTTTACTTTCGACAAGAAAGTAATATCTTGGTACGTAGTGTGTAGGATGTTTGTTTTCGCTACATTGCTAACGCGTCTTGCAAAATATAATAAAAAATAATACACGCAAGGACTCATGATGATGCATGAATTTATTATTTGATAATAATTATTTCAATCATTTGCAGTTGGTTTGTTATAAAAGTAATTAATCAATGAATCAGGGGGGCGGCACTATTGAGAATTGCCTACGGTGGCAAAAACGCTACGGCCGGCCCTGCCTAAACATAAGTTATTTCGCAAAGATGAACGGTTTGTTTTTGCTGACAATACTTCGTAATCTCGTTTATTTGTAGACAAACAAACAAAAGCAACAAAATGGTTAAATTGATGTAAACTTGAACATTTGGTCTGACATTCTTAGTTTTGTAAAAAATAAATTTCTCCTACATGTTTTTATTTTAAAAACTCAAATCAATACTATAAACTAAAACTATAGAATACATATTAATATTTAATTGCAGAAAAAACAGTATGGTAGGACTAGACATGTACAATTTTGCTTTTGTTTGGTGGTATTTTCACACAGTACATTTATAATACTTTTTATCGATCGTGTATTTATTTATGAGTATGTTTACTAAATAGAAAATCATTTATTAAAATGTTCTATAAATGCACGATTTCTATAGCTAATCAACGGCTGATTGTAGCCAATCGAACATCCGTAAAATGAAACCATCCAATCAAAACATTCCTTTATCCTGAACCGCAGTGCAGACCTGGCGGTGTCAAATTACATAACAGAAGTAAAACTTCTTCTTCCTATGGGTTCAGCATTTGTTTGTGAGTAATTTGATATGCACACGCCATGTTTAATACAATCAGAATACTCGAATAGAAATTTAATTTATTAAATTTGTTTATTTTTTTCCTGATAGTGTTTTTATCTTGTAAATTTAATATTACACGGTTGTATTAGGTATTCTGTGTCAAATTTGTAATCATTTACATGTAAGATTTTTATTTCACAGAACTATTCAAAATTATTTGTATATGCAATTTTTCTGGAGTCGGAGTCGGACCACGAAAAATTGCTGGAGGCGGAGACGGAGTCGAGAAGTTTTTTACCGACTCCGCAGCCCTGGTACAAAGTCCCAGTATTGTCATCAGCTGTCTTCAGTAGAAGTCTTCAGTAGATACCATCCTTGCTATAGCAAATAATAAAAAGGTCTCAATATTGTTTAATATACAAAACAAATTAGCCACAATAGCATACGCACCTATTTTTACGTTAACTTTTTTTCGTCCACAAGGAAATAGTTTCCAGTATTTTAAATTTTTGGAAATAATGTATGAACACTTATTACTTCGATATCCAATCACCGATAAACAGGAATTTAAAAGAATAAATTCTTCGACGTTACTAGGTTAATAATAATACTTCGCGCCATCTTCCCTCTATATGTAAACAAACGCTATGCGCACGCATTACGGGGGGACTCCCGAGACACCAAAACGTGTCCACCTAATGCACATACCTCCCTACTTCACCAAGATCGTATGCATCGCAAACCACCACGTGACGGAATTATGGCGAATCGGCCGGGCCGAGGGACAGAAATACATATATATATATATATATATATATATATATATATATATATATATATATATATATATATATATATATATATATATATACATAAATATATAACAGCGACAAGAACATACATATTTCATTCCACGACTATAAATTTTGATTTTCCAACATTTCTGCATGGTCAGCTTAATCGGCCGCCGCTCCTTAAGCTACTCCAGTATAACAATTTTATTAGTTCATTAATTTTAATTTTTTGCTATATCACCATCACTCAGCCTCGTATATATAAAGAGATATACATAATCAAGAGTTCACAGTACACGCTATGTGTACTGTACACTATCATTACTAAAGACAACAGTACCAGTTTTATTTGTGTAGTTTGCGATATAGTCGCGTACGGTCTACTAGCGCGAAACATCGGTTTATAATGGATTTACTCACATTATTAATAGCTGTTGTTTCGGTTATTTTGACATTACTTTATATACGACGAAATCAGAGGTATAATGCTAAACAAATTGAGATGATAAACGCGTTTCCTGGTCCAAAATCTTACCCTTTCGTTGGAACAACCTGGCCCATTTTGTTCATTAAGAGAGAAGGTTAGTTGAATTTTTGTTTATGTTTTATGTTCATTATTAAATGAAATTAGGGTCCGGTTTCACAAACGAGTATTATTTATACCCGAGAAGCAGTGTCGTAGCTAAAAGGGGCGGCGGAGGCGGTGCGCACCGGGTGCCACCCGTTTTAGGGTGGCACAATGTTTTTCAAATATAAATCACTTAGCCTTGTAGCCATTTTAATCAAGTTATCCATACCAAATGATTTAATTTATCTATTGTGATAATTATACAGCATGATGAAGCATTGTAATCGTGCCGAAAAACAAAAATTTTAGATTTTAGCGGAAATAGGTCTTTATGGGTGCCCTGAACATTTTTGACCAAGGTACAAAAAAATGTCTGTGTGTGTGTCTCTGTGTGTATGTGTGTAAACGATTTTTGTGGCGACGATTCCAGAGAAACTACTAAAGGTATCGGGACGAAAGTTCATATTTAACCGCGGAGAAGTTAGCCATAAAAGATATCCATAACTTTTTTTTATCGAATTTTTTAATGAAACATATACCAAACGATAGAGCTGTTCAAGTAGTATATCCCATAGTTTTGCACCAAAAATGTATCGAAGGGTTTTGATTAAAATTTGATTTAATTAAGAGAGCGGTACCTAATAAGAGCGCCCGACGTTTATATACACAATTGCAAATTACTCCGTCCACCGACATCACAGAGAATCGACGGAAGCCAATTCGTAAAGCACATGAAATAGTGCATCCGACGATGGTATTAACAGGATACTACCCTTAAGACCGGAATGCGTCTGTAAAATGAGAAATTGCTGCGCAATTCGCCAGGTGAATACTATAAATATTTATAACTTTTACAATTGTTATTGCATAACTTTCTTTCATACATCAAATTGTAGGTAATTACAACGGCTACCCACCCACGAACGCTCAGAGTTTTGCACCGTTGCTAACTACCCCTAATCGGCGATAGTACATAACCACCCACATAGTAAAAATTCGCCGGTAGCCAGAGACAATTGTTTATAACTTTTACAAATATTATTGCATAACTTTCTTTCATACACCAAATTATAGGTAATTACAAGGGCTACCCACCCACGAACGCTCAGAGTTTTGCACCGTTGCTAACTACCCCTAATCGGCGATAGTACATAACCACCCACATAGTAAAAATTCGCCGGTAGCCAGAGACAATTGTTTATAACTTTTACAAATATTATTGCATAACTTTCTTTCATACACCAAATAATAGGTAATTACAAGGGCTAGCCACCCACGAACGCTCGGAGTTTTGCACCATTGCTAACAACCCCTAAATGGCGATAGCACGTAACCACCCATATAGTAAAAATTCGCCGGCAGCCAGAGATAATTGTTTATAACTTTTGCAAATATTATTGCATAACTTTCTGTCATACATCAAATTGTAGGTAATTACAAGGGCTAGCCACCCACGAACGCTCGGAGTTTTGCACCGTTGCCAACAACCCCTAATCGGCGATGGTACATATCCACCCACATAGTAAAAATTCGCCGGTAGCCAGAGATAATTGTTTATAACTTTTACAAATATTATTGCATAACTTTCTTTTATACACCAAATTATAGGCAATTACAAGGGCTAGCCACCCACGAACGCTGGGAGTTTTGCACCGTTGCCAACAACCCCTAATCTGCGATGGTACATAACCACCCACATAGTAAAAGTTCGCCGGTAGCCAGAGATAATTGTTTATAACTTTTACAAATATTATTGCATAACTTTCTTTCATACACCAAATTATAGGCAATTACAAGGGCTAGCCACCCACGAACGCTCGGAGTTTTGCACCGTTGCCAACAACCCCTAATCTGCGATGGTACATAACCACCCACATAGTAAAAGTTCGCCGGTAGCCAGAGATAATTATTTATAACTTTTACAAATATTATTGCATAACTTTCTTTCATACATCAAATTGTAGGTAATTACAACGGCTACCCACCCACGAACGCTCGGAGTTTTGCACCGTTGCTAACTACCCCTAATCGGCGATAGTACATAACCACCCACATAGTAAAAATTCGCCGGTAGCCAGAGACAATTGTTTATAACTTTTACAAATATTATTGCATAACTTTCTTTCATACACCAAATGATAGGTAATTACAAGGGCTAGCCACCCACGAACGCTCGGAGTTTTGCACCATTGCTAACAACCCCTAAATGGCGATAGCACGTAACCACCCATATTGTAAAAATTCGCCGGCAGCCAGAGATAATTGTTTATAACTTTTGCAAATATTATTGCATAACTTTCTTTCATACACCAAATTATAGGTAATTACAAGGGCTAGCCACCCACGAACGCTCGGAGTTTTGCACCATTGCTAACAACCCCTAAATGGCGATAGCACGTAACCACCCATATAGTAAAAATTCGCCGGCAGCCAGAGATAATTGTTTATAACTTTTGCAAATATTATTGCATAACTTTCTTTCATACATCAAATTGTAGGTAATTACAAGGGCTAGCCACGAACGAACGCTCGGAGTTTTGCACCGTTGCCAACAACCCCTAATCTGCGATGGTACATAACCACCCACATAGTAAAAATTCGCCGGTAGCCAGAGATAATTATTTATAACTTTTACAAATATTATTGCATAACTTTCTTTCATACATAAAATTGTAGGTAATTACAAGGGCTACCAACTCACGAACGCTCAGAGTTTTGCACCGTTGCTAACAACCCCTAAATGGCGATAGCACGTAACCACCCATATAGTAAAAATTCGCCGGTAGCCAGAGATAATTGTTTATAACTTTTACAAATATTATTGCATAACTTTCTTTCATACATCAAATTGTAGGTAATTACAAGGGCTACCCACTCACGAACGCTCAGAGTTTTGCACCGTTGCTAACAACCCCTAAATGGGAATAGTACGTAACCACTCTTATGTAAAAATTCGCCGACAGCCACAGATAAATGTTTGTAATTTTTCATATATTATTTACAACTTTTTGTACGCCAAATTTGCATTTTACACCAACCACATGCAAATTATCTCACTAGCCAGATTTTACAGATGTCAAACTTTTTTGGCTTTGGACCTTTAGCATTGTCTAATACAGCATTTCCCAACATGATTCCGCTGTCCTCCTCCCGCACACAGACGTTTGCAAATGCACGCTGCCCAGCCCCCACCCACCAATTTTTAATTTTCAGAAATTCAAGTACATGAAATTAATAGCACTTCGGTTGCCCTTTTTTGCTTCACAAACCGATTTTTCCTATTTCCCATCATAAACAAGTTATGATTTTTTCCGAAATCTTGTGTGAAATTAGCCCCCCCCCATATTATCATATCGGTCGAAATGGAAAGTAACAACGATGAATCGATTTCTCATCGTTTTTCCCCGATTGCCTGTTCATATTTTTGCTTTTCTCCTAATAGTTTTCCCGCAAATTGACTTTTCCTCATAGCAGTAGACCCCTGATACGCTAACAGATGTAAAAGTTATAAGCAATTTTTTACGAATTTTTACTATATGAGTGGTTAGGTACTATCGCCATTTAGGGGTTGTTAGCAACGGTGCAAAACTCCGAGCGTTCGTGGGTGGCTAGCCCTTGTAATTACCTATAATTTTATGTATGAAAGAAAGTTATGCAATAATATTTGTAAAAGTTATTAACAATTATCTCTGGCTGCCGGCGAATTTTTACTATGTACTATCGCCGATTAGGGGTTGTTAGCAACGGTGCAAAACTCCGAGCGTTCGTGGGTGGCTAGCCCTTGTAATTGCCTACAATTTGATGTATGAAAGAAAGTTATGCGACTGCTGATTTTGAAAAGGATATGTAGGAATGTTTTGGCCGATTCAGTATTGAGCTCAGAACTAGATCGAAGTCATTTTAAGAGGTAGCTTCATTGTTTGAGGTTGTGTAGCCAAACACATTACTTTTGACGAACACTGAAGAGTTGAAATTAGCTGTATCCAAATTTACTTGTTTTTATGATGAGGGGTCAGAAACAGAAGTTCTCTTAGACATACCAATGTTGAGAAGACATTTAAAAGCGGCCAATGTTAGAGTTTCTAAATGGGCGTCTCTAGACTTCAAATTTATCGTGGAATGGGAAAATCTCTTCCGAATCTAATGGTCGCACTAAAGTTATTTATGACAATATGCGTATCAGTTGCTTCGTGTGAAAGGTGTAGCAAGTTTAGCAAGTAAAAATTAATTAAAAATTATTTGCGGGCAACCGTTTGACTCAAACAAGACTTAACAATCATGGCATATTAACAGTAGAACACCAGGCAACACAAAATATAAATTTTGAAAAGGAGATTTCCGAATTTGTGGTTCTTAGAGCTAGAAAGAAGAGATTTTAAGAAGAGAAGAGATTCACTATCGTACATCTATATGAAATGATATACCGATAATAAAACAGTACTATTATTATCATAATATTTGAACTTAGTTATTAATAATACTCATTTGTATTAAATAAAATCATACTTTACGTTTATCGGTTTTTTGTTAATTTTAACGG
This sequence comes from Melinopterus prodromus, assembly GCA_964023965.1. Classification (NCBI taxonomy): domain Eukaryota; kingdom Metazoa; phylum Arthropoda; class Insecta; order Coleoptera; family Scarabaeidae; genus Melinopterus; species Melinopterus prodromus. Next base: position 70,376,616 of record OZ030391.1, read on the forward strand.
TTTTCATTCCTAGGGTGACACTACGATCCGCACCGGGTGCCACCCATAGTAGCTACGCCACTGCGAGAAGGATTCACCATTACTAAAGAAAGACAAATTTACAGACAAAATTTGTATTCGTGCATTATAAATAATATCCGGTGGTGAAATAGAACTTAATATGTGAGGTAAAGCGACGTTCTTATTAGTGGCAGTGGTAGTGTTAATAAACGAAATTATAGCTTTTCCTACGAAACGTGATAGTGACACATTTTAGTTTGCATGTACATAAACATGAGTCACTAGCATTTTTGTATCAGAAATACCATAATGGTGTATGTTACCACTACCACTAACGCACTAATTATGTTATGACTTCTGTAGTTAGTTCTCTTCGTAAAGTTTCATGTTACCTTATGGCCATAAAGTCATTAAAATGCGGTTTCAGAAGGAATGAGCCATATGTATAAATGCATACCTACGTAAAAGAATAGGTACCTATATGTTTGTTATACATCAAAGGTAAACGTAATTGTTCTTATAATGGCAATTCTTTGTAACAGTCAACAAAACGGGGCATTTTCTGAGTAGTTAAGAACTTCTAAGGTTTTTCTAATAATTCATAATTAGATCGTTGATCGGATAATTGATTATTGATATGGCCTACCCTGTATCTCTGCAACGAATAAAGATAGACCAACCACCCTTGGTCTTTTACACTTTAAAATTTAACATCCCTCGAGATTTCTAAAATACCGGTAGGGACAGCTGCTATATGTGTTGCTAGACGTTTTAAACGTCTAAATAACGCTACAAAGACAAGGCTAACTTGTTACTAAAGTTTTCTAAAGTCAAAATCCCATTTGACTAAATAATGATTTTAGTAGACGTTGATAGATTTTACTCTTTTAAAATAGCTTTACTGATTGTAGTGTATTATTTTCAGAACTATTTTCATATTTTCGGAAAATGGTAAAGGAATATGGACCAGCTTTCCGACAATGGTTTGGCGGCAGAGCAGTCGTACATTTATCAGATCCCCAATATATTGAGGTAAGCTATTGAGTAGGGTATGCCTGTATAAATATACCGTTATTATAAATGATACATACCTACTAACCAGTGTCAAACATGTGTCAAACTGTGGAAACAACACACTGTGTTATGGAGCGGAAACAAGAATTTTGATGTTTCACCTTCGCTTGGACTATAACCATTTATCATAGCCCTGTAATCTATACATAATCTAATTCGAGATGTATATAATGCAGATGTATAGTACGTAATTGATTTATTCTGGCAATGAAGCAATATTTAATCATGTTAAAACATATGTTGAAAAATTGATATGATATAAATTGATATAAAACTTTGATATGATATTGTAACGTTTGGCACGCCTGACATTTAATAATAATAATGATCATAATTTATTCGTTCTAATACGTACAGTGCTCATAATACAATACTATACATAATATACATTGCCCACTGGCGTGTAATGAACAACTTTCGAGGCTTTTCAATAAAAACACAGGTGTCGATTCGGTTTGACGTTTGCGATTAAAACGTCAACGTTGTGTATTTGTCTTGGCTGAATCTCTCAGTAAGTTGTCTTCCGAAACGGATTAATTTATTCCGATAATGTTGTGTATCACGCTTGTTGGCTTGGCACACAATATACTACTCGATTCACTTCAGTCTACTGTATTTTATGGTTGTTATGGTCCACCGTTTTAATGATTGGAACTTGATTACAATCGGTAGTTTGTTAATATAAAGAAATATAATTCTTGAGTTTACTGCCTAAAGAAAACAACCTAATATTTCCTTTTTTTCATAATAATCAGAAATAGAATTGAAAAATATAGCTGTGTTCAAAGTGTCAAAAGACACGTTGTATACTATGCTGAATAGTTAATAAATACCGGGTGACCCACGCCATAGGTACTGCCATACTATGCCATAGGTTTATTTTTTATTTATGATGCTGCATCAATTTTGAGAATTGCTATGAGAGAATTGTATGACTTCCGTTTTCCGCTTGACGTCATCAGTGATTTTTAAATGGCATCTTATATTATTAGTGTGTTATTTTCAATCAGGATGACATTCTGAACATAAACACATATCGATCGTCAATTTTTATCAGCAAGGAAACGAAAAAGTTACTGTTCTGTTTATTAATCTAGGTGTCTATGAATTCACGAATTCATCGTGAAAATAGTCAAAATTTGTGAAATAAACACTGCCTATCGATTTTGACCGATATTATTACTGGCGCCCTCTATGGAGATTCCATTTGCTAATAATTCATTTTTCCCGTTACCTTGCGGGTGCCCATTGATTATTCGATAGATATAATTTTTCCGTTTAAAATCACAGCCAATACTTAATATTTTGCTGAAAATCGTAGCGTAGAAATGTCGTTTAAAGCAGGAAAAAAGAAAAACAGAAAAAAAGACGAGGTTACTACATTACGACGTATGATAAAGTAAAAATAAACGGCAGGACTTATGGCGTGAGTCACCCGGTATATAATGCAATATATTTAAAACTAATTTAAATCTTCTTAGCTGATTCTAAGTAACTCAACCCATATCGACAAAGGGATAGGTTATGCAGATTTGCACCCCTGGTTAGGCGATGGACTTCTAACTGGTTCGGGTAAGTAATAATTAATTAACATCGTTAACCATCACTCAGCCAAACCCCGTATCAAAATGTTTGATATAAACGGTAGGTCTACTTTAAATTAAACTGACTCCATTCGTCGATCCATGGCAACAATCAAAGCAGATAACTGACCTGTTCACAGAGTCTCGTTTGTGTAACTTTGTTCGTTTCCATGGATCGAAGAATGGCATCAGTTTAAAGTAACCAAACCGACCGTTTATATTCACCATTACGATGCGAAATTCGGTCCAACATCTCCCAAAGTAATGTGAAATTCAAATGACATAGTCATCACACTCATCAGTCTCATCACACACAATATTGGGTTTTAGTGAAAAATATTCGAAAATCAAGGCCAAATTCTGTACCAAAAAAGGTAGTACTGACAGTAACCAGTTTTCCAGCAAAATTTAGAACATAATAATAGGTGCAGGTTATTTCAAAGGCATGACGAGTCATGTTAACAGAATACTATGTTTATCGTTATTGTTGCTTTTTTAATTTTTCACAGAACACTGTTACATCTTAGTTACAAGTTCATTTCATAGATAAAATGGTATTTGTTCGCACAACTTGCTAGTTGACATAAAATAACAAAGCACTTACTTAAATTGCCTTTGTTCGATTGCAATATGAACTATATCCACATTCTTCAAAAAATTATTCGGTTAAACTAAACAAACCGGTAACCGTTCATCCATAAATATGTTAAAAGTTTGGCTAAAGTTTATTTATGAATATACGGCTTTAACGCCCGTTCGGTACTGATGAAGAAAGTTAACAAAGAAACTGTTAAAACTGGTGTGCTGGTTTGTATAACTGTGATACAACTAAAAAAGTAAGCAATTTTTACAAAAACAATATTTGAAAAGAAAACATTGCGGTTGGCGCTTTTGATTGCAACACATCTGCTCTGTGGCGTTAAACCAACATTAACTATTCTAGACCTACGCTATAAACTATATTTGAATCGGTGAGTGGAATAACAGAATAAGTCCAAAATTTGGCATTTTAAACAAAGATAGCCATTTTGTATAAAATTTCTCGATCGTTTCGAAAATATGAAAAACATACTCATATATATATATTACCAGTAACTGCTGCAGAAGCACCGTACTTCACGCAATGACTGAAAGAACAGAATAACTCTAGGACATACTCTGTTTTTCCACTCATTTGATTGAGCGGGTTTTATTTTGAGATATTTTGAATTTGACAGAACTTTTAATTGTCTTCATGGTAGCATATTTTTATGGCGTTACACAAATTTTCGACAAAAAGGCAATTGAAGACCAACTTTAACGAAATTTTGGAATTAAGTATTTTGAACCCATTTGAAGTCTCTGTAGTTATTATCGTTGATGCAACGTTTAGAGATTCTGCGATATAACCTCAAACTATGAATTTGAAATAGAACAGCCTGTATATTTTGCCATTTTCTTTTACAGTCTTCTATTGCCTATTCAATGTTACTACGCTTGTTACAGTAATGTATAAAAAATATCTAGAAATTGACAAAAACCTTTATTACTTAGATCTACACATTAACAAAGAAAGAATTGATAAAACAAAAAATAAATCGATCAGGTTTAAAACAATGTGCTCATTTTGTGTCTTTTAGTTGTTAGACCTAAGTAATAAAGGTTTTCCTTAATTTTGAGTGTTTCATTTCAAATTCAAAAGGTCCAGGTTATCTCTCAGAAACTACAAACTTTGCATCAACGATAGTAACGCCAGTGACTTCACATCGTTACAAAATACTTCATTCCAAAAATTTGTTAAATTCGGTCCAGGCGTTCCAGAGATTTTGTTACTTTTATACCTCAACCTTCAATTATCTCTTTCTTGAAAATTTTCTTTTGTAAGACCATAAAAATAGTATGCTACCACCAATACAATTAAAAGATTTGTAATTCGTTAAAAAATATAGGGTTGTCATTAAAAAAAAAACGATGTCGTCATTTGTTAAAAACAATTGAATGTAAGAAAAATAATTTGGTAAGGTGTTTGATAATTATAAATCGACGTGTTCGAGGATTTTTTAAAATAACAAACCGTTTTTGAGAATTTGTCATGTTTCCATACTTACGCGCTCACTGTATAGATGGCTACACCACCCTTGTTTTCAAACTATCAAAAGAAAATAAAAATCTTCCCCCACTTCAAATCAGCATACAAAAACTCAATACCTATTTACTACCTAAAAATTGCTAACTTAGAAAAGTGAAGCAGCATTTAGAAGGAGAAGACATTTTATTACCATATTATTTCTTGGAAAACATCTTGGAAATCATGATGAAGACTAATGACAAGTTAAATAATGTTGTTTTTTTATTTTGTTTTTTTCTGTTACTTTTAAGTTTGTTTCTAATATGAAACTTGTTGTTCTTTTCGTCTTTATGCATTTTTATTTACCACTTGTGCTAATAGCATAATTTTTTCAACAAATAACAGATTATTATCGATAAGCATGTGTTGAATGGAAGAACAGAACAAGTGCAGCCGATGTTTTATCTAATTGCTTATTTATTATTGCCTTTTGAACCAAAGTTCACTTCCAGAACAACTGCAAAAAAATTGAGTACAACTTTTCTGTGCTTACCAAATTTGTAAAATACACAACTGCCGGATAATACAGTTTTTTTTTAGTTTGCCACAAACGCGTAATTTGGACTTCTGTTCTTCCACTCACTGATTCATGTATACCATTATGTTACACATTTATAATATGTGTAACTAACATCGTTACTTTGTTTGATTTCAGAACACAACAAAGGTCCCAAAAATCTGTATTAGATTAGTGACAAATTCATCTAGTTGCAGTATTTGACAGATAATATTTTTCTGTAAAGTTGTTGCTTTAGTAATTAATATTTATAAGAATTATATTCATTTTAAATTTATAGTCTACACTAATATACTTTTGTCGAGTTTGTGTATTCTGGACGCACAGATGTAGTTTTTGGTCAGTTTCCTGAAAATGCTAATATGTGCTGATCTAGGTTAGTAACTGCAACAGGACGCAATGCCTAAACACAGGCATTGAAAAGCTAACAATATCTTGTAGCAGATTTTGTAATAGCCCATGTTACTATGGACTCTGAAATTTGACAGAAGCCATGTAGCGTTTAAAAGTTTAATTGTACTTATTTAATTAAATTAAATTTGAACTGTTGGACAGGTTCCAGATGGTTTAGACATAGGAAGCTTATAACTCCGACGTTTCACTTCAAAATTTTGGAAACATTCATGGATGTGTTTGTTGAAAAAAGTGAAAAATTGGTGGAAATCCTATCGGCCGAAGCAAATGGGAAGGAATTTAATATTTTCCCTTACATTACTCACTGCGCCCTGGATATAATAGCCAGTAAGTTACTGATAAAATAATAGATTTATTTTCTTTATAAAATATTAATATTTTAGAAACTGCGATGGGCATTGAGATTGACGCCATGTCTAATAAATCGAACGCATACGTTTCCGCAGTTTATGGGTTTGTATTTTAGATACTGTTAATAAAAAATGTATTATTCTATATTTTGTATCCCTTTGTAGAATATGTGAAATGATAATTAGTAGAACTCACAGACCATGGTTGCATCCACAATTTATTTTCAAAAGGTCTGAATATGGAAAGAAATTCTTCAAATACGTGTCCATTATGCATGGAACAACGAATAAAGTAGGTATCTACATTTTAATTACTTCGAATTAAGAGCGTAATCCCAAATACTCTCATTAATGTGTTACCTTTCAGGTTATAGACGAAAGACAAATGGCTTTGAAAGGCAAGACATCGAAATCATCCGGAGACACATCGGAAGATATTGGCCAAAAGAAGCGTTTGGCCTTTTTGGATTTGCTGCTGGATATTTCTGAGGGTGGTACTGTGTTGACCAGGGAACAGATCAGAGAAGAAGTAGATACTTTCATGTTTGAGGTATTACACTACGATTATATTATAATTATGCAGTATACTACTAATATGTTTTCCACTTTTGTAATTTGTTTCATAATGATCACATTGTGAAACTGCTTTAGGTATCATAATGAAAATCGTCGTTAACCATGGTTACGGCAAACATATACTAACAGCAATTTCTCATATATCATATATCTTTTATAACTTAAAGTAGAAAGTGCCGTATTACATTTTACACAAGATATTTTGGCGGATTCGTTAATTGATATAAGATATAACGAAAGTGATTTTCTTTCTGTGGGGATCCCACATTAAACACAAGATATTTTAATTTTATTTAGATTTTTATTATTATTTATTGAGATATACCATACAAATAGTCAGTCGTCTATTAAACGATAGTACGAAATTCTTTGTAATAGGGAATATTCAATATATATATATATATATATATATACAGGCTGGACATTAAGTAACGGAATAATTCAATAATTCTGTTAATAACTAAAATATCGAAAAAATCTAAATGGGTATAGTGATTAAAATTATAGCAAATACGGCTATTTTCATGGATTTTCATCAATATTTGTAAGAGTTATGACGTCATCGATATTTTTTTAAATGGTAACCAATATTTTTTATTTTGATAGTACTTTTTAATCTCTTTTCAACGGTATAAAAATTTTATTATAATATATCAGAAAACTTTCATGAAAGTGGACTTTAAAGGTGTACCATATTAAGAAAACAATCTTAAAATCAAGTCGACGTGCTTGATGTCTTGAGAATTAATTACTATAGTTACGTTACATATCGCATTGTTAGTAACTGTCACAAAAGGAGACGATTAACAGAGCAGCAGAGAACAAGTGAATAGAATTCTCATTATAATCGGTTACGGGAATAGAATTAGGACCTATGCAGAAGTGTGCAACCTGTTTGCAGAAAAATATCCAGACCAACGAATTAGCCAGTCGACGGTATGCAGAATTGATATCAAATTTCGGGAAAAACGCGCGATTTATCCAGCTCTGGTCGCCTGAAAAAAGTTACGGATGAAGTAAAACTGGATGTTTTGTTGGATCTTGAGGAAAATCCACATTCAAGCCGCCGTTGATTGGCCTTAGACCATGACATCAGTCATACATTCGTTTTAAATTTCCTGAAAGTAGAAAAATTTCACTCCTACAAAATTCAAGTTATTCATCAGATTGCCGAAACAGACACTGACCACAGACTGGAATTTTGTGAAACCATGATGAACATTTGCACCCAAGATCCAATGTCCGCCAATCGGATAGTGTTTTCGGACGAAGCAACATTCTCGTCCGGTTTGGTGAATCGACATAATTGTCGATATTGGGCTAGAGAAAATCCGCATTTGACGGTCGAAGGGCATACACAATATCCCCAAAAAATAAATGTGTGGGCAGGAGTTGTTGGCACTCAAATTGTTGGGCAATTCTTTTTTAATTACAATTTAACTGGCAACCGACATTTGCAAATTTTTTAAAATTAATTCATGTCAGCGTTACGGAGAATGTTTCCAAATAACAACAATCCAGAACAGGCAAATGAATTAGTCTGGTTCCAGCAAGATGGTGCCCCACTGCACTATGCCGCTAATGTGCGTAATTATTGGGACGCTACATTTCCTGGGAGGTGGATTGGAAGAACGTGAGCAATGGAGTGGTCAGCTAGATCACCAGATCTTACACCGCTTGATTATTTTCTGTGGGGTTGTTTATAAAGTAAAGTTTATAAAGATCGTCCCAACAATTTGGAACACCTTCAACAGAAAATACAACACGAGTGTCAACAAATAACTGCCAAACAGCTTCAAAATGTCGTGGATGCCTTTTAAAAACGACTTGGTTGTTGTCAAGTGGCACAAGGTCGACAATTTGAACACTTGTGGTCCAGCAGATTGTAATTTTGTAAATAAAATTTAAATAAGCTTTGTTATCATTTTCAAATTTGGAGATTTTTATTCGGAATAACTGGACAAACACTGTAATGAAACGTACAAGCCAAAGTTTTTCTTGTTCATTTTTTAATAAAAAGATGAAAATTTTCTGATGTAACATCAAATTTTTTTATACCGTTCAAAAGAGATTAAAAAGTACTATCAAAATTAAAAAAGAATATTGGTTACCATTTAAAAAAAATATCGATGATGTCATAACTCTTACAAATGTTGATGAAAATCCATGAAAATAGCTTGTCCGTATTCGCTATAATTTTAATCGCTATACCCCTTTTAGATTTTTTCGATTTTTCCATATTTTAGCTATTAACAGAAGTATTGAATTAATCCGTTACTTAATTTCCACCCTGTATAGTTTTTGAGTTATAGCGCCGCAAAAATTCAGAATGTATAGGTATATACTGTTATCCGCAAGTATACATAGAAAATAAATAACATAAAAAAATATGAACTTATAAAAATGTGTTTGCTAGAATGCTCATTTTGATGCAACATTAATTAATCTTATCTCCGTACTGCAAACATAATGTCAACTCTGTTAACCGAACTACAATAACAATAATAATAATTGCACATTGATATTGTTAAGGTCTATGCTTCATACTCTTGCATCTGGCAAATATCGCCTACATAAAGTCCAAAGTATTAATTTGTAAAAGTACTATATTTGCCCAGTATCCGAAAGTGAAGTACAGCCTGTTTGTACACTAAATTAGGACAATTTGTGGATAAAAATTCCTCGGCCTTGATTTGAACCTGGAGTGTTCCGGTAGGGGCGGGAGCTCTCCTAGATCATCTTCCTAAGCAGTGGAAATTTATAGACGAATTTGTCACTTCAAGGAAAGAATGAAAGATTTCGAACAAAAATAAATTTGCCACCTACAGAGGATAACTTGAAGTTTGGCGAATAGTTATTTTGTCCACCAATTATCCTCACCTGGATTAATTTTATTATTCGCTTCCTAATTTAGTTTTTTATGTGCTTATGAGTTCACGTAAGGCCCACTTCATATTTCTTATGTTAAACTTTGTATGCTCAGGGCCATGATACAACTACAGCTTCAATATGTTGGACGATATTTTTACTAGCAATCCATCCTGAAATACAGGTAAGTGTTAAGAGAGTTCTTCTGATAAATGGTTGTTGCAAAATCGACATTCCTTTGAAGGAAAAAACATATGAAGAAATTGTGTCTGTCAGCCCACACGGGCAAACTTTGTCATTTAACGACTTGAACGAACTGAAACTATTGGAGAGGGTAATCAAGGAATCTTTGAGGATGTATCCGAGCGTAGGAGCCATTGCCAGGACGGCAAAAGAAGACATAAAAATAGGTATAGTTTGTGATTATTGTTTTTTTAAACCTTGTTTGTTGTTTAACCAAATCTTGAAATAATGTTTGAAGTATAACTGAACATGTTTTCTTTTATATTCGTTGTACAATATGGTATTTTTTTTAAAGAAAGACCAAACTGCACACATTGGAGTAAAAGACAAAAATATCTTCTGCAGGATCAGCAGAGCACAACGAGTGAACACTGAACATTTCAATTCATCTTTAGCTCAAAATTTTATGAGGCAACAAGTTTAAAGTTTGCTCATGATTATTAATGTTCAAATTAATGTTCAATTTATATTTTCAATTTGGAACCTGAATACTCTATACATACCAGTCTTTTTCTTATAGGGAACAACACAATACCAACTGGTTGTAACGTGAACATACAAATCTACGATTTGCATTGGAATCCTAAATATTATCCAAATCCGGAGAAATTTGATCCAGATAGATTCCTACCGGAAAATACAAAAAGTAGACATCCATACGCTTATATTCCCTTTAGCGCTGGTCCCCGGAATTGCATTGGTAAACAACACTACATAGAAATCATGTCTTCACAAATTCATTGTACTCTTTCAGGTCAACGCTTTGCTTTATCTGAGGAAAAAACAGTCCTTTCATATTTGCTTAGAAATTATAAGTTCAAGTGCTCTCAGACAATGGAAAATATAACGCCAGTTTTGGAGTTGATTATCAGACCTTTAGATGGCCTTAACGTCACTTTGGAGAAGAGAAATTAGCATTATTTTATAATTTACTATTAGTATTATGGTGATATTTTCTGTATATGTTAATGTTGAACATTCGAAATAAAATAAATCCAGTGTATTATGAGCAATTGGTATGTTTCTATATGCATAGTCCTAGTAATGATTTGATGACACACGGTCTGCAAAGGTTTGTCCTTCAATGAACTAGTTACTTAACATAATAATGTGTTGGCACCAATCTCATTATAGGTCAATGTACAAATATTGTATACAACTCATGCAAACATAATAATCTATACTTGTGTTTTTTGGTACTGTATTATATAATTTACTTTGGTCAAGGTCTTACATGAAGAACACAACTGGACACGACTCGTAACTGTAGCCACTTAAACCACGAGCCAGCGTGAACACACACATCAACAAAATTCATGTGATTAATTTGACAAAAATATGGCTGCACTGCAGTGCAACATAGCAAATCGACAAAGATAAAATGTTCGTTAGTATATGGAGCACGATTTAGTATTTCGATACCTAACAGTCAATAACAAATATGCCAACAGCATCAATGTTGATAACGTAATATTTTCGTATAATTTTTTCGATAAATTTCTTTCGTAGATACCTGACCATTTTCCTGATCATGTTTACCATACATAGTACATTTTTGGTGTGAACGAAAGGGGATCTCGTTTCCTTGTAAATTAAGAAATAGTTCATGTATGGCGAGGGACGTAAAAGCGAAATTTACTGGGTAAATTACCAAATAAATCACTATAAGCAATGGTAATTTATGGATTTTAATAACCGTAATTTACGGCTTAAATTACCAAAAATAATTAACCATCAGCATATATTACCGTTGGCAAGTTACCGATATTTATTATTCAAAAGCCTGAATATTGAGTAACAAATACTTTACGTTTGTTTCTTTATTCTGAGGTTGAATAAAAGACGCTTGTCAGTCTTTATTATTTATTTGTATTTTAGTACTTTTGTGCCTGGTTTCAGAAACTGATCATTTTTTATCCGGATATTTTTTTAATACCGGTATTTTTTATATTCATTTTCGTTATCAAACCCCCTTTCCATTCATCAATTCACCTGCCGAATGATATTACCTATGTGGAAAATATACCTAGCTAATTATTTCGTATTGAATGAATAGAAAGTGATAAGGAGGAGGTCGATTTAGCGGAGTATATAACGCAAATGTTTAATCAGAAGCCGTTAGAGTTGTTTTAAAATAACTAGAGGGTGTCGGGTGGTGTCCGGTAAGGATGGGTATCGAAGTAAGAACTAACGATGTTTGACATCAATTGTACAGTTTTTCGAAAGCTCGATAACAACGGACTAAAACTATCGAGGTTTTTATTCATCGATGATTTTTACATATAACCACGGTAAACCTAGACACGGTATGTTGGAGCACAGATTACTGGCCCCCACCACTTGAACTCAAGTGACGTTTTTACTTTTTTATACATTAACGCCTTCAATTGAATGCGAACTCACGTGACGTCATGCGCTAGGAAAACGCATTTAAGAATCCTGTCCAGCATACCGTGTCTAGGTTTACCGTGCATATAACGATGATCAAGTAAAATGGATGTTGCCGTCCAAAAGCAACAAACGGTATATAAAACTTTTTTCTTATAATTTGATACAAAAGGTGTTTTACTTACAAATATGTTGATAGGTTAGGGTGAAATGTACACAAGTGTTTCATTTTTGTATTGAAACTGAAATATGTATGTATGTAACTACAGCTTTCTGTTGTTGGATGACAAAAAGGTGACATAAATTACCTTTTTTATTTTGTTTCAAAAAAGAATCTATTACGTTTAGATTAAAGATACATAAAAACATAAAACAAAATTACTCCCAATATTCGTTATCAACAACTTTTAAGAAAATAAGTTTTGCAGCTTTTTCTTCTGTTGTTTTCGCTGTTGTTTCGAAATTGCTGCAGGCAATTTCGCTGTTGTTTTAAAATTTTTCCAGAAATGGAGAAAATCCGCTCTAAAAGAGCTGATGTTGATATAGCGGGAATATATTTACATACTTTGCTAGAAACGATGCGATATGTGCCAACATTTCTTTCCAAAACAACATAGGTTTTCTACACATCACCTCTAAAGGAAAATTTAAATATTAAGCTAAAATTTCACGCTTATTTCAACGACATTCTTTTTTTGTCGAGAAACAAAAACAGTAGTAAATATAAAATTTAAATTAAATTTGTAGAATTTATTTTTATTTAGTGAATATATTTTAATATTACAATTCTGAAAGAGTCAATCGTCAATGATAATTTCATGATAATTCATGGAAAACAAGTTGATTTGTGCATTTTAAGAAAAAGATCGGACACTGAAAATAGGCTAAATCCCGTTTTACATTACATATATCCATCGCAAACCACCACGTGGCGGACAACTTTTTGCAAACCCGCCGGGCCGAGGGAGACCAGTACACGAATATATAACCGACATACCTAATATTTTCAAGTCCTGCAATAGCGGCAGAACATAAAGTCATTCCACGACTGGATGATTTGCCATTTTGATTTTCCAACATTTCTGTGTGGTCAGTTTAATCGGCTGCCGGTCCTTAAGCTACTCCAGTATAACAACTTTATTTGTTCGTTAATTTTAAATATTGTTCTATATCACCATTAGACGTCTCGTGGAAAGACATATACATAATCAAGAGTTCACAGTACACGCAATGTGTACTACACTATCATTAATAAAAACAACAGTAGTTGCCGGTTTCGTTTGTGTGTAGTTTGAGGTTTAGTAGTGTACGGCCTACTAGTGCAAAACCATTGGCTTATAATGGATTTACTTACATTATTAATAGCTATCGTTTCGGTCATTTTGACATTACTTTATATAGGAAGTAATAGAAAGTATAATGCTAAACAAAGAGGGATGATAAACGCGTTTCCTGGTCCAAAAACTTATCCTTTCGTTGGAACGACCTGGCCCTTATTGTTCATGAAGAGAGAAGGTTGGTAGTTCTTTTGATTTTATGTTTGTGTTTTATGTTCATTATTGAATAAAATTAAGGTTCGATTGCACAAACGAGTATAATTTATAGTCGAGAAGGGTCCACTATTATGAAAAAAAAAAAAACAAATTTATGGACCATATTTTTATGCAGTATTAAAAACATTTGGTAGTGCAAACAAAACTAATATGAAAGGTACAGGAGCGTTCTCATTAGTCTTAGTGGTGTGGTAACACACGAAATTATAGTATTTCTTATAAGATGAGATAGTGAGACATAGTACCTTGCATACTCATAAACATGAGGCACTAGCAATTTTGATTAGAAATACTATATTGGCGTCTGATACAACTACCACTAATACTAATGAAAACGGCACTTATATAACTTATAACTTATGGCCATAACTTCATCAAAATGCTGTTTCATAAGGAATGCACCATAAGTATAAATGCATACCTACTTAAAAATAATATGTTTGTTACCTATACATCAAAGGTAATAAATAGCGTGGATGTTGTATCTGTATAAAATCCACGGTAAGATTTGGTAATATTATTTGAAGAGCACATAATTAAAGATAAGAAACGCGAGCATGAAGTTTATAGTATTTATCTACGACTCACATATAATAAGTTCATTGCATACGTATCTATGACTATATAATCCCCATCATGATACACGCCAATGACGATAATGATACTAGCGTTATATAATAATGACAGTTACTTCAAATAATGACTTCATTATTTGAACGAACTGTCATCATTATACAACGCTTCTATGAAAGTCTGTCAACACTTACGTGGATGACAGTTATGTGACAGTGCGCCTCGCCATCATTGACAAATACCTTAAAAACATTTGATATAAAATGGAATTTGAGTCGTAGATAAAAGGTCGTATTCGACTCGCACACAACGGATATAAATCGCTCGCATCTTTACAGGCGCTTATGTGCTCGTCAAATAATATACTATTATTCTCTTAAAATGGCTTTAAAATTGACTGAAATAATGATATTAGTAGAATTTGATAGATTGTAGTATTTTAAAATAGCTTTACTGATTGTATTGTATTATTTTCAGAACTATTTACATATTTTCGGAAAATGGTTAAAGATTATGGACCAGTCTTTAGACAATGGTTTGGCGGCAGACCAGTTGTACATTTATCAGATCCCCAATATATTGAGGTAAGCGATACAAGCAGTGTATAAATATACCGTCATTATAAATGATACATACTAACCAGTGCCAAACAACTTTTACACAACTGTGAAAAAATTACCCTGATAAGGAGCTGAGACAAAAAAATTTACGTTAAGTTTCATCTTGTTCAGAGACTACAATCATTACACATAATAGTAAATGATCACCTAATTCCAGATGAACTTATTTTTGTAATAATCTAGATTCTAGAAGGGATAGCACTATGAATAATAATTTCTTATTATCTGGAAAAAAATAAAATTTCTGATGTAATCTACTCTGCAACCTTGGTGTTTTCTACATTATTAAATATGCATTTGGATAAGTTACGTAAAAATGATTTTGTCTAGGACTAAAACAATATTTCATAATTTTATACAGTCGAGTATATATACTCTACCATCTGTTTGCGTTGAAAAATTAAAAACTTTGAAACGTCTACGTTGTTTATTTGTCAAGACCAAATCTGTCAGTGATTCGTCATTAGAAACGTGTGAATTTATTACGATCATGATGAGTAGGACATTTTTTCGGCTTGGCACACAATACCTATCTTTTTTACATCACTCCACTGTATTTTATCGTCGTTCTAGTTAGTCACACGTTATGTCGTTGTGGCACGTGCTGTCTGCTTGTTGTAATAGTAATGATCTGATCTCTGTTGACATTTATACAAAGTGAACATTAGTCTGAGACAAGTTCACCCAATTCAACGATTGACTGGCTGGAACGTGTTTACATTGTTGAGTGTACTGTCAATGTATAGAAATATAAAGGATATTGCAAAAACAAAACAAAATATAAACATAATAATAACAAACCTCAGAATAAAATTTTTATAATACCTGTGTCCAAGTTTCCTTTTTACATACTATGCTGAGTACTTAATAATCATATATAATGAATAACTTAAATTAATTTAAATCAATTTTCTTAGCTCATTCTAAACAACTCAACTCATATCGAAAAAGGGATAGGTTATGCAGCTTTGCACCCCTGGTTAGGGGATGGACTTCTAACTAGCTCGGGTAAGTAATAAATTAACATCGTGAAACAACATTTGGCCAAGCTTAAAATAAATTTGAAACATTTGTTTTTATGAAAACAGACTTGTACGTATTTTTTCCATATCTAGTAAAATGTGAAGAAAATTCGGAAATTAATGCGAAATTTTTTTCTCATTGTTGCAATATGAACTTGCACATACGCTTCTTCAAAAAGTTAATCCGTGAAACAAACCATTCGCGGTTAATTTTTTAAAGGTTGCTATGATAGTAACAAAACTAAAATATGTAAGCAAATTTTATTGAAGCAACATGTGAAAAAAATGCAGTTGACATTTTGGTTGCAAATAAAACTGCTCTGTAGCATGAATCCAACATTATCATTTAAAAACATCGGCATTTTGTGGGGGAATTTTTGGTTTAATTTCAGGTCGTCAAGAGTTCAAACAAATTTGCATTAGATAGTACCAAATTCATCTAGTTGCAGTATTTGACAGTTATCCTTTTGCTATAAATGTGTTGAGTTACGGCTCAATTATAAAAATTCCATTTTACTATTTTACATTTTTAGTGCGCGACTCCTAGCCCCAGGCGTTAAAAAGCTGATAATATTTTCTAGCATATTTTGTAGTGGCTCATTTTGTTATAAGCTCTGAAATTTGTCAGAAGACGTCAATCGCATAAATTTTTTTATATTCATATTTAATTAAATTAATTTTGAACTCTTTGACAGGTTCCAGATGGTTTAGACATA
This sequence comes from Melinopterus prodromus, assembly GCA_964023965.1. Lineage (NCBI taxonomy): Eukaryota > Metazoa > Arthropoda > Insecta > Coleoptera > Scarabaeidae > Melinopterus > Melinopterus prodromus. The sequence continues at coordinate 70,393,220 of OZ030391.1, forward strand.
GGAAACTTCTAACACCGACGTTTCACTTCAAAATTTTGGAAACATTCATAGATGATTTTGTCGAAAAAAGTGAAAAATTGGTGGAAATCTTATCAGCGAAAGCAAATGGGAAGGAATTTAATATTTTACCTTACATTACTCACTGCGCCCTGGATATAATCGCCAGTAAGTAATAAAATAATAGATTAATTTCCTTTAAACAAATATTATTTTAGAAACTGCGATGGGAATTGAGATTGACGCCATGTCAAATAAATCGAACGAATACGTTTCCGCAGTTAAGAGGAATCACTAGAGGTAGTAGCGTACTACAAAACAACACTACATAAAAGCAAACATACTGAGCTTAATTGTGTGTTAATATTCACGTGTAATAGATTAAATTATAGATAAAGGTATAGTACAGAGGCTACTAATGCCACTTTTTTCATTTTTGTTGTAGTTTGTTTTTAAAACCTTGCTAAAGAAGCCAATAATTGGCAATTTTTGTTATTTTTTTATTCCAAATCAGAGCTAAATATCAAAAAAGCAATATTACAACATTTTGTATTGAACCTTCGTGAACTTATGTAAAAAAAATCGTAACAAAATATGAATGTTGTAACGGCTTAAGCCTTGCTTTTTTGAACACGTGTATCAGACGAGAATAACATATTTTACCGTCGTACGGTGCAGCCATCTATGGGACAAATGCCACATCACTCGCTTCGACCAATCAAATTCAACTGGTACAGTCCCAAGCAAAATAAATTTTACCGTGCTGGTGGCGCCAGCCGTCTGCGTACCTAAATGGATTGCAAGGACCGGCTTAGAAATTAAGACTGCATGTTTTTCCGCAAGTGAATTTCGGCACAATAAAATAGGTCCAGAAACTGACTTTAGTTCGACTTGTTGTCTTTATAGTAACAGACGCTTGCAATATGGGCAAACTAAAAAATCGGCTGCCTTTATGTGGCCCGCGGTCTAAGAAAACTAACAACTTGCGACAGTACCTGCGGGAAGTGTATATATAGATATTATACGTGTACTGTAATTATTATACAAATATTTCCTTGTCTTTCTTCGCTAGATATTTGATTCTGTCAAAATTTAATTATCGCAATATTAGGGTCCTTAGGGTGATTGCTTCATTCCAGAAACATATAGGATGTCCTACTTGTTTTCTGTATATACATTTTTTTAGATAGGCAATACTTACACCTAGTTGCGTCACTCGATAAGGAATTAAAAGTAGAACGAATAAAAATTCAAAAGAGATAACTTTTGGTTAGTGAACATTGTGAAAAAATTGTAATTTTTATATAAGGTGTGTTTTACCTGAAAGTATCGATCTCTGCTAAGTATGAACGAGACATTTGATCATTTGAACATTTGGTTATTGGTGCACAAAGAAAACGTTAAATGTTTTTAAATAAGTAACTTAGTACAAATGCTTTTACGGCCAGAATCATTTAGAAGATAAATAGTTACCGGGTTATGCCGTGAGTCAAAATTCATAATTTCTGTCTTAGCGAACCATGCTGTTCGTTACTTCACAGCTAACTGAATATTAGTTAATAATAAATGTTTATTGTCATAATAATAAATGTAAAGTAATCAATGATTTATGTAAGTAAACCTCTGTTTTAACAAAACTACATTTTTTCAACATACAAAACGTAAAATGTTCAACCATAGTTAGTAGTAAAATAGGAATGTTATAATAAAGCAATTAATTAATTTGTATCATTGTATTATTTTGTAGAATTGTATTTGCATTTAAAATGTACAAGAAACGCATTTCAGAACATAAGTATATTATGTGTGAATATCAAGCCAATATGCGATAGAATTACAAATACAAAATTATTAGTAAACGGAATAACAGGGACGGTGCCGTAGACTGGCTCGGCGCCAGTCAACACCGCCGGCTCCTTTGATCTTCGCCGCAGCCCTTGTTCAAAGTGAAGCCGCCGTTCCCCTAATAAGTGTTTCTGCATTTTCTGCGGAGTGTACAATGGGCGCGGCTTGTTTCCTCCTCTCGCCCCTCACTTTCGTCTAACTTTCGAGGCCGGTGACTGACATTTACTCTTAATGGGTTTGCATTACTTATACCTTTAATAAAAATTATATTATTCTATTTTTTGTATGTTGTAGAATATGTGAAGTGATAATTAGTAGAAGTCACAGGCCATGGTTGCACCCGCAATTCATTTTCAGAAGATCGGAATACGGAAAGAAATTCTTCAAATACGTGTCCATTCTGCATGAAACAACGAATAAAGTACGTATGTATTTACATTTTAATTACTTCGAATTTAAGGAATCCCAATACGCTTTTTAATGTGTTACATTGTAGGTTATAGATGAAAGACAAAAGACTTTGAAAGGGAAGACACCGCAATCACCCGGGGACATATCGGAAAATATCGGCCAAAAGAAGCGTTTGGCCTTTTTGGATTTGCTGCTGGAAATTTCTGAAGGTGGTACTGTGTTGACCAGGGAACAGATCAGAGAAGAAGTGGATACTTTCATGTTTGAGGTATCACAGTACGATTATATTATTATTTTGCAGTATACTACAAATGTGTTTTGCTACTTTGGTTTCATCCGAAGTAGAAAAATACCGTATTCCACTCGTTTTCTTCTATAATATGATATAATTAAGGTGATTTTCTTTTTGTGGTTTTTGCTAGACTGCGAATTTTTATGTAACATACAGGCGGTAGCAAAACAATATATTGTTAAATTTGCCCAAGAGTAAAGTATCATTATTTCACAGTTAATCTTACCTTTGTTCGTCAAACACAAAGTCAACTAAATTGGCAAATATCGCCTATCCAAAGTCCAAATTATTATGGGAAGGTACAATATTTGCACAGTTCTGAATGTGAAGCGCAGCCTGTTTGTATACTAAATTAGGAAGCGATAATAAGTTAGGATAATCCCTGGAAAAAATACCTCGGCCTGGATTAGAACCAGGAATCTCCAAAATTTCCGGTCGGGAGCTCTTCCAGTTGATCTACCGAAGTAGTTGAAATTTATAGGCTAATATGTCACTTCAAGGAAAGAATACCAGGGTGTCTACTCTCGTTATCTTTTTGAGGCAAATGCGCGACTTCTCGAATGGTTAGGTGAGACGGAGTAGGGATATCGGCAGTTGCCCTGTGTTTGGAAGGTATGGGCGTGGCGCGTGCGTTATTGTTCTTAGCGACAAGCAAACTTGCTCATAGATATGTACCAAACAGAGGGCAATCGCTGATATCCCCACTCCGTCTCACCTTACCATTCGAGAAGTCTCGCATTCGCTTCAAAAAGATGACGAGAGTAGACTCCCAGTTTTCAAACATAAACAAACGTGACCTTCTTGGGATAGCTGTAAGTTTGGTGAACAGGTATTTTGTCCACCAATTATCCTTACCTGGATTAATTTTATTATTATCTTTCTAATTTAGTTTTCTATGTACTAACAAGTTTGCACGTAAGAACCACTTCATAATTCTTATGTTAAACTTTGTATATTCAGGGACATGATACAACGACAGCTTCAATATCTTGGACAATATTTTTACTAGCAATTCATCCTGAAATACAGGTAAGTTTGAAGATAACTGTTCCCATATTTTTTTTTGCAAATTCGACAATGTCTTTCAAGGAAAAAACATATGAGGAAATTGTGTCTGTCAGTCCACACGGGCAAGCTTTATCATTTAGCGACTTGAATGAACTGAAACTATTGGAGAGGGTAATCAAGGAATCTTTGAGGATGTTTCCAAGCGTAGGAGCCATTGCCAGGACGGCAAAAGAAGACATAAAAATAGGTATAGTTTGTGATTATTGAAATAATGTTGAAGTTCATTTAAATGTGTTCATTTTTATTCGTTGGTGTGAACTTTTATTATGAACACTTTAGTTTTCTAACCTGGACATACCACTCTTTTATCTTATAGGGAACAACACAATACCAACTGGTTGTAACGTGAGCATACAAATCTACGATTTGCACAGGAATCCAAAATACTTTCCAAACCCGGAGAAATTTGATCCTGATCGGTTCCTACCGGAAAATACAAAAAGCAGACATCCATTCGCTTATATTCCTTTTAGCGCTGGTCCCCGGAATTGCATTGGTAAACAACAATACATAGCATTCAAGTCTTCACAAATTCATTGTACTCTTTCAGGTCAACGCTTTGCTTTATCAGAGGAAAAAACAGTCCTTTCATATTTGCTCAGAAATTATAAGTTCAAGTGCTCTCAGACAATGGAAAATATATCGCCAGTGTTGGAGTTGGTCATCAGACCATTAAATGGCCTTAACGTCACGTTGGAGAAGAGAAATTATCATTAGTTTTATTTTATGAATTAGTGTTAGTATTATTGGTGATATTTTCTGTATATGTTATTGTTGAACACTCGAAATAAGATCAATCCATGGTATTGTGAGCAGATCTTATGCGCCTAAATGCATACATAGTTCTAGTAATGATTAGATGACATACGCAAAGATTTGTCCTTCAATGAACTAGTTACATAACATAATAATGTGTATGCACCAATCTCATTATATGTCAATGTACTAATAACGTATACAAATCATGCAATTATAAATAATCTACACTCGTGTTGATGGTTACTGTATTATATAATTTACTTTGGTCAATTTGAATTCAGAAGCCGATTTAAAGAAATGTTCTGGTAATCCGGATGAAAAGATGATCATTGTGTGGGAAAACGAGCATTGTTGCTTTGTGAGTATGTAATGAATTAAAGTATTTTCTACTAAAATTATGCTGCTAGAATGTTCTTTTATAAATTGCTGGTATAAATAGTATTTTTATTGTAGGTATGCAAACAAGGAGTCATTTAAGTAATGAATTACTACTACTAAATCAGGAAAATCTTCAGATAGTGGTGGTTATCTACAAAATAATGACTTGGTAGTACCCTACATTTTATTGACATAGCTTATCTGTATACTGTCATCTAAAACTCACCAGTTTGAATTTTGAATTACGCGGTAGTTTAATATTTGAACGTAATAATTTTTATTTCAGCGCTAATTTACCGAAAAAAAATAATGAACTTGATTAATTAACACCTAAAAAATACTTTATTTTGTGTCTTTATTATTTATTTGTATTTTATTACCATTTTACCTGGTTGCACAATGATCATTTTTTAATACGTTTGCCAGTTTTTTATATTCATTTTCGTTATCAAAGCGTCTTTCCAGTCATTAATTCACCTGTCGAATGATATTTCATGTTTGAGGAAATAGGTAGGTATAGGTTATCATTTATTATTGAATGAATAGAAGGTGGAAAGGGGGAGATCGATTCAGAGAAGTCAAAACGCAAATTTTAAATCAGAAGCTATTGAGAGTTGTTCCAAAACAAGTAGAGGGTATCGGGTGGTGTGCGGCCAATATATTCTAGAGCAAAGGAAATACATCTCTACCTAGTATCATATTCACGATTTAAAGAAATGTTCCGGTGATTTGGATAAAAAATAATTATTGTTGTGAAACCGCCGAACGTTGTTGTTTTGTGTGTCAGATTAAAGTATTTTATATGTACTATCATTATGCTGTTAAACTACCGTTTTATAAATTGCTGATATAAATACTATTTTTATTATAGTCTTTGTTTTCATTTTAATAATGAATTACTACTACTCAATCAGGAAATCTATTCGATATTGGTGCTTATCTACAAAATAATTACTTTTTAGGTTGTAATTTTAATGTCAACGGTAATTTTCGAAAACAATTAATTACTGTAATTTAACATCCCTGCCTATGGCGCATTTCAAGCTGATCGACTATCTGAAAGTTGAAAGTTGATGACCGACTTCTTTTAAATGTTTGTTTTATAGATTTTTTAATACACAACAGAAGACCAATTTTAAGAATATCGAGCTACATTCTTAAGGTGTGATTCAAATTGATCGCATAGTCAATTTGAACAATTTTACATGGTGACCTGAAAATAATTTCTGTTTCGATGATACATATAGTTATCGATTCTAAAATTTCTCCCGAGCAATGAAATGCAATTGTGTACTTTCAAATATGACCGAAAATTGCTTAAATTAATTAAAAATCCAAATAAAGGCGAAAATCTTTAATTTGAGTGTCAACGCCAAAATTACAAGCAGTTTCAATTTTTCTCATCCAAATGACCCCAAAACAATACCGGCTCAAAATTCTCTACAAATTTGCGGATAATATCTAATTTATAGTTTTTGTGTAATTAATTATGACCGCAAATTATTTAAATTAATTAAAAGCGCACAACAATTCGAGTCACAAACAAACAAAAAACAGCTTGTAGAGGAGCAAATTCTCAACAAATATGAGGTGGGACATTATACTCGATAATTTATAGTTTTTAGGTAAATAAACTTTCATAATTAATTGCAAAAAACTATAAATTATAGTCTATATATAATATCCACAAATTTGTAGAGAATTTGATCCTCTATTTTTTGGTTACAATTGGATGATAAAAATTTAAGCTGCGTGTAATTTTGGCATAGACACTTAAATTTTTTTCTTTATTTAAGTTATAATTTAATTTTCGGGCAATTTTCGGTCAAAATCGACATACATAATTCAGAGAGATTGAAACAGAGTATATTTTGCCCCCATCAGCATCAAGATTGGCTGGCTTAGCAAGTACTGTTAGTACAAGTTTCAAATAGGTGCATAATGTCTAGTTTGAATGCAAGCACCTGAACAAACAGGTGTAACTGACCATTAAAAAGGGATAATTTCCACATTTTTACCTGTAGTTTACGTCGCTACTGTTGCAGATTGATTACAATGTTTAGTTTTAGTCAGAGATCGGAGGAGTGGTGTTTCGATTCCACTCATTACTTTATCATACGTAGTATGACCAAGTAATGTAATCGTGCCGAAAAAGAAAATACATTTTAGCGGAAATATGTTCTTTTGGGTCCCGCGAACATTTTTGACCAAGGTACAAAAAATCTAAATTTCTGTAATTTCGTCAAAATAGTTAAATAATAAATTAGAGTAGAGGAAAGTCTGAATAATTTAAGTCTATGACACTTTTTGGTAAAATTAATAGTTTAGTAGCATAAGCAAATTCTATTTGATCAAGATCGAGCGTGTCTGCATTGATATAAAATTAGTTAGCCAGGTGCACCATCTGTTGCACATAGGCAGGTCCGATTTCATTAATGTAGTTACTAGCCGCTGCATAGTAAGTGCGAGAGCTATTATGATTGTTATGAAGTAAAATTTGATTGTGGTCCACTTCAAAGAAATTTGCCTTGTCCCTAGGTTATCAATGTTCCGGTACTGGCTCTGTCAGTATGATGAAGTCACACTCCGAAATAAAACTGAAAACGCCATGGGTTGTTATAAACAATTGAATAATTAATTCAGTCACTTTACTACTTATTCTAATTGTTCACAAAAAAATACAACTAATCATCTCTTTCTTCGTTCTAAAGTTACGAGGAGTCCATCCCTGGGTCTCAAGATTAATTCCATCATCGGAAAGACATTTTCTTGCGTTTGCGTGGACTTAATTTTGTAGTTCCTTAAGATGTATGCCAACATTGTTTTCTCTTCATACATGGCAAATTTTTGACCTGCAAACCAAGCGAAACCATGGAATAATCACCTATCAATTGAACATTTACTTACCAATACAGTTTCTTGGACCTGCACTGAATGGGATGTACGCATATGGATGCCTATTCTTACTATTTTCAGGAAGGAAGCGATCAGGATCGAATTTTTCAGGATTTGGGTAGATGTCCTCGTTTCGATGCACCAGAAAGATCTGTATATTTACTGGACATCCCGCAGGAACTGTGTACTTTCCTAGAAATCAATACTCAAATGATGACATGGCCAAAAGTTGTTTGTCATTTACGTGCCTACTTTCACATCTTCCGTTAAGTTTCTTCCAATTGTCGGTACGCTTGGATATAACCTCAACGATTCCTTAATGCATCTCTCCAGCAATTTTAATTCCCCCAGATCATTAACGGTTAGATTTTTACCGGTTGCGTGAAACACTGAATCAATCTCTTCGTAAACCTGCTCCTGAAATACATCAAACATGAATCGGGATATATAGGTGTCGATATTTTTGTATTTACTTGAATTTCAGGATGATTTCCAAGCAAAAATAACGACCAACTTATTGCGGCAGTTGTGGTATCGTGCCCCTGAAAAAAAAACATAAATAATCGTAGGTATTTTTATATATTTATTTTTGTTACTTACCTCGAACATGAAAGTGTCCACTTGCTCTTGGATCTCAGAGTCAGTAAAGGCACCACCTTTCTTTGCCATGTCCAGGAAAAGATCCAGAAATGCTTTCCGCTTCTTGCCACCATAATCTTCTTCGGCATTACCCTCGAATGTGGTAGCTTGTGCAATTGCCTTTCTGTCCCCTATTACCTGTCATTTTATGTGATTACGGAGGATACATAATGAAATATTTACCTTTTTGGTAAACCCGTGTAATATTTTCAGATAGTCGTTGAATGTACTGCCGTATTTGGACTTATAGAATATGAAATCTGATAGTAACCATGGTGACATCAAGCGTTTGACAATGATTCGACTTATTCTGGAAATACCAATTTCATTATACAGTGCTGGAATATTTGTAGGATCAATGAACAAAAACGTGTATTCAAAACCAATAGAACGTTAAACTTTCTTTCAACCTTCTCACAGTCATCGAAATCAAGTTTTGACTTCGAAAATGTTTACCACATTGAGTTGCTACATGCTTAACTTAAAGAAATGCACGACAATCATTCTAGATACTAACCCGTATATACTGTCAACATATTTGTTCTCTTTGTTATGTAGTGCGTTTATTTGAATTCCCATGGCTGTTTCTAAAAGGTAGAAAATATTTTATATTACGGTGTTGCTAGTTAAGCTATTTAAGTAATACTTACCACAAATGATGTCTAAGGTACATCTGGTAATGAATGGATACAAATCAAAAACCTGACCAGTGGTTTTAGATTCAAGAATCTTCACTAAGTTTTCGCTTTTCTCGACGAAGACATCCATAAAGTTTTCCAAGATTTTAAAGTGGAACGTTGGTGTAATCAGTTTTCTATGTCTAAACCATTTGGCACCTAGGAATAATTTTGTAAATTAAAAATACCGAATAATTATAGTTACTTATATGGTATACCTGTACTAGTCAGTAAACCTTCTCCTAACCAAGGATGGACAGCTGAATACATCTGATTCTTAGTTATGTTTACAGAATTGTTCAACACAGACTAAAATTTAAAAAAAGTTTAGCGTTTTCTTCTTCCGGATTGCCTTTGATTTTCGAACACATACCTCTATCGCATCAGGTGCAATAAAATTAACGACTGGTATTGAACCCATCCATGTCCTGACTAGTCCGGCATCACTATAGACTGTTAAACGCTTATGTGCAAATCGAAACAAGTCTATAAAATAATTAAATAATTAATATTCTTAAAGTTTACCCATTAACACGTGAAAGAACACCCCATACTATTATTGCCGCCAGTTCCAGTTGAATGGTCATCAGTATTACATATTAATATAATAGAAAATTGTTGGGGGTGACTTGAAGACGACGGTAGAAATGTGAGAAATAAAAATGCACACCATTTAAAAACGGACAACTCATGGCAACAAAATCTGTCATGACTACTGACATTACCTACCGTAACAAACCAAAAGCAAATTAGCTAATGTGCTGTACGCATATGAATGACGTTGTTTAATCTCACGTTAAACAAAAGTATATTTCTTTTATTTCTTTTATTTATAAACAATATTCATCCTAAATTCCAACTATAGTAAACTTGATATTGTGTTGACCAACTTTACCTTGCAAATTCAGCAATAACCTTTGAATAGCATAGTGGTGTAATTTGTGTTATTTGTTATGGAAATCTTTACTATATATACCCAACCAATTTTACAATAAAATCAGTATTCATCGAATGCTCGTTTCCTTTCTTCCTTTAAGATCTTCTTTCCTGTTTCCCACCCTTACCAAACGTCTGGCATGTCCGCAGTTTGGTTCATGGTCCGTCGAGCCTTTTAAACACGAACTAGTCTCTTTCTTCAATATCCACAATTGAACATCTGTGGCCTGCCCGGAGTTTACCCATGGGCTTTCAATCCTTTTAATCCATCTTCATTTCAAGTCTCGATAGCACATGCTTCATAACACTTTACCTAATATTACCATTCCTAACAAATAGTTCATCAAATGCGAGCGGGAAAGCAATTATATACAAGCCCCGATTGCAGCTAGTCGTCGGGATAATCATTTCACTCTCAACGGCAGTAGTGCAACTTCGTACATCCGTTAGGGCATAATTAATCGACGTAACTCGCATAACTCGCATATCGCGCCCTTACGTACATAACTCGGATCGCGTCGATATAAGTTCGTAAGCGCCCAAAACACAGTTCATTCAAGAGGAAATCTGAAGAACTGGAAACGCCCGCAAGCAAGATGGACTGGGAAGAGGATTCAAGAAATTCTTGCCAACTCAACTTCGACTTTGGAAGAAATGCTTCGAATCCCTAGATGGTCGAAAACAAGAAGGACCGCAAGCCTATAATTCACAGCAGCAAAGATTCACAAAACAATGAATTTTTGTTGCATATCGCTACAGTTCACGATGCTCCAGGACCAGAAGATCCTGAATCCCTAGAAGAGATGGTGGAAAACGAGTAGAAGGATCACAAGCCTTTAAATCACGATAGTTTGGTTTTTGCATTTTTGCACACAGGATGTATTTGAATCAATGAATCAATAAATTGTAATAAGAATACAAAATTCTAAAAACTACTCAGATTGATTGTGTTAAGTGCTTCCAAAATTAAATACAAACGTATATTGATTAAGGCAAACTCTCACTCAAACGAACTGTAAATATTTGTTCCTGGAAAAGACTCTGGTTGATGACCGTCAAAACAAAGTTGAGGAAAGCCTATCAAAAAATTGTGGCTTCCGTGTTACGGCAAAAGATGTGTGTGTCTGATAATGACCAAGATAATACTTTTGTCGTTTCTGATTGAGAAAGGTTTAATCCATATTAGCAGAATAAAGTTGGAATTACAGAAACACAGAAACAACAACAACAAAGAATCAGCATAAAATAACCACAAACTTTAAGTCAAGGGGGTCAGTGCACAACCAGCATCAAACCTAATTAGGCAACATTTGCTACCCCTGGTATTTGCAGCCAAGAATTATTACTATGTTCGCTCTACTTTAGTCAACCCTAGTCAACCACTATTGAACTTATTATTACAATAACATATTTGTTGATCTTTGTTTTACTTATTTTTGGGGCGGCATATTTCTCTTCGACACGGGCGGCCAATAACCACGTCGCGGCTGCACCTAGGCCCCACTGAGTTGATGTACCTAGTTTCCCCAGCAGTATTCTAAAGAATTTAATCCTCTGCACAAAAATCAAATAATTTTGTAAATATTTACATAGTATGAATTTCTCAATTTATCGAGAATACTGAATAATATTAGAGAATAAGATGTGAAAGGTTCTGGATTCTGGATTTGTCGGGAAGGCAGCTGTAAGCCCGCAGCACTTGGGCCACAGTAGGCCCCCTGCACTAACTTCCCCAAGACGGTAGGCTTAGCCGTCCAGCCAACGCACTTTTGTGGCATGCCAGACGTTGGATTCTTTGTAGATGCATGCAAGCTGTAGTGTTCCTGAGTTTGGGTATGGTGGCCCAAACTGCTGCTGCATAGCTTAGCATGGGGCGTATTACTGCGGTGTAGATCCAAAGCGTTATTTTTGGAGACAGGCCCCAAGTCCTTCCCACGGCTCTTCTACACTGGGCAAACGCCATACATGATTTTTTGATTTTATTCTCTAAGTGATACCTCCATGTCAATGCCTTGTCAATAAATACACCCAGGTATTTTACTTCATTGGCAAAGCACAGGGGTAAGTTGAATAGCCATGGTGCTAGTAGTTTCGGTATATTCCGTTTCTTGTGAACAGTACCATTTCTGTTTTATTCGGGTTTACCGATAGAGAATGATTTCTGCACCACTTATCTATAAATCTTAGTCCGGTTTGCATTATGTCACACAGGACACTTTCGTATTTCCCATTCTAGGATGGCCAGATCATCAGCATATGCACATATCGTGAATTTTTCAGCGGTAAGATGTCTGATAGTACACCCCCTTGCGGACATCCCCTTGCCACTACACCTCTCACTTTGGCCTCTCCTATTTGACCTTGCACTGCCCTTTTTGAAAGCATGTTGTAAATCCATCTCGCTAGTGCAGGCTGGACTCCACGACCAACGTTCCAAAAGTGCATGGTTTATGTCATAGAATGCTGTTTTGACGAATGCGCCTTCGATATCAACAAATACTCTAAGGGTTGGTATACGTAATAATACGCAACAACAATGGTCCATTAGTAATCAATTGTATCTAACTTCCGAACCTGCCATTTTAAAATGTAGATGGTAATCGACAAAAGTAACTAACTAATCATTTGTTGCGGCAAACAAATTTTCAAATTACGTGAAGATTTTGTCTCGGTAGCATTCTGTTGTAGATAAAAATAGCAAAAAATAATAAATTAATGAGGCGTTTAATAAATAATGAAGTGAATAACATTTTAAGTAAATTAATTAATTAGGTGCCTATGGTATTAGGTATTTTGAATCCTATAGCTTGGACTTACCACACTGCTATGTTGTCACATAAACGAGAAGTGTTTGGCTGGTTGCCGGGACCATCTGGGAAGCAATCTAAACCCATGCTACCTGGTGCATTAAAGCAACAGTTGGCGCAACACTTGTGTCTTACTTTGGTAAGAAATATCTCAATTTTTTCACAGGATGTAATATATAAAATACAATACGCAAGGTTTCGATGAATTCCTTATTTACTCTTGGATTCGTGCAATATTCGAATTTCAAGCGGTTCCGCTCATCATCAGTTGCATACTGCACAAAAAACATTTGCGATTGCAACATTTTGAGTTGTTGATACCTTGCACAGTTGCACAATATTACCGAATCCAGATCATGTCAATCTTAGATATCATTTTAATATAGTATGTATAAATAATTCCTGACCAAAAATTAAAATGAAGTGTGTTTTCCCATAAATATAGTTTGATTGCCTATCGGTGTACGAATAGATACGGGTGGTACTAACTAGACAAATAATACAAAATGTTGGTAAAACTGGTCAGGCCGTTCCGAAAATGTGTGCGTGTCTTCGATTTTGTTTACAAGGTTATATACTGTCACGAGGGCACAAGGTTGTTAACTGAGCCGACAAGCCGGTAACCAGTGGCACCATTCTGTTCCATCACAATAATTACTTACTTACCTTCTCTAGGTATGAATAATATCCTATATGCAGTTCCTAAAAACGGTATTTTTCTAGGCCCTGGTATCTCATCTACAAGCCTGGTTATTCGATCTTTCCTTATAAATGATCTTAACACCAACACCACCAGAAACCCAATTATAACGGAGGAACAAAATAAGAACGCGTCCATCTTAAGCGTTCTTACCAACACAACCTTCCGTACTGAATTAATGGTTGTAATCAGTTAGTTTTGTTTTGTAGCGTCATAGCTACTAGCCAGTACCCGGTACCGAGCACAGTGCTTAATACTGACCATTTACTTTTATTTATCATTGGCAGATAAGTACAGATTTGTTTTTCTGATTCGCGTCTACCTGGTTTAGCATAACGGAAAGCGAGACGTTTTTATGACGAGAATGATGACTTTGAGAAGTAAACATTCCTATGAGTACATACTTGAATATGTCTAAGATAATGCGTTTGTTTATATTCAACGGTTATCTTATTATTACTACTGAATCAGAGTGTCAAAACAACTAAAGTTATCAACTATAATATACTGGTCGCTAGAAATAAAAAACCACTAAACGTTGATACAATTTTTGTTACATTTTCAGAAAATAATTTGTATTTTCAGCATGATACATCCGATTTATTAAAAGAGCATTAGCAAATAACTAACAAATCTTTTTGTTTTTCTATTGCTTTATTAAGCTATTGGTAGGTTTATTTAGCCCTAGTAAAAGATACAGGTATGTTTTCTATTCGTCACAGACAAAATTTTCATCAATTAGCTCTGAACGTAGCAAGAGAATCGGTCTACGAGAAGCCGGGTTATTCATTCTCGATGTTGCTAATCGTGTAGGACGTAGTGTACGCTACAGTTGCTTTGTGTTGGTGCAGATGGGCAGAAAATTATAACCCATCCCAGGCTCACCACTATATGTGATGATCGTGCTCTTAGGCTTCTGACTCTTACGGACTGGTTTTCGTCCGTAAGGAAAATTTCTGATAGATGGAGAGGTTTAAATTACTAACAAATCTCCATAGGATCAGTATATAGAATAATTCGATCTTTTAGCTTCAATTGTGACGAGGAATGATATCGAGTCGATGAATACCGATTTTGCGTATGGGCGCATGATGGTTCTTAAAATGGTCAGAAGACGTCCCGAAGAAAGAAGAAGCTTGCAGTTTTGTGTACTGAAACATACGGCTTTTACTCAAGGTGTGACGGTGTGATGGTTAAGAGCTCGTGATGGCCAAGGGCTGCCATGGAAGTAGATCTCCTCTAGTACTTATTCAAGTAACATTAAATAGAATTACTCAGTAATGTGCTTGAACGAGCATTAATACCACATTTTAACAACTGGTACAATTTTCAGCAGGATAATGCTCGGCTGTATACCGTGAGGATTAGGGCAGCTCTACACGATGGCACAAACACCCTTCTTTTCTTCTCAACCCTTCTCAAACACCCGTCTTTTCGTTCGACTTCTCACCAACTCAACGGGTGGAATATGGTAGGAAACAGCATAGATGATTTACAACCGGTCCAAACAATGTGGATGCTCTTCAGCAAAAGATTTTAGAAGCTTGCGGTAGCATACCATAGACTGCCATTGAATTGCTAATTGCAAGTAAAATGCAAAGTAAATGCCTAATAGGCTAGGTATATAAGAAACAGACGAGACACGATATTAGTAGGTACAAAAATTGTTACATCTTTTCTGAATATATTTATTCAAATATATTGATGATATAATAACTTCTGGGTGGGAACCGTTGTTGTTGGCACCATCTATTGCACATAAACAGGTCCGATTTTATGAAAGTATTGACTAGCCGCTGCATAATACAGGCGAGTACTATTTTGATTGTTATGAAGAGAAGTTTGACTGTGGTCCACTCCAAAAAAATTTGTTTTGTCTCTCTGTTATCAATGTTCAGATTCTTGCTCTGTCAGTATGATGAAGTCTTACACCCCAAGATTGGTCGATCATTCGATGTTGCTAAGGCAGGCCTTGTTTATTGTCATAATGTGGTAGAACTAAAAACGCCATGGGTTCTTATAACCAACTGAATAATTAATTCAGACACTTTACTATTTATTCTATTTGTTCACAATAAAAATACAAGTAATCATCTCTTTCTTCGTTCTAAAGTAACAAGGAGTCCGTCCCTGGGTCTCAAGATTAATTCCATCATCGGAAAGACATTTTCTTGCGTTTGCGTGGACTTAACTTTGTAGTTCCTTAAGATGTATGCCAACATTGTTTTCTCTTCATACATGGCAAATTTTTGACCTGTAAAGCAAGCGAAACCATCGAATTGACGATTAATCACCTATCAATTGAAAATTTACTCACCAATACAGTTTCTTGGACCTGCACTGAATGGGATGTACGCATATGGATGTCTGTTCTTACTATTTTCAGGAAGGAAGCGATCAGGATCGAATTTTTCTGGATTTGGGTATATGTCCTCGTTTCGATGCACCAGAAAGATCTGTAGATTTATTGGACATCCCGCAGGAACTGTGTACTTTCCTAGAAATCAATACTCAAATAATGACATGGCCAAATGTGGTTCCTCACTTACGTGCCTACTTTCACATCTTCCGTTAAGTTTCGCCCAATTGTCGGTACGCTTGGGTATAACCTCAATGATTCCTTAATGCATCTCTCCAGCAATTTTAATTCCCCCAAATCATTAACAGTTAGATTTTTCCCCATTGCTTGAAACACTGAATCAATCTCTTCGTAAACTTGCTCCTGAAATACATCAAACATGAATCGGAATATATGGGTGTCGATATTTTTGTCTTTACTTGAATTTCAGGATGGTTTCCAAGCAAAAATAACGACCAACTTATTGCGGCAGTTGTGGTATCGTGCCCCTGAAAAACACAATCACAAATAATCGTAGGTATATTTTTTATATTTATTTTTGTTGCTTACCTCAAACATGAAAGTGTCCACTTGCTCTTGGATTTCAGAGTCAGTAAAAGCACCATCTTTCTTCGCCATGTCCAGGAAAAGATCCAGGAATGCTTTCCGCTTCTTTCCGCCATAATCTTCTTCCTCAATACCCTCGAATGTAGTAGCTTGTGCAATTGATTTTCTGTCCCCTATTACCTGTTATTTTATGAGATTTTGGAAGATAAATAATGAAATATTTACCTTTTTGGTAAACCCGTGTAATATTTTCAGATAGTCATTGAATGTATTGCCGTATTTGGACTTGTAGAATATGAAATCTGATAGTAACCAAGGGGACATCAACCGTTTGACAATGATTCGACTTATTCTGGAAATACCAATTTGATTATACAGTGCTTCGAATATTTGTAGGAGCAATGAAGCATCACATTTTATGAACGAAAAAAAAAACACAAAAACATGTAGTCAAAACTTGACCATTTTCCATGTATGACCAATAGAAGGTTAAACTTTTTTAACCTTCTCGAAGTTATCGAAATCAAGTTTTGACTTCGAAAATGTTTACAACATTCTATTGCTTAATGCTTGACTTAAAAAATGCGTGCCAACCATTCTAGATACTAACCCGTATATACTGTCAACATATTTGTTCTCTTTGTTATGTAGTGCGTTTATTTGAATTCCCATGGCTGTTTCTAAAAGGTAGAAAATATTTTATATTACCTTGTTGCTGGTTAAGGTAGTTAAGTAATACTTACCACAAATGATGTCTAAGGTACATCTGGTAATAAATGGATACAAATCAAAAACCTGACCAGTTGCTTTAGATTCAAGAATCTTGACCAAGTTTTCGCTTTTCTCAACGAAGACATCCATAAAGTTTTCCAAGATTTTAAAGTGGAACGTTGGTGTAATCAGTTTTCTATGTCTAAACCATTTGGAACCTAGGTAAAATTTTTAAATTAAAATTATCGAATAATTATCATTACTAATATGGTATACCTGTACTAGTCAATAAACCCTCTCCTAACCAAGGATGGACAGCTGAATACATCTGATTCTTAGTTATGTTTACAGAATTGTTCAACACAGACTAAAATTGAAAAACCTTTTAGCATTTGTTTTTTCCTGATAGCTCTTTGAATTTCGAACATATACCTCAATCGCATCAGGTGCAAGAAAATGCACGACTGGTAATGAACCCATCCATGTCCTGACTAGTCCACCATCACCATAAACTTTTAAACGCTTATGTGCAAATCGAAACAAGTCTATAAAATAATTAAAATATTAACGCATGAAAGAACACCCATAACTATTATTGCTGCCACTTCCAGTTTAATAGTCATCAGTTATCACTATCACATATGTAATTTAATAGAAAATCTTTGGGGGTGACTTGAAGAGAACGGTAGAAATGTGAGAAATAAAACATGCACGCAATTTACAAGGGACTAATGTAAGTCATGGCAACAAAGGCAACATCTGTCGCCTTTAATGTAAAATAAATACATGTATGACAAATGGTTAAATACAAATATTATGATGTTTGGTAAACGATTGACATTACATACCGAAATAAATCAAAAATAAATTAGCTAATCTACTGTATGCATATAAATGACGCGTTGCTTTTGCATTAGTCTGAGGTTATTAATTTGTTTACTTATAACTGGTAATTTTGTAATTTAAATATTTTCAATAATGACAAGGGGGTTTATCCTTACACATGAAAATGATTTGTTTTTCTTAAGCTTTTCATTAATTTATCCAATGCTTCCTATCATTAGACACAGGATGATGAAGTATGTGAATCAATAAATTGTAAGTACAGCTGCACCAAAATGATATTTTCTCAAACAACTTAGAGAATTAAGCGGAAAAGATAGTAAGATTATGAGGTACCAACTTTAGAAACACCATAGGGACAGTAGGTGGCGTGGGGTAACATACGAAAGCTCTTTTGGGGGTAGGTATGGTTGCAAAACTTTCGCTGCACCTAGTCTCCACTGAGTCCCTCAGTTTCTGCTGAAGTTGATAGTCAAATCTTTCAATTTGGCACTCGATTCTGCAATATGTGGGAGCGGGTGAATAAGAACTATGCGTGCTATTTTTATGTTTAGACCATGCATTATGCTAAGGACTTTTTTCCACTGCACAAAAATGCAATATTTTGTAAATATGTAGATAGTATGAATTTATCCATTTATAACTCAGAATATCTGCAGATGTAATAGGTTTAAAAAAGATGATTAAAATTGTGTTTTTGGAGATTTATAGAACTTTAGATCCTAGGAACTTAAAATAGGCACATGTATATGTATTAATATGCAACAATAATTAGTCCATTAGTAATCAAGTCCATTAGTAATTTCAAATTTGGTAATAGTTGTATTGTTGTTATAGTTGTCATTTTAATGTGTATAGATAGGGTCATCAATAAACGTAACTAACCTTTCATTTGCTGCGGCAAACAAATTTTTTAATTACGGTAATATTTTGTCTCAATAGCAGTAGCATTTTCTTATGGTTTCTTAGG
Source organism: Melinopterus prodromus (assembly GCA_964023965.1). Taxonomy (NCBI): domain Eukaryota; kingdom Metazoa; phylum Arthropoda; class Insecta; order Coleoptera; family Scarabaeidae; genus Melinopterus; species Melinopterus prodromus. Next base: position 70,412,053 of record OZ030391.1, read on the forward strand.
TGAAAATAGTAATAATAAATTAATGAAGCATTTAATAAATAATGAAGTGAATAAAATTTGTAATAATATAATGTTTCCAATAAATACAAATTTATAATTATAAGGTACCGACTTGCATTAACATATCAATATTTTTAAAATCGAACAGGAAATTTTGTTTTATCGCATACCATTTCCATACCAAATTAATTTTCTGCTTTCTTTAAATCGCAATTCACAATGTTTTAAAATTATTTTGCCGTTACAACCTATCCGAGAAAAAGGTAAGACTGTGAAAAATCGATTTTGTGAATGGTAACTGAGTTTCTTGTTTTTGTGCTGAATGCAGAGCTGCAATATGTAAGTTAATATGAAGTACGTACAGTATACAAAGTTTAAGTGTAAGATTTTCTTTGAACCATCTACATACATCTTCGTGTAAATTCTTTAGTACCTATTTATCTTCTATTTGACAAAGTCGCGTGGAAAGATTCAAGTTAGGCGTTAAGTTTAGAATTTTTTAAAGATTGGTACTTCCAAACTGAACACTACAATAAGTAAATTTGATAAGTAGGTTCCGTATGGTTTATTGTGTATTTTCTAGCGTATAATCGGACATACCACACTGCTATGTTGTCACAACAACCAGAAGTGTTTGGCTGGTTGCCGGGACCACCTGGGAAGCAACCTAAACCCATGATACCTGGTGCATTAGAGCAACAATTGTTTCTTACTTAGCGCAATATTACCGAAAGCAAATTAGATCTAAATCTAAAATATAAATTAAAAAGGTATTCATTGCTGTTCGTTTTAATTTTACTATAATTTTATTTTAGTACCTATCTGTAAATTATTCCCGACCAAAAATCAAATTGAGATGTGTTTTAATCTATTTTCATTACCTGTCGGTGTACGAATATAGCTGGCGCTAACTATACAAAGAATACAAAATGTTGGTAAAACTGGTCAATCCGTTCCAAAAATGTGCACGTGTGGTCGACTAGGTTCACAAGGTCATATACTGCCACGACCACGAGGGCACAAGGTTGTTAATTGAGCCGACAAGCCGGTGACCAGTGTTACTATTCTGTTCCATCATAATAACTACTTACCTTCTCTAGGTATAAATAATATCGTATATGCAGTTCCTAAAAACGGTACTTTTCTTGGCCCTGGTATCTCATCGACAAGCCTAGTTATTCTATCTTTCCTCCTAAATGATCTTAACACCAACAGCACTACAAACCCAATTATAACGGAAGAACAAAATAAGAACGCGTCCATCTTGTCCGTCACAACACAATCTTCTGTACTGGATTAACTAACGGTTGCAATCAGTTAGTCTTGTTTCGTTGCGCCATTGCTAGTCGCCAGTACCCAGTACAGTGCTTAATACTGACCATTTACTTCATCATTAGCAGATAAGTACAGTATTTTTTTTCTAATTCGCGTGTACATAGTTCCGCACAAGGGAAGCGGGACATATTTATGACGTGAATGATGACTTTGAGAAATAAACGTTCCTATGAGGACATACTTGAATATGTCTAAGATAATGACGTTTGTTTATATTCAACGGTTATCTTATTATTACTACTGAATCAGAGTGCCAGAACAACTAAAGTTATCGACTATAATATACTAGTCGCTAGAAATAAATGAATATGACCACCAAGTAAAATAAACGTCGATAAATTTTAATTAAATTTTCCGGAAGTATGTTCTTTATTCGAATTAAGAAAATCAGGCAATTTCAATACAATATAAAAACATTGCGCATGAAAAGAAGACCAAAACAATTTGATTACGAACAGCTTGATGAAATTTTACTAAGCCCCAAAATTAAATTCAAAGTGGAGTCTTAATTTCAATAAAAAATAGATTTGAAGAATTAAAAATGTTTTGATGTCTTTGGTGTACATCAGCGACGAATTGCCAAAATCTTTGCAAAGATTTGCAATTCAAACTGATGATTCAAGAAATCAGACTGCAGATATGGACGGCGGCGATTGGTATAATGAAATTAATACATTAAAGCCGCATTTAACAGATAATCAGCCTAGTGATCCATATAATATTTTACAGTATCTTTTCAAAAATGATTTGATTGCTACCTTTCCAAACACATGAATTGCTTACTATGCCGCACACAGAGAAATGGTTGTTTAGTCTTAAGAAAACATTCTTAATATAATTGTTTCTTTCAAGACAGCACATATTTGTAATAAGAAAATTAATTTAATATAAAGCTACCTCATGGGCTGGGGGGGGGGGGCTTTCCCCTCCCTAACGGCGCCCCTGAATGCATATCATTCTCACATCTATCTTTTATCAATTACATTTCATTTGAAACTAATTAGGCGTTTTACAAAGTAGTGGCCAACTTAATTTCGTCGTGGGGGGAAACGCGCGCACACACTGTGACATCAAAAACCAGAACGCCGAAACGGCTATTAACCATTATTGATTAGGTACTTTTTTATTCCCACAATGATAAAAATGCTAATCATCTAATCTTTCATTTCTTTCTTCGTTCGAGAGTAACTAAAAGTCCATCCCTGGGCCTCAAGATCAGATCCATCATCGGAAAGACGTTATCTTGAGTTTTCGTGGACTTAACTCTGTAGTTCTTCAAGATGTACGCCAACATCGTTTTCTCTTCATACATGGCAAATTTTTGCCCTGTGAAGCAAACGAAACCACCGAATTGATGAATTATCACCCATCAATTGAAAATTTACTTACCAATACAGTTTCTTGGACCTGCACTAAATGGGATATACGCATACGGATGCCTATTCTTACTATTTTCAGGAAGGAAGCGATCAGGATCAAATCTCTCCGGATCTGGGTAGATCTCTTCGTTTCGATGCACCAAGAAGATAAATAAGTTTACTGCGCATCCCGCAGGTACAGTATACTTTCCTAGAACAAATATTTAAATGATGATGTGATCAAGGTTGAATATTTTTTTATTAGTTAACATGCCAACTTTAATATCTTCTGTTACGGTTCTTCCAATGATCGGAACACTCGGGTATAACCTCAGAGCTTCCTTAATGCACCTCTCCAGCAGTTTTAATTCTCCTAAATCATTGACGGTTAGATTGTCACCGGTTGCTTGAAACACTGAATCAATTTCTTCATAAACTTGCTCCTGCAATACAACAAGCGTGACTCGGAAAATATAGACGTTTGTATCTTTCAATTTACTTGAATTTCAGGATGGTTCCCTAGCAAAAATAACGACCAACTCATTGCGGCCGTTGTGGTGTCATGACCCTGGAAAATCATAAAAATCGTTAAATGTATACATTATTTTTTTAAATATTTTTTCGACCTGCCTCAAACATGAATGTGTCCACTTGTTCTTGAATCTCTGAATCAGTAAAGGCGCCATCTTTCTTTGCCATGTCAAGGAAAAGATCCAAGAAAGCTTTTCGTTTTTTCGCGCCATAAACTTCTTCGTTATTATCCTCTGATTGAGTTTCTAGTGATGTTGCCTTTCGGTCACGTATCACCTGATATATGATAAGTTGTTAGAGACAGAATCATATCTACGTGTTCTGATTTGCACCCAGTTGGCCAGCAGTAGGCATGCAGTTGACTATGTCAGTCAGTATATTATATTGTATGTACCTTTTTGGTAAATCCGTGTAATATTTCCAGATAGTGATTGAATGCTTTGCCATATTTTGTTTTGTAAAATATAAAATCAGATATCAACCAAGGCGACATTAACCGTTTTACTATCACATCACTGATTCTGAAAGACAAAATAAAGAGTTGAAATCACGAGTTTTAAGTCCCAAAAACTAAAAGGATAATGTTTTATTACATTAAAGTCATCTAGGCATTACTGGGTTTAACATAAGTAACTGGCTACGAGATAATATGAGAAAGATTTTTTATGGAGTGGAATATAATTTTGTTGCTAATTTACACAAAATAAATAAAGTACATCAAAAAATATATGAGCCGACCACATTGGATATATGTATGACATTCAAAAGTCATCGAAGGAACATCAACTGCGATCTACTCCCATCAGCATGTTAGTATCAACGTTGCGCGTTATTTTGTTGTTGATGTTAATGAGGGAACGGTCGGTGCATACCACTTGCTACTTTACCATACTTTACCATAATTACACACTAATCTGATATTTTAGGTCCTGACATATTATTGGCACTTAAGGTGGGATTCCGGATTCCTGATGAAGGAAATTGATTTTTTTTCTACACGTTATTATATTATATAATGTCTTAAGAATGTGTGTACGAAGTTTCAAGACAAAATTTGTAAAATTAGCCAAGTTATAAGCAATTAGCCGATGGGGTGCAGGTGCAAAAAATACGAAGCGCACGGATCGGTCGGATCACGCGCCCAACAATTTTTCCGTCTGATACAACATTTTTTCAAGCGAAAAAAATGCAGTGTGTGGTTTATTATTCTGTGAATTCTCTCGTGAACAGTCATGAATAAGAAACACTCAAGAGAAAATCCTACACGTGCTGATAGACAACAAAAAATAAAATATTCTGGGAAATCACACTCTTGAAAGAGAAGCATTTGCTAGTACGGCTGCCGATAAATTATCGACAAAGGAAAACGAGAAAATTATAGTGCATGGGTTTTGGAGACGGGATATGGAGAAGAGCAAAGTTTAAACGTGCTTTTCTCGTAACAGTTTTTCGCGAACGGTAGGCAGGATATTTCAAAAACTATTGGACAGATTGACTTCAAAATTTAACTGGATGTTCAGTAAACATCCTTTTATCGTTTGATAAACAGAAATGCAATAACTTATGTACTTTTCTTTTTATACAGAACTGATTGGCAGTTTTTTGAGAAATATCGTTATTTTGACTTTTTGGCTGCTATTCGATACTTTTATTCCAGATCACGTGGAGTGGCCCAATCATGCCAACCAGTGACAACGGATCTTCGCGCAGTGTCTTAGTCGCGGGTGGCTAGTGAGCGTGATTCATGATATTTCTTTATCATTTTTGAAAAGCTAATAAATATTTGTGCCAAGATTTATTGCATAGTCTCGCCAATAAAAAAATCTAAAATAGCGGTAATTTTGGAGGAAAAGAACGGAATCCCCCGTAAACCTTTATACAGGAAAAAATACATTCTGTTTACAAAACTATCATCTGTAGACTACATGCTTGTAGATATAAATGTCTAGCTTGCCAGACACTATTTTCTAAATATTTCGGAGCTATGGTTTTGGCGCTTAGCTCGTTATTTACTTCCACTGTTCAAATTTATTTTAGTGTTTTGGAATGTATGAACTTCAATCTATCATTCTGGAGGCTACAGTAGTAGACCAGTCATTTTACACATTTTACTAACCCATAAATCCCGTCAACATATTTGTTATCCTTGTTATGCAAAGCGTTTATTTGAATACCCATGGCAGTTTCTAAAAAGTAGTACAGCATATAATGTTACGTTATTACCACTCAAGTTAGTATCCTTACCACAAATTATGTCTAAGGTACATCTGGTAATAAATGGATACAAATCAAAGACTTTGCCATTGGCTTTACATTCAAGAACCTTAACTAAATCTTGACTCCTCTCAACGAAGACATCCATAAAGTTTTCCAGTATTTTAAAGTGAAACGTCGGCGTGATTAGTTTTCTATGCCGAAACCATTTGGATCCTGAAATGTTTATTAATTTAAGATACCCAATAATTAATAATTAACTGTATTATATACCTGAACTAGTAAGTAAACCATCTCCTAACCAAGGGTGGACAGGCGTATACATCGCGTTCTTGGTTATATTCACAGAATTACTTAAGATCGTCTGGAATTTGAAAATAATGCATATTTCAAAACTGTCATATAATTTTATTATAAACGTAATTGAGTTTTCTTATTATAACACCTACTTCGACAGTTTCCGGTGACATGAAATTAACGATTGGTAGCGATCCCATCCAAGTCCTTACAATAGGTCCATAGATTCCGATACGCTTTTTAGCACCGCTAAATAACGCTAAAAGAACAAAATCAACAGATATTTGAAGCAAGTAACACAAGTAACAGATATTTGAAGCCTCTATGGAGGCACAATTCAAATCGTGAATTGCAGTTTCCACCTTAACTGTTAAAAACCTTTGTTCAGAAAATTAGACAAATAGTCTTAACGTTTTGGGATAATTTCTATAGTATATTATATTTGTTATTATTATTATTACTTGTAGGTATGTTGGATAAATTCCTCTTTATTCTAATTTAAATAAAATAAAATTTATAATTATTTCTATATCTATTTCTAGAAATAGAAATAAAGAAACAAACGAAAACATTGGTTTTTTAACCACTCTTATAGTGAAATATTACTACTTAGCAGCAGAATTACTACCTATGCAATAAAGACGGGCTAACAATTTCAACAAAGAAATCCGTTGTGTAAAATTCAATTAAAAATAGAAACATTATGTTTCATTAGAAGCACAAAAAGTTGAAAATTAATCTTCTACAAGTTGTACATAGCAAAAAATGTATTACATATATTATAACTCTTACCTTCCTTTGGAAGAAATATTATTATATAGGCAGTTCCTATAAAAGGTAGTTTTAATGGTCCTGGAATCTCATCAACAAGTTTAGTTATTCTATCTTTTCCAGCCGATTTAAACCCCCAAAACACTACTAACCCGATTATTACTGTCAGAAAAACAAACAGAGCGTCCATTTTGCGCGTTACTAATTATGCGATCAGTACTGGTCATGTATAACTGTGATATGTAATTACTGGCAGCTGAGGAGCCGTTTAATCATATGTAAGGAATATCTGCGTGTTGTTTGTTTCTATACTACTAACCATTTCGAGAGCAGTAGTGCTCACTTGAGAGATAATATAATCTTTATGATCAAATCAAATCAAATATACAAGTGCAACACCAACCTTAGAAAAGATACGTCAAGTCCAAGATTACTAAAATACGCAGGTTGTCTGGTAACTTTAGACCAGGATGGCCAACAACACGCGAGTATGGTTTTTAAAATACTATATTATAATATGAGACAGTTTAAAATACATCCAATTTGTTTGGTTCTAATATATATATATATATATATATATATATATATATATATATATATATATATATATATATATATATATATATATATATATATATATATATATATATATCGGTTTATATACTAAAAAAAAAACTACAAAATCTAATTGTTAAACGAGATTATTGTTTGATACCAAACGTATCCCGCAACCAATGAACTACATTTGGTCTATAAATATATAAAAATAAACGAAGTGTTTGTTTTTACTTCCTTCAAAATATATGGCGTGTAAGCACATGCTCTCTTTATTAATATCATTGTATAGTCTGTTTCATACACCTTTATGTGGAAAGGTGCTTAATGTAGCTTAATTTAGTGTAGATTATGTTCCCTCCAAAAAAATAAATCAACGTAGATTTATTATAACGATAGTATAAAAGCAAATTAGTTTGTAAGGAAAGGGCAAATATCAAAACCCATTGCAGAACCTCCTTCTGATTTTCTGGTATGTTCTGTATTTATTTCATGATATTTTGTTTAAGACAAAACTTTCAGCAGAAAAGCTTTTTGTTCAAAAGGGTCGACAGGAACTGGATGTTTACTCTTAGCATTTTTCAACGATTTTGCTGATGAGCAGCCATTTCTGTAAATTCGTCAAAATAGTTAAATATTAAATTAAAGTGAACGAAATTTAATTAATTTATGTCTATGAAATTGTTTGGTAAATTTAATAATTTAGCTGCGTGAGCAAATTCTATTTCATCGAGGTCGCTCGTAGTGCATTAAAACTAGTAAGCCAGGAGTTGATAGATATTTTGATTCTATTGACAGTATTGTCAACACACAGCGTTTGACACTGCTGTATAATATGATAGTCATGAGCTTGGCCATTCCTTTTCAATTGCAAAAGCAATCATATTATTTGTCAGTAGAAAGATTATTTCAATATTCGATAGTATTTACAATAATAAACAATATTTTCTTAGTATTAAACAATTGTCATTTGCATTTTTTTAGTAATAGATTTGGTTGAAATTTACGATAAAAAGCGCTTGGTCATTCAACTTGTGCTGGTTAAGTTAAACATTTATGGATACTGACAGAAAAACTGGCCCGGATGTGGGGCCTCGGGATAAACCTATTTGCGGGAATAAGTGCTATAATATATGAAACATTTCAACTAATTATTGCCTTTCTATTGTTTATCAATTTGGTGTTGAATATTAATTATTTCCCGTTTTAATTTTTTTTTCTCTGTGTTTTCATTTATACATTCTCTCCCGATAATGAAGTACAAAAGTCTTTTGATGGCAGTCTAGATAAGCGTGATAATTCAATTTTTAACGGTCTGTGTCTGTTTGTGTGTACAATTATGCCAAAAATAAAAATCGAGAGGTATGTTCTGGTAATCTACCTAGCCACGCAAAAGAATCGTTACGACCAATCCATTGGTTGATTGCTTGAATTTTCTTCTCTACATATATTATGTACTATGCGCGCCAAAACAAGTCGTACAGCTAATTTTGCCATCATGTAATTCTGGCTTGTCAACTTGACAGTTGGTGCATGTTTCATACCTATGATTAATGTCAGATTGACAGCGTATAGGTTATAAAAGAACCATTTACAAAGGTGTAAGGTGTACGACATTTTTTTTCGGCGTGCATATTACATTTGAAAGTACATAATCCATATATTTATCACTTCTATGCAAACTTTCGACAGATTATCGGTTAAGAAAGTTAAATATTCACGTCGAATTCAACGTCGAATATCGAAACTTTTTTTATTAACAGTGCCCACATCCCACATTGGTCATGTTATTTGTTGCTAGTTCAGACGCCACTATTGCTTCTAATAAAAAATCATGAGCCATTATCTGGTGTAGTAAGAATATTGCTGGTTGTTATGATATGACTGACTAACCACATTTAAACTGGGTTTTTCAATTCCAGTTTAAACCATAACTGAGGTTAGGTATACAAAATTCTTGAGACCTAAACTCGGTTTATGGTTTGAACTGACATTGAAAAACCCAACTGTAATAGTCACATAATACGTTGATAGGCAACTGACCGATAATAACGGCAAAGTTCAATGTTATCAGTAAAAAGTAAACACGAATGTTATAAACGTCGAGATTTATTATTTATATTTGCTAGTATCAATTCCGGAAAGGTTCTGACATGTGGTATTGATGTGAGTGAGCAATTTTAGTTGCCTGTGACATTTCTTCTTGCCGAGAGTTTGAAAAAAAGTATAATGGAATTTATGACATTGGTGATATCCCTGGTTGTTGGTTTAGTAGCGTACTACATTATGAACTGGCTGACGATGAACAGGGTTGATAGTTTGCTAGGAAAGCTGCCAGGACCTTTGCGATTACCAATATTCGGCACGACGTATATTATTCTTCTCCTCAAAAGTGAAGGTATTAATAGTATATTATTTCACGAGCACTTAATTAAGGACATACCAGACATACATCGCGAGTAAGAAGGTGCGAATCGTAGGCGAGCGTGTAATTTTGCGAGCGATTTATCTCAGTTATGAACGAGTCGAGTACGGCTTTTATCTACGGCTCATTAATTCCATTTCATATCAAATATTTTTAATGTGTTTGTTTTAATCCCGGCGAGACAAACCGTCAAATGACTCTAAGCTACGTAGATTTTGGCAGACTTGGCAGTAGTTTCGTATAATGATAACAGTTCCTTAGAATAATGAAGTCATCATTCGCGCTTCTATCGGGCGTAATTTTGTGCGAAGATATGTTCTAAATATTTTCAGATATTTTGTTTAAATTTTCTATGATTTTTTTTGTACCGTATTTTTTCCTGTTTTTTTTATTATTTCGTTTGGTAGTACTTTATATCACTTCGGTGTTGTGCTTACCCTTTGTATTTTTGATACAATAAAGTTATTTTATTTTTTTATTTATTATTTATTTAAACAAACTATCATTATTATACAAAGCGACTGTGATCATAATCATTGGTGTGTATCATGCTACTCATTATTCAGAATGCCCATTTTACTCTGTAAATTTCTAACATTTGCTTTTTCTGGGCTTGCTAGACAAAAATACATTCTGTTTTCGAACTCTTCGCGAACGCAAATAATGGTGGCTATTATTCTAGTCTATCTAGAACCAACTGATCGATTTAATTTTTGTTATAAATGACCGAGTAGAGAATTTTATGCGCTTTCAAATAATGTATCACAAGGTAGGGGGTGCCATTTGAATTTCGAAGTGTGTGGCTGGGGGTGAAGGGATGAAACTTAAAATTCTCTTGGTACCATTTTTGAACTTCTCCCTCGATATCTTAATCGACGTGTTTCCACTCAAAGGAATAATCGCATCAGGTCAAAAGTTATTAGGGTTGAGTTATTTCAGACCTTCCCTTCATACCATCTTCTGTGTAGTCTATCTTAAGATCTAATCGATCAATTTAATTTTTTTTGTCCAGGTTTAGTGGAGAATTTTGTGCCCTTTCAAATGATGTATCACAAGGTAGGGGGTGCCATTTGAAACTTCAAAGTGAGGTGCCTGGGGGTGAATGGATGAAACCTAAAATTCTCTAGGTACCATTTTTGAACTTCCCCCTCGATATCTAAATGGACGTGTTTCCATTCAAAGCAGTAATCGCATCAGGTCACCCCATTGTCTATCCAAATTTGTCCACCCAAATTCATAAATATTATTTTTAATTTTATTGTTGTTATTGTAAATTCTATATGATAAAATGTACCTCTTATTTCTTTTCAGATTATTTCCGTACAGCGGTGAAGAGAGTTTTTCGATATGGACCATTCTTTAGGTCATCATTCGGAGGGACACTTGTCGTTAACATACTGTCTCCGGAGTGCACAGAGGTACCGTAACTTTAGGTCAATTTGTAACTATTGGGGTAACATTGAGACGAATTCAAATTCATTAATTTTAAAATCCAAAATATAAAAACAACAATCGGGTCAAAGCAACGCAACATTGCGGTTGCCGAATTATTTTTAAGTAAAGAATATGGTCGATGTAATGTCATTATTTTTGTATATTCTGAACTTGACATGTTCAGGACTGCAAACTCTTACAACATTTAAATTTTATTTTGTTGTAGTTAATATTAAATAATTCCGTTCAAATAAATAAAGGTGTTATGTATAATATGATCAGACCGTGGTTATGTGAAGGACTGCTCACCAGCACAGGTTATTAGCAAATTCTCAACTTTTCCCAAAAATATTTCTCTTATCTAAAGAATTTGTTTCCAGGATCGAAATGGCACGCACATCGAAAACTGATCACACCAACATTTCACTTCAACATTTTGGAAAATTTCATGGAAGTTTTTGTTGAAAAGAGTAATTTGTTGGTAAAACAAATGCAAAATCAGTGCAAAGGACAAGTTGTAGATATATACCCTCATATCACTAGATGTACACTAGATATTATATGTGGTAAATGTCAGGTACATTTTCTGAGTAATTGTTATTACTTTACCCAATTCTAGAAACTGCAATGGGTGTTCAAATTAACGCCATGCTTGATCCTGAGAATGAATACGTCAAAAGTGTTTATGAGTAATTAAATAACGTTTTCTTACTGCTTATAAATATAATAAAACTGTAACTGAATGATATTTCAGCATCACCAGATCCACGATAAGACGTATAGTAAAACCATGGCTACATCCAGATTTTATCTACTACAGAACTAAAGAAGGAAAACAATACAAAAAACACATAACGCACCTCCATGGTTTTACAGACGCTGTGATCAAAGATCGTAGAGAGCTTATACTCTCAAAAGGTGACTCAAATAGTAAGCCTGAAGATGACATTGGTAGAAAGAAACGTAAGGCTTTCTTGGATTTATTCCTGGAAATGTCACTGGATGGAAACGGGTTTACAGATTTGGAAATCAGGGAACAAGTCGACACTTTTATGTTCGAGGTTAAAAATTATACTTCTTTTGTATTGGCAAATCTGCCCTATTATTCCTGAACTATTGTTTCATTAAATTGTGTTTTATAGGGACATGATACTACAACAGCAGCAATATGCTGGACGTTATTTTTAATAGGGAACTATCCAAAAATTCAGGTTGGCGCGCAAGTTTTATGATATCATGTTCGTTATATTGAACACAGATACCTACTTCTAGGAGGACGTCCACAAAGAAGTTTGTAAAGTATTTAATTCGTCAAACGGGGAATTGACAATAAACGATTTAACCGAACTGAAGTTGCTGGAAAGGTGCATCAAGGAAGCCCTAAGATTGTACCCAAGCGTGCCTATTATTGGAAGACAATTGAGTGAAGATGTCACATTAGGTATATGATGAATCAGACAATTTTGTGATTAATAATAACAATCTGGAAACATTATGTTTGGAGCATAACAAAATAAACGCAAAACCGATATTTTTGCATGCTCCCTTTCTTTATTTAAAAGTTACCAAATAAATTTGCTTCTAGGAAAGTACACAGTACCTGCAGGAAGTGAGATTCATATTGAAATTTTCGCGTTGCACAGAGACGAAAAGATATATCCAGAACCAGGTAAATTTGATCCTGACAGGTTTTTGCCAGAAAATGCAAAACATCGTCATCCATACGCCTACATTCCATTCAGTGCTGGACCAAGAAATTGCATAGGTAAACTAACAAATAAATATAGAAGGTAAAAATGAAGGTATTATTTGGAGAGATAAACTGTTGAAATTGTGCAAAGTTGCGAATTTTGTATTTTAAAAACAAGAGTAAGTAATCATTTTCTAGGTTTACAGACATTTTGAAAATCTGGCTTTCGGATTTGTTTGTATAACGTATTGAGACAATTGACTGGCGGAGAAACCGCAGTCAAATTCTGTTTTTCGTATGTTGTTTTTGTCCTTTTGGTCTACTGTTGGATTACATGTTTGGTAGGAAATGTTACAAAAATGTATTTATTATTGTTGTCATTACAAAGGATTTGGACTGGAATCAACGTTTTTGTTGGAGGTCAAAAAATGACAGTTCGCATCAATTGTTTGGAGGTTCAAAGTACTTACTTAGAGTACTTTGATTCAACAGATCAGATAGAAACAGCGAGAAGAAACCAATGGATCAGTGAGACACCTGTACAACAACGCATAATTTGTTTCGATATTCATCATTTAAAAAAGGCAAAAGATCAAAGTTATCTCAAATTAAAATACGCTACTGCATTGTGTGACTGTATAGAATATTATGAATTACTAACTCATATGGGTTCAAATAAATTTCAGAATAACAAAATCTTTTAAAAAAATATTGTTTTTTTTAGATTATTGACTATTTAGTTATTAATATGTACTTGTTTTCAGGGCAAAAGTTTGCGATGTATGAAGAAAAAACATTATTGGCTTACATTCTTAAAAGTTACAAAATAACTGCAATGGAAGATCAAGAAAGTGTGAGGCCCATGTTTGAATTAATCCTAAGACCAAAGAACGGTCTGTTAGTAAAACTGGAGCCAAGATGAACATTAAAAATATTATAATTTTGTATTTGAACTTCATTACTTAGTTCAGATTTATCAGATACTTGTATAAGTTAATAAAATTTTAACTAATGAAAAAGCATGTTTAACTACCTGTTTATCTAGACCCTGTATACTTAAATATTATATTCTATAACTGACGTACAACTGAAAATTATATTTAATCAATTATTAATTTAGTAACAACATATCAGCTTGTAAGGAGGCAGCTTGATTGATAGTTTTTCTATGACTAATCTTTACAACGCATTTAAGACCAATTCTAATATATCCAATACTAATATAGCCCTCAATTTGCCAACCGCAGGAAATGGATCATGTGATCATCATATATTAATGCCCAATATTTTATTATATCGAAAAAAATCAATTTTCGTTACAAATTTTGGGAGATGTATTCGGTCTAGCAGCCTAGACTCAACACTGCCATGAGTTGGGGCACAAAATGGATTTCGATGACGTTAAGATGTTGGCAAGGGCGAGTAATTATCATCGAAGGCTTATTAGAGAAGCCATTGAAATTTAAAAACATCCTAACAACATCAATCGTGAGGACAGCACTGACATTAGTAGGATCTGGAAGTCGATCATAACGCGGTCAGGTCGAAGAACACATGGGAGTGGTAGCTCCAGATGTGTGCAGTGAGGTGTAAATTTAGGTTTATAAGGGAGATTTCTTTGGTAGGTCTTCAGTATTCAGTGAGCTCTAAAGAAGCGAGCAACATGGTTCGCGGAACGTCAGCATTTAGGAATCTTGACACCGGCATAACCCGGAAGCAATTTATTTTCTAAATGATTCTGGCCGTGAAAGCCTACGTACTTAGTTGTATTATATATTCTTCTAAATCACAGCACACACAGAAAAGTGATTATTTGAAACCAGAAAACATAACTTATTTACTAGATTCAAATGCATATTTACTTGGATGTTGAAAATTAGGTATATACAAGAAATGCCACATACTCAATCTAAGTAAAATAATTTCTCAGATAAATGCTGCCGATAAATAAATTCTTTCTTTATAATAACCAATAATGTATTTAAAGAAGTAATTGAGTATTTTGTGTATTTTTTTCCACGTAGTAATAGTAAATCCATCCAAGTGCGTAGTTAGTTGATCCAAGAAAATATAAGACATTTAACATAAGTAAGTATTGTTTACTGAATAAAAATCCACCAATTATTTAGCTGAAGTGATTCTCACTTCTTTCAAGTCCCTTTCTGTGGAATAAGTATGCGCATCGTAATTTTGTCAAGGCTCGTGCGCCCGCGCGTAGTGCTGGCGCCGTAAAGGAGGAACAGGGAAACCTAGTACGACAACAACAACGAAATACTCGTGGGGAATGTGCCTTGTGAATTGTGATTAGTGTACAATAAAGGTTTCAACACGGAATAGTTTGATGTAAGGAACGCAACAGTTTAGAACGGAACGATCTTGTTAACCTATCCTGTTAATTAGCAATAGAAAACGTATTTGTGCCAAATCTTTAATATTCATACATTAAGTAGCTAAAAATATTTACCGGGAATAAAAATATACACTTCATTAAAGACTAATCTCTCGCGTATATACGAACCTACCAACTACTTCACCCAAGTAATTCTCTTCGTTCGAGAGATCACTTTTCTGTGTATAATAATAAAATTTGTCACTTATTAAGATTTTTTATTTTTCAATACACAACAAAACAAAACCAAATTGAAAACTAAAATAGTTTTCCGTCGATCGTTTATTTATGAGTCAGTTTAGTGAATAGGAAATCGTTTATTAAAGTACTCCATTAATGCACGATTTCTATTAATGCATGATTTGTTATAGCCAATCACAAGACGTAATGGCGTCGTTTGATTGGCCAATCGAACATATGTGAAATGAAACCTTCCAATGAAAACATACCGCTCTCTAGAACTGTCAGTGTAAAATTAAATAAATTGTCCTATAACCTAAAAACACATCGGCGAAGAAAAATCTATGTAGACGACTCTAGAAGAATACGATCGACGGAAAAATTTTGTAACCAACTCGAATATTAAACAGCGATTAATGATCTCGACAATTAACGCGCTCGCTTCGCTCGCGCGTTAAACAGTCTCAATCATTAATCGCTCTTTTTAATATACTTGTTGGTTACTATTAATTGCTTCTTTTTAACATTATTGTTATACGGCTCATATATTAATTGAGTAATAAGAAGTAATATCACATAACCTATACCTACCTTATAACTGGTTATAAATAAATCTATTTTTGAATATGTTGCGACAATTTAATGAAAGACAAATGAGAAAGGAACGTAAGCGGTATATTCATTATAATGACAAATCCTGCTCCTAAAATCAAACTTTATTAGATTAGATAGCCTGTATAATATGTAGTATTATCAACACAAGTGTTTAGTATATCCAATACAAAATTGAATATCCTACGTAGTAGTCATATATTTTACGATTTGGCGTACGCGAATTAGTGATGGATTTATTTACCTTATTGCTGTCAATAATAGCTGTACTGTTGATTTATTATGTTGTAGAAAAGTTGACAAGCGATAGGATAACAAAATTGGTTGACAAACTACCGGGACCAATAAAGCTCCCAATTTTCGGTACAGCCTACATGCTGCTTTTGATACCAAGAGGAGGTAAGTAAAAATAAAAATACATACGCAGTTAGATTTAGTACCGATTTAACATTAGTTTGTATTGTCGTCCTCTTTATCAAATGCCCATGTAGTCAAATTAACTGCAGTTAAATTTTTGTTAAACCTCAATGGGCTTCCAAAATAGTTAAATCCAATTTGACCTTTAACATGCTGATGATAAATTGGTGATACAAATACAAAAAACACATACAAAAAACGAACAATAATACAAAATTACGAGTACATATCTAAATGTGAAATTATTTCAGAACTCTATAACAGGGCCGTTCCGTTTTTTACCAAATACGGACCAATTGTCAGAACCTGGTTGGGAAGTGTACCTGTTGTACATCTAGTGGTACCAGAAAATGTAGAAGTATGCATTTTGTGATAGTGAAGTTAAAACAATTTGTTCATGGCAACAATTTTATTTTAGGCAGTCCTCAGCAGTTCAGTTCAAATAACGAAGAGTAACTCGTATGATGCTATTAAACCTTGGTTGGGTGAAGGTTTACTGACCAGTACTGGTACATAAATGTTATCTTGTCAAGAATTTGTGTATTTATTATAACCACTGTGTTTAGGTGCAAAATGGCAGAAACATAGGAAACTTATCACTCCAACTTTCCACTTTAAAATCTTGGACAATTTTATGGAAGTGTTTGTTGAAAAAAGTCAATTGTTGGTAGGGCAACTTAAAGAAAACTCTGATGGAAAAGTGTTTGATATGTATCCATACATTACAAGGTGTACATTGGACATTATATGTGGTAAATAAAATAGTAATTAATGTATGCTGATTGTAGTACTGTAACATAATTTCAGAGACTGCTATGGGTGTTCAAGTCAACGCTATGTACGATCCAGACAATGAATATGTAAAAAGCATATACGGGTAAAGTATTACAACTAAATCCATGGCACTCATGGCAGTCAATTTCTCTGTCTGATCAATTGCCTTTTTTTTAGAATCAGCAGACTGAGTTTCAGTCG
The DNA here is from genome assembly GCA_964023965.1 of Melinopterus prodromus. Lineage (NCBI taxonomy): Eukaryota > Metazoa > Arthropoda > Insecta > Coleoptera > Scarabaeidae > Melinopterus > Melinopterus prodromus. Next base: position 70,429,236 of record OZ030391.1, read on the forward strand.
GATTATATCACCATGGTTACACCCAGATTTTATATTTTACAATACTAGTCCAGGAAAACGCTTTAATAAGTATCTGAAGACCTTACATAATTTTACAACAAATGTAACTAGACAGATATAAATTAGGAAGATATCTTGTTTTATTCGTAAATTTTAGGTAATTCAAGATAGACGAAAGTTAATTACAGAAAAATCGAAAACCGAAAAGGTCAATACTGAAATAGATACATTTGGAGCAAAGAAACGCAAAGCTTTCTTGGATCTTTTCATTGAAATGTCAAACGAACAAAATGGATTTACCGATTTAGAAATCAGGGAGCAAGTTGACACTTTTATGTTTGAGGTAAGATTTTATTATCAGCACATATTTTTACATTTTTTAATAGTGCAAAGGATCCATTTAATTGTTTGTTTTTTACTTTCACGATTTGGATTTTAAACATACAAAAATAGAAAATCTCTGCATTATTCTAGTGTATCATGCATAATTCATGCAATTGTTTGTAGGGGCATGACACAACAACAGCTGGCATAAATTGGACATTGTTCTTGCTGGGTAATCATCAAGATATACAGGTTTGTTCGATTTTTGTTTTGAAAGTAAATAAAAAAAGATGGTGTCTTTGCTGTTCATCAGGACAAAGTCTACGAGGAAATTGAAGCTGTATTTAATGGTACTGATTGCCAGTTAACCATAAACGACCTAGGTCAGTTAAAATTGTTGGAAAGGTGCTGCAAGGAGGCTTTGAGATTGTACCCAAGTGTTCCAGTGATGGCAAGACTTTTAACTGAAGATATACAATTGGGTAGGTACATCAGATTAAGTTACAGAAATAGAAGAGACACAATATACTTTTTCCATTTTAAGTTCGTAATAAACTTATTATCACTCTGTAATAATAATAAGATTTAAAACTGATTGAAAATAATATAGCATCAACAATGTCAAGAGATAACTTTGATATCACTTATCGTGATCTTATTGTGAGTCTACATGTACTTGTTTTGCAAGGCGGCAACACTACGTTTTTTTACCATCCGCTGGCGCTGTTTGCTGCCGGCTGTTACCAGCCGTCTAAAAGTATAGTGCAAACTCTCAGTAGCCGCTGCTTCTAGACTCTAGAAAGTCTCTAGATATTCTAGAAAAGAATCGTTCATAAATATGAACGGTGTCAAAGTTTGGCTGTCGCTTCTGTGAATTTGAACTAACACCATGACGGTGATATAGGCATATAATATATATATAGCGACTGTTATCAATCAGTTATGGAGAAGATACTGTCACATCACGCAGGAGAGGTTTCTAGTTAGATGTTTGAACTATAATACTGGAATCGTTACAAAAACACCAGAACTGGTGTTCTTACGGACTGAAGAATTGAAGGATTGGAAACTACTTCTTGGATTTGACCCATGTCGCACACACGGGCATGTTTTGGTCTTGGTAAAAAATGTTCATGGGACCCAAAGACACCTGTTTCCGCTAAAATCTATTATTTTCGGCACGATTACAATACTTTGTCATACTGCGTATGATAAAGTAAAAATTCACCCCTAGTGGTTCGACAAGCCAAAGTTCAAAGTCATCTTTTTTCTCCAATGTGAAGAATCTGAACCACATTTCTTTCAAACACATTCTTTTGATTTATTCTAGGCAATCTTAAAATTAATATTGTCAGCAAAATAACCAACAGCAGCAGGATACAGATTTTCCTATAACCTCATTGCAAATAATTTTTTAGTTAATAGTTCTACAGTGTTCATGATTTACAACTATCATTTCTATCAACCGTATCGTGATTAGTTTTTATTTGCAGGAGAATATCTTATACCAGCTGGATGTACAGTCAACATACCCTTGATCTATCACCATAGAAACCCAAAATCATTTCCGGATCCCGAGAAATTTGATCCAGATAGATTTTTGCCAGAAAATACAAAACTTCGACATCCATACGCCTACGTACCATTTAGTGCTGGACCACGAAACTGTATTGGTAATGATTTCGATATAAATACTGGATGATTCTTCAGCCTCCTTACAAACAAACTTTGGCCCAAGTAGTCGTTTGACATTTTCTCTTCTTTCCAAAGCCTACAAAAGGCTATCAAATCACCCTGCATGTATTTACTGTTAGTCAGCTAGACAATCATTTTCATTCTGTTTTAGGACAAAAGTTTGCTATGTACGAAGAAAAGACTCTGCTGGCTTACATCCTTCGGGATTATAAAGTAACATCAATCGAAACACAAACATCCATTAAACCAGTTTTGGAACTTGTGCTTAGACCAAAGGATGGACTATTGGTTCAGTTGGAATCAAGAATAAAAAAATAATTTATTTTTGTTAAAAAATCGTTTTTATTACTAATAGTTTATAATAATATGTGATAAACGTTAAAATAATATAATTAGTTAAATGTATGATACAATGTTGTTTTTTTTTTTTGCTAACATTGCAGCACTCTGTGAGCTAAGGTATATCGAAAAATGGTCCAAAATGATGCTTTGAATAAAATGGAATGTTTATAGCATATTTTTTAAATAGTCGAGCCAATATTAGTAGAGGGCTGACAGATAGAGATAGTGACGTGTTTTACGCAATTTACGGAGTTGGTAATGTAAGCATGGTACATTTAAATAGATATATTCCGACAATTCTGCTTAAGTTGGCCCGACTATAGCATTCATTAACTATGTTATTTTACAAATATTAGTTTTGGCACATTTTCTTGAATGCATTTCGAATGCTTACTAATTACGCACACCTTGCCCAGCATATTTAATGAAAATACTAATAATCACAAGATACAAGATACTCAAGGACTGAATCCACGTAACGTAATCACAAATCTTACAAAATCAATGTCATGGTTCAAAACGCAATTTTTCTAGATTAGATAGTTACTTCATATTATCAACAACCTTCTTGTAGCCAATTATAATACAGAACTGAATTGCCTACGTTGTTTTGTCTTTATTATCATTTGCTACTGTGTGGAATACAAACCTTTGTGAATTTGTGATGGATTTATTTACCTTATTACTTTCAATAACCGTCGGGTTGGTGATTTATTATGTCGTAGATAAGTTGACAAGTGATAGAATTACAAAATTGGTTGACAAAATACCAGGTCCAATAAAGCTGCCAATTTTTGGTACGACTTATATGCTGCTTGTAATTCCAAGATGGGGTAAGTAATGTAGAGTAAATTACACATTTTCAATGTGTAAACTTTAATCAAAGAATCTCTTTTTTGCTATAAATAACATAAGTATTAATTGATAGGCGCTTGCAAGAGTGTGCACTTGTAATCTCCTGGCCTTTAAAATAATTGAATACTCCACAAGAAAAAAGTAATGGAATATTAACTGTGTATAAGTTGAATCTATTTTTGACTTAATTTAACAGTGTTTATTACCACTCCAGAAAATAAGTTATTTCTAAAGATGCTGACTGTTTGTTTTATCATAATCCACATTGTTATAGTATACTTTCTTTATAGAGAAATTCTTATTTATTTATAAAGAAACAGAAACACTGACCAACAACAAAAATTATAACAAATGATAACTGATTATGAAATTATTTGTTTTTTTTTTTTCGAAGAATGAGAAGGCAGAAATTCTAAATTGTGTATATACTGTTTTAGAAAGCCAGTGCCAAAAATGTGGCATTTGTTTTCCTCAAACACTAGAGTCAATTCACAATTTTGTCTTTGGTAATAGCTGTCAACGTTTATTTTACGTTGTAATAAGCATACAATTTTTTTAAATAAAAGTTTTGACGACCGTTTAGAACCCCTAAATGTGATATTTAAATTATAAAAACAAAACTTTCTTGCATTGTTACGTGGATTATAGTTTGGCTAACTAGAAAATATGCTGCTGGAAAAGAAAAACTTGGCACCAACAGGAAAAATCTTATTAGTCGGCGTACAAATAATTAATAATTGATGCGTCCGTAACGTTAAGTTGCTTATAACTCATGATGCAGAAAATACTTGCATAACAATAACACAAGAATACGACAACATTAATTCTGAAATTGTTTCAGGAATTTATAAGATGATTGTTCCATTTTTTAGTAGATACGGACCAATTGTAAGGACCTGGTTGGGAGGTCTGCCTGTGGTGCACCTAGTAGTACCAGAAAATGTAGAAGTAAGTCTTTTGTGTGTAAAAGTTAAACCAAACCACTTGTTCCATGTGTCAATTTAATTTTAGGCCATTCTTAGTAGTTCAGTTCATATTACGAAGAGTAACTCCTATGATGCCGTTAGGCCTTGGTTGGGTGATGGTTTACTAACCAGTACTGGTACACAAATTTCATTTTAAGTATCTATTTGTCTGTTTGTTATTATAACCACTTCTTTTAGGTGCAAAGTGGCAGAGACACAGGAAACTTATCACTCCAACGTTCCACTTTAAAATCTTGGAAAATTTTATGGAAGTGTTTGTTGAAAAAAGTCAATTGTTAATAGGACAACTTAAAGTAAAATCTAATGGAGACGTATTTGACATGTATCCGTACATCACAAGGTGTACATTGGACATTATATGTGGTAAAAAAGATTGTAATTAAATTACGTTAAATTTACCATTTACCAATTTTAGAGACTGCTATGGGTGTTCAAGTTAACGCTATGTTCAATCCAGAGAACGAATATGTAAAAAGCATATACGGGTAATGAATAATAATAAACAAATGACGGACAATTTCTCTGTCTAATAAATCGCCCTTTTTAGTATCAGCAGACTGAGCTTCAGTAGGATAATAACACCCTGGTTACACTCGGATTTTATATTTTACAATACTAGTCCAGGAAAACGTTTCAATAACTATCTGACAACATTGCATAATTTTACAACAAATGTAACTAGATAAGGATAAATAAGGAAGATATCTTGTTTTATTAGATACATACATTTTAGGTAATACAAGATAGACGAAAGTTAATGATAGAAAAATCGAAAACAGAAAACGTCAATACTGAAGCAGATACGTTTGGTATGAAAAAACGTAAAGCTTTCTTGGACCTTTTCATTGAAATGTCACATGATGAAAATGGATTCACCGATTTAGAAATCAGAGAGCAAGTTGATACTTTTATGTTTGAGGTAAATAGATATAACAAAAGCACTGAAAAGGAAAAATCATGTGAGTCACTAGCTCTTTATTATTTTTTGTCCACAGTGTAGATATAATATTCCAGAATCACTTATGACTCTCATTTAATATAATATTTTGCAGGGACATGACACAACTACAGCAGCCATGAACTGGACATTGTTCTTGCTGGGCAATCATCAAGATATACAGGTTTGTTTCATGTTTGTTGTCAAAAGTAATTAAACAATTTTTACTGGCCACCAGGATAAAGTATATGAGGAAATTGAAGCTGTGTTTAATGGTACAGATTGCCAGTTAACTATAAACGATTTAGCTCAGTTAAAACTGCTGGAACGTTGCTGCAAAGAGGCTTTAAGATTGTACCCAAGCGTTCCAGTGATGGCAAGACTTTTAACTGAAGATATAAAATTAGGTATGGTTTTAGGAGAATAACAAAAAAGACGAACTTTTGCTCTTGGTTACATATTGGGCACATTTTGTATTATTAACTATTTTTCTATTGCAGGGGAATACCTTGTGCCTGCTGGATGTACAGTCAATATACCCTTGATCTATCACCATAGAAATCCGAAAACATTTCCGGATCCCGAGAGATTTGATCCAGATAGATTTTTGCCTGAAAATTCAAAACTCCGTCATCCATACGCTTACGTTCCATTTAGTGCTGGACCGCGAAACTGTATTGGTAATGATTTCAATATAAGTACTTCATTTTTAACTTTACCTATGTGGTCATTTCACAGTTTTTATTACTTCTTACCAACCTAGCTTCCAACGACTGTAAAAAGCAAAGTTATAATTTACATTTGGTTTTAGGACAAAAGTTTGCCATGTACGAAGAAAAAGCTCTTCTGGCTTACATCCTGAGGGAGTATAAGATAACGTCAATCGAAACACAGAAATCGATTAAACCAGTTATTGAACTTGTTCTTCGACCAAAGGATGGACTGATGGTTAAATTGGAACCAAGAAACAAAAAATGATTTACAATTGTTAAAAGAATTTCTGCTACTCCTTGTGAGATGTCACAATTTATAAAAATAAAACTAATAAAACATAATCTAAACTACTACCAAATGAATTGAAACATATATGTCAATGACTATTTTCTTTTTTAACTTCAGTTTTGAACAAGGTGAGGTAAGGTGTAGTAACAAGGTGAGTGTATAGTAAAAATACACTAGTCCAACTGTACTCATGTATAAAAGTGTAATTGACTGATAAAACCGAATTTCCCTTGATTCTGATATGTCCCAGCACCTTTGCTTGTTATATAGCAGCAGTGGTAACGTTCAAAACAAACTCTGTGCTACACAATACAAACTTACCACATATGGAGGTAGGGGATATATCCTTTTTAACTGAGCTCCATTCACGTTGAAAAGTTCTCCTTTTAATGGTCATATTCCTTGATCAGATTATTTGGTATGCATTTTATTGTATATATATATATATAAAAGCCGTTTTTCTAAAACAGCCTGTATACAATAGTATACAGAGTGTTTCAGAAAGAACGGGTAATCTTACAAGACCATATCAAGCAAGGACAGAGAAACAATTTTGGTCAAATAACGTATAGCCTATTTAACATTTTTAAGTACTTGAAAATTAGAGAAATTAGTAAGCACTTTCTAGAAATGTGCTTGAAAATCTAGATATTCCTAAAACAAACAAAACGACTTAGCAACTGTGTGTCGCGGCCGATCAAAGTTATTTCGCATTCTGGCCACTCTGGTACTTACCACACAGATCACTACACAAACACACCCACCGTAAGATTCCACAATCGAAAAGATTCGTATTTTAGATAAACCAACGAACAGCTGACCACGATGGCGCATATGAATCTAGCGAATGTAGGTCAATGTTGCCGTAGGCGTCACGCCAGACTGGAGGGAGCCCAATATATTGCCGGCGGCGTTGATTTGTCACCAGATGAAGCATACCTGTGTTGGGGTGTTGACGATTTTCTTGCGCTGAACAAGGACGGACCTGTTTAGTTTGGTAGATATTGATAGATTTGAAAAAAAAACTCAGTATTTCATTTGCGGTAACAATGCGAGACGGTTAGGACATGATGGAGGATGAGAAAAAAAGGGCACTTGGCAGGAAGAGGAAGAGGAAGCTCATTTTTCTTTTTAACTATGGTACCACATCTCGAGCCCCACGCGATCAAATCGAAGTATGTACATACGTTCATATCAGCTACCTTGTCGTATATCAGTAATATGCGTTATCAGACTCAATACCTTCCTACACTGCTATAATTGTCGATATATTTACATAGTATGCAATTAAGTTTATTTATACGTAGCCATTTATAGGATGGCTATTGTACTACATCTTGCTTGTGTTGCCGTGATACTGGTAATGTTTTGGTTTTATAAACACTATTGTAAGGAGGACCGAATAGCGAAGTATATAGACAAGTTGCCTGGTTCAAGAAGATTGCCAATCATTGGCACTGTATATGCGTTGATTTTTGTTAAAAGGGAAGGTAAGCTGGAATAATATTTCTTGAATATTTGGAATATTTACGGAATCTATTGAATATGTTATATCGTTGGTGTGAAATGTATCGTAAAAATCACATATTTCTTTCTAGATCTTTTTGATTTTGTTCAGGAGCGATTCAAATTCTACAGGGGCATCTTTCGAACGTGGTTTGGGTCTGTTCCTGTCGTACATGTCTGCAAGCCAGAACACGTAGAAGTATGTAATGTAGGATAATATTGTTTTATATCGACGCAGCAGTGTTTTTAGGTAATCTTAAATAATTCCGTTCATATCGCTAAAAGTAGCGCTTATGATGTTCTCAAACCGTGGTTGGGCGATGGTTTACTTCTAAATAAAGGTAAATATAGTTTTAGCATCCATGGAAATACATAGAACATGCAATATTTTATATTATAGGTATAAAATGGCATATTCAACGGAAGCTGCTAACTCCCGCATTTCATTTTAAGCTTTTGGAGAACGCTTTAGAGACATTTGTACAAAAAAGCATCTGCTTGGTGGATATATTAACCAAGAAAGCTGACAGAGGAGTTTTTGACATATATCCGCTGATAACTCATTGTACATTGGATATTATATATGGTAGGTTACAATTTGTTTAAACACCATCAAAACTGTCATATATTTTTGTAGAAACTGCAATGGGAACAGAAATAAATTCAATGTTGGAACCAAACAGCAAATATGTCAATGCTATATATGAGTAAGCAAGCATCAAATTTAAGTGTTGAAATTTGGTTTAGAGTTTAAGTTTCAGAATCAGTGACATCACCACGCAGAGAATTATCAAGCCTTGGCTTCATCCCGATTTTATTTTCTATAATACTGCACGTGGAAAAAGATTTAATAAAAATTTAAGCATTCTACATAGAACTACCGAGGAGGTATATATGGGTATGGTATAGTCTAATTACTGTAATGTAATGATTAGATTTGCAGATAATTAAGGAGAAGAAATCTAAAATTGATGTTGTCGTACCAAATTCAGATATTAGTAGACTAAAAGGAATATCATTTATAGATATTTTGATCGAAGCTTCAAAAACAAACCCAACTTTTACCGATAAATATATTCGAGATGAAATTGATACATTTTTATTTGAGGTCAGTAATAGTAATAAGACACTAATTCTTAAATATACTTTGTTTTTTTTTTTTTTTCAGGGACATGATACAACTACGGCCAATATATGTTGGACATTATTCTTACTGGGCAATCATTTAGATATACAAGTAAGTAGTTGTTGTATATTACCCTTATTTATACACCAGGACACAGTTGGAGATTTGAATCCGACAGTCGAATTACTGGACACTTTTTGAATCTATTGTCCGGTGTCCGGTTGAAGGTGCAAACCGGACGTATAAATATCCTGCTTTCAGATCGGTACCTATCCGAGAAAATGTGGTAGTATTGTGATGATCACTGGTCCCAGTAGCCATAATTCCCTCTAATAATACTTTTAATGACTAGTACTAAAAATGTAAACAATATTTTGTATTGACTAATTGACTGTTTTAATGGTAGATGTTTTAGTACAAAGATCTCTTGTGATATGAGTTGTGATATGAGAAACTACACTGATCAGCACAATAAAACGAACGCCAATTTAGCTTAACCAATTTAGCAAAACTTTGATGTTTAATTACTTTGAAAATCTTTCACCGATGTTCATTACTTTTTCCGGAAATTGTAAAGAAATTTATCAAGTATATTATATGTCTCAAAAAATTGGAAAAAGACATGTTACAGTTGATTATACTGGGAGAACCAAAATACTGTATAAGTTAGAAACCCTGTGGAGTAACTAACCAACTTGTACACGTTGTTAAAGTATCAAGTATATGTTACGTTTTGCTTATTAAAATGTAATTATTTATCTATCGTCTTATCTATTGATATGTGCTCATTTCCTTTTTTAAGTTAAATTTATTGCTGGTATTATAAATAACAGTTTCAAACTGCAAAGGACTGCATAAAATCGTGTGTATCTTACAAAAAAAAACAGATATTGGAAAAGACCAATAAATACAGTGTTGAGAATTGATATGGCTTTATAACTGAATATCTCAGAACTTGAAAGTTTGTACTTATTCCACAGGGTATATTGAAAATATGCCTGAAATATCACTTTGGTTTACCCGGTATAATCAGGTGTAAAATTTTGTTATTCAAAATTACAATGGCATATGATATTTTATGAATTTCTTTAATAATATCCAGAAATAATAATGAATAGAAAAGGATTACAACATTTATGAACATCAAAGTTTTGCAAAATACGCGTCAGCCGTTCCTTTAATTGGAAATGTCAGTGTATAATGATTAAATGACTAAAATTTGAAACAATATTAAAATAACAAAAAAAAAGTCGTAGTATTTTTTTGCCAATTGAGTTTCAGAATTAATTTAACGGAATTTGTTAATTTATTGGGTTAATTTCGGTACCCCTTTGTTTAAAAGTTTTGAACTTTAGGAACTCATTTTTCAGATATACCGGGTGACCCACGCCATAGGTACTACCGTTTATTTTGGTTGTTTATAACGCTGGACCAATTGAATTTTGTAGAAAGTGTTAATAGACAAAAAATTCCATTCTTTTGGATGCTCTTGAGGTTAATATGACTCCAAGTTTTTCCGGAAATCATCATTGAAATTTTAAATGGCACTCTATATTCTTTGTGTGATATTTTCAATCAGGATGACATTATGAACACAAAAACATATCGATCGTCAATTTTTATCACCAAGGCAACGCAAAAATAAATTTTTGTGTATTAATCTAAGTGGATAGGAATTGGTGAAAATAGTCGAAAATTGTCAAATAAACACTAACCAAATCGATTTTGTCCGATATTGCATTACTGGTGCCCTCTAGCGTGATTTAATTGGTTTTTGGCCAGTGAGTCATTTTTTACGGGTATCCAATGGTTACACCCTGATTATTCGATAGAAAACATCTTTCCAATTACGCAATTACAATGATACCAAATACTGGATATTTTATTGAAATTCTTAGCGTACGAATGTTGTTAGAAGCAAGGAAATCGAAAAAGTATTGACCTAATGATCTAAGTCAGCGTACAAGTCAAAGTAACTCAATGGACTACTCGAAGGAAGTACCCTTAAATGTCATTTTCGCGCTACGATTATCAGAAAAATATCAAGAATTTGTTATCATTGTGTCGGAAAAGCGTTTTTCCTCGCATAATCATAATAAATATCTATTAATATTTTCCCAAATTTCATTCGTCCAGCTTTATAAACATCAAATATAAACGGGCGTACCTATGACGTGGGTCACCCGGTATCTATACCAAGTGCTGAAAGATCAGAACATAACTTTGTATAAACTACTACAACTACAATATTTTTGCAGTGCACACTATTTACAACTTTTCAAAAACTATTTACATATATTCCACTATTTTCCCTCAACTTTTTTCCAAATAGTAAGAGATCATACGGAGTAAAAAGTGACACATGAAGTTATTTGTTTTCTTTATTCATTAAAACTTATATCCGTTTGAAATATTAACAAAACTGTACTTTAAACAACTCTAACTTCTTTAGGAATTGAAAACATTAAACTTTTTACGCAGGATGACATTTACTTGTGGTAAAAACGCTCTAAAGAGTTTCATATGTTTTTCTTTGTTTCTTTATTTGTTTATTGAATTTATTTTTATTTTTTTTTTCTTAAGTTTGGTTTTCTATTTATGCTACGGGTTTTTGTTGTGGTCCTTCTTCCTTTTCGCCTTGTTTGATATGAGGTTTATTCTTTAATTTTCCTTATTTTGTATCGGTATCGGTATATTTCAACCGGCTGTAACTTTTTAGCTATTTCAAAAAAACAATTAGGTCCATACGAAAATTTTTACTTAGAATGAATACTCAGAATAACAGAAAATTTCACAAACTTTCAATAACAGAATTTGTCAAAAATACGACTCTTTGTTCCGTAGAATCTGAAATGTGCGGTTGATTTTTCGCAAAGGCGAATCATGTCCGGTTACTAGACTTTAGGGAATTGACCACCCTAGGCCCGACAACACCCGATAATACCAAATACTCCTCGGCCTATATGTTTCCTTCCATCCATTTTTGTTTGCAAATGCACGTTTCTCTTCATATATGAATATAATTTCACATTTTATAACTTGTTTTCTAGGAGAAAGTGTACGAAGAAATAATATCTGTGTGTCCAGATTCAAACTTATCAGTTGGTTGTTTAGGAAACTTGAAGCTTATGGAGAGATGCATGAAGGAATCACTGCGACTTTACCCTAGCGTGCCAGTCATTGGTAGGATGCTTGCCGAAGATATTGCCCTGGGTTAGTACCTACATGAACAAAATATGCTTAAACAACTTAAACAACTTTTAGGTGATTACCTTTTGCCTGCTAATTGTACGGCCAATTTATACGTGTTCCAAATCCATCGAGATGAAAACTATTTCCCAGATCCTGAAAAGTTCGATCCAGATCGGTTTCTACCTGAAAACCTGAAAGGGCGACATCCTTACGCGTTCATACCTTTCAGCGCTGGACCCAGAAACTGCATTGGTAATTATATCTTGCCTTAGTTTATTAAATATAAAAACTATATTCTTGTTTTAGGACAAAAATATGCGATATTGGAGGAAAAGGTTATCCTCTCTTATATTTTGAGAAATTTTCGCGTCGAGGCAGTAGACACACAAGAAACTATCAAACCATTAATAGAATTAATTCTCAGACCACTCAATGGTGTCAGAATTACACTACACGCAAGATAGTCAACGCATATTTGTTGTCCATTATGAGACTATAATAAATGGTTATTTTTTTAAGTATGTTTGTTATACGTTATTATTGCTTAATTAACAATATTAAAATAGAATTATAAACACAGTATGAACATACATTAAAGCTTTATTTATGTACAACAACAACAACCAAATAGTAACACAAAACGTGAGTTCTAAATTTTATACAATTAACAAAACAAAACAATACACAATCGGTGCAAACCAATAAACAAATATAAAGCAAAAGCTAACATAATTAAAGTATAATACCACTAATAATTACACCACTTACACGAATTAGAGTAAAGATTACGCTAAAACATCAAAATCAAAGGTAACTGAATACCACCAAGGGCATCTAATATTAAACATTAACAATCCTTAGATGAGAACCAAATAAAAACGTAACAAATATAATGAAAAACACAGTCATCGACAAAGAGATACTTAGCAATAAGTTATTATACGCTATCGCGGCTATTCTAGAAGCACCTTAGTATAAGTGTGTATAAAAATTAAGATTCAACAGTTTCTTTCAAGATTATGCCGCTATCGACTAGACAATCCCTAATAAATAAATTTTAATCCACTTGTAGCTTCTTAAAGCTACCCTCAACGCCCAATCCCAATTCTTCCTTTAAATCGGACACGAATTGATTGGACTTTTCGATCTCGATGTACATATCGTCCAAAGCCAAGAGGGTCTCCCTCTTTGCTCTCAGTTGTTCCTTGAACTTTTCGATCATGTCCTGAAGTGGAACCTGGCCGCCATATTCCTTCGGTAGGAGCTTAGGATCAACTTTCTTGTGTAGTTCTTCCAGAGATTTATGTAACTTAAAGTAGAAATTCATGATTTATTATATAGGAGGAACTAAGAAAGATATAAGGTAAAGGGAAAGATATCCCTAAGGAAGATATATTTTGTAATTAGGATGCGATGTGTTGATTGCCAACAGCTGCGACAGTACAAGCTGCTTAACTTGATCACTTCGGCACTTTTGATAAAAATTAACCGATTGAAAACAATATCTGAAGGGATATTCATTACTATTAAGTGTAGAGAAATAGTCATTATTAAACAAAATAAAACTTTCCTATAAAAAACTTTCTATAATTGTTTGTTTGTACCACCATAATCGTTTCTCTCTGTTCCCGACTGCAGGCATAAAAATTTGTACGGTGGGAGGGCTATAAATAATTTTATGTCCTACATAATCATACCGTGAGATTTTACATCTTAGATACCGGGCACAAACTGCTTCTTAACGCCCGCGAGGGCGCGTTAAGGATTCTTATCGCCCGCGCGGGCATTAAGTGTTGCCATGGTTATATGTCAAATTGTAAATTGTCATTCAAATTGTAAATTTTAAGTCATTAATGTCAATTATTGGTGATTAAGGTTATAAGTTTGACAATTAATTGTCTGTACTGTCACTCGGCAATGTCAATTATTGGCGGTTAAGGTTATAAGTTTGACAATTAGGTAATTGTCTGTATTGTCACTCAACTCCGAATTGTTTGTGTTGTTATTCAACTCCGTAGATACGCGTGTCACTTCATAACGTTACAATATTTATTAATATTATTCAATCGGAGGAACAAAACCATTGTAGGAGCTTTTTAAACGGTCACCCTCGGGGCATAAACATCCGTGTACTGCCCTTGGTACATAAATAACTATTATGGCCTACTTGACATTTTACATCTTACATACCGGGGCGAAAACCGCTACTTTATGTCCGCAAGGGCATAATGATTCTTAACGCCCGTGCGGGCATTAAACGTTCCCATGATTTATATGTCAGATACATCAATATTTGACATTCAAATTGTAAATTTTAAATCGTCAATGTCAATTATTGGCTGTCAAGGATGTAATGCCCGTGTGTGTACCACGGGCATTACTTGGCGTTTATACCCTCCGGCGACTGAAAAAGGTCTCGTACGGCCACCCTCAGGGCATAAACTACCGTTTAATGCCCTTGGTACATAAATAACTATTATAGTGGTAAGAAGTACAATTAACCAAACATATTTATGGCAAATGTTGCAATAATACAATCTTTATAAATTTATGATCGCATTTTTTCCAGGCGGTTGAGTCCGCCATAGCGGGTCTTAGGAGGCTTGAAATAACATGTAAAATACATTTTATGCAGATTCGACCTTTGTTTACAGCGTCGGCCGCCATTTTGCATTTTGACAATGTCACTCACTAGATTTGTCTTTTAGGGAGTTGCAAATATCACATGAAATTTGTAACAGGATTTTTATTTCATTTTCTTGTCTCTATATTGAAATACAAAATAAAACCTGTTTCCTACTTCATTTTGGTTATACATAACCATAGACCAAATATTACGAATTATTACGAATATATGACGAATTATTACTAATATACTTACGTATATTCTTCCTTTCAGCTTTTCCGATAGGAAGCTCATAGCAAAGTCCAATAACTTCAGAGCGCTCTGCGGAATATTGATAAAGTGGTTCTGTTTATGTCGCATTGGCGAAGAATGCTAAAATTATCAAAGAAAACAAAATATTAATTTGGAGAGTAGAAAGTGCTCATTTAGCGTGAAATAACACTAAGATTACATTTTAGAGACTTATTGCGTTGTGTTGAGCATGTATGTGAAAGTTACTTTCTACGAACGTCTTTGTGATTGTTGTAGCATCATTGTTGATGATTTTTGTCTTTAAAAATAATCCAGAACAAATAATAATGTAATCTTACATTAAAATCAGTAGTACGATCATGATCATATAATATAAAATGTAACTTTTGCAGTATTCTTATCATAAAAGTATGCATCACACAAAAGTATAAAACAACATACTACATACAATGAAACAATACAAGAAAAAATTCTTACCTGGATGCACTTAAGAGCATTCCTAATATCAGTCAATGAGAACAAGGACAAGTGGGCCATTTGGAAACCACCCTCATCGTTTATATAAGAATATCCGTTAACTTGGTTCACCTCATCGTCCATCAAAACTTCCGAGACTATACTATGAACTTTGATCATATGAGCAGCGTTGTACTTGTGAGGATCGAATCTACCAGCACAGCTGAAAAGGATAAGCCTTCCGTTGTCCCTCTGCAGCATAGGAACTAAGTAACCATCGTTAATTATGCCCGAGATATCCTTATCTTCCCAGTCCAACTGCTGGAACCATTGCGGATACAGTTGACGAACGATAAGGTAACGCTCCAGCATCTCGCAAGCCTGTGGAACGCTGAACTTCTTCGTCCTAAGGAATCTTAGAAGGAACGGCGCATCTGGAATTGGTAATCAGTGATAATTTCTTTCGGGGTAATGTTTCTGTGTTGTTTGTCTACCTACCAGTTCTACATCTCTTGATGTTCTGATTCTTGTGGATCCAGTCTCTGAACTGCTCTAGGGATTGGTCGCGGATGGACTCGTCTTCGCGGAGTTCCTCGAGTGCCAACTTTCGGACCTCCACTGGAAGGGTGCAGACATAGTCTTGAACTGTGTTGTCATGACTGCCCAAACCCATGGTGGTGTGTTACTGGTGAAGGAAAATACACAATATAGATATCGTTATTTCGTCTAGACTTTTAACGTTGTCGACACCTAATGGTGTTGAATTTGTTTCCTTACGCATTGTATTTGTTTGTATGATAAATTCTGGTTGGTCAAAAAACTTGTTTCGACAAAAGTTTGACCACACATGTTACATACGTTAAAAATAAACAAACCCTTTTGCATTTGAGTAACTCACAGTATGATTTACATTGAAAATAAGAACGTACAACAAGGGATTATTAGGAAACTAATAAAGACATTTAAAAAATTTCAGGTCCATTTAATTCTACTTGAAAAGCTGTGCTATAGTGTCAATGACGTTGATTGGCTTTGCTGTTGGCAACTTTACCAACCTCATACAATTGTGCAAACATTATGGTATTTTCATGGTTTTTCGGCTTTATTCACTCGACATTCCCTGTTCAGGTTAGTGGTAGTGGTAGTGGTGTTAGTGGTATGAGTTTCTTGGAATTTTTTGTGTGAAATACAATAATTAACAATAACTATGGCCTTAACAATAGCCTTAACAATAATTATGGTTACTATATTTTCAGACAGAGTTGCATTTAATCACCGACAAATGTTCACGTTCTACTACACTGGTTAACAGAGAAAAATTTCTAATGTGGCCAGGCACATGACTTTATCATAGTATATATAAAATTAATAGTTTGGCTGCATGAGATTCTATTTGATCGAGATCGGTGCTGTCTGCATTAAAATAAACTACTTAGCAGGATTTGACAGAATATTATGATTCTACTAACAGTAGGTATTGTCAAAATATCACCGGTTTACACTACCTACTGTCATTAGAATGAAAATATCTGTCAAATCCTGGCTAACTAGTTTTATATTAATGCAGACCACGACCGATCTCGATCAAATAGACTTAGCTCATGCAGCTAAACCAATAATTTTACCAAAAAATCTGATGTGGCCAGACACATGACTTTTTCATACCATATATTAATAGTTTAGCTGCATGAGATTCTATTTGTTCGAGATCGGCCACGTCTGCATTAAAATAAAACTACTAGAACTAGACAGATATTTTGATTATATTTACAGTATGTAATGTCAAAACATCAGCATTTGACACTACCTACTGTCATTAGAATCACAATATCTGACGAATCCTGGCTAATTAGTTTTAATACTATAGTGTTTTAATCAGTACGAGCGATCTCGATGAAATAGAATTTGCTCATGCGGCTAAACTATTTATTTTACCAAAAATGTCATAGTCATAAATTATTCAGAATTTCCTCGACATTAATTTATTATTTAACTATTTCGACGAAATTCCAGAAATAGCGGCTTATTTGCAAAAAATTTCAAAAATGCTAAGATTAAACCCCCAGTTCCTTTAGATCCTTTTCAACAGAAATCATTTCAGCTCTGAGTTTCGTCATGATGTTTCAATATTGTTTCACATAGCGTCCGTGCGCGCGTGTTTCTCCTCCTCATTGTATTCTCCATGCATTTGCGTGTTGAATTGACGTTTCGCAACCGCTGACGTTCTGAATATTGTCAAAAGTTTCAAGATATCCTGGCTACCTATTATTAATGCAGACACGGTTTTGATCAAATAGAAATTGCTCCTGCAGCTAAACCATTAATTTTTTCAAAAATATTCAGGGGACCCGTAGAGCTATTTCCGCTAAAATCTCAATTTGTTTACATCATACTGCGTATGATAAAGTAAAAATGTCATAGACATAAATTATCCAAAATTTCCTCTAGTTTAATTTATTTTTAACTACTTGGAAAAAATTATCATACTGCGTATGATAAAGTAAAAAGTCCATTTGAAGTACGTCAAAAAACATAACATAATTAATCATTTCTTCAGAAAAACTTGTGCAAACTATAACTGCTAGCTAATAAATGAAACAAATTGACAAATATTCATATCCACGCAATTTCCACTTAAATGCATTTATGTATGCTACATAAATTTCATCAGAGTTCCGCAACTTCACACTGCAACGAGAGTGTTTGACGTTTAAAAAGAAATTCAAGTTACGTCACATTTTACTGTTAAATATTGTTAACGATATATAATATTACACTGCACAAAAAAGTAAGAGATACATCTGTATTGTCAAATCTCTCGATTCTTTAGTCTTATATTTCAATGATTGTTTTATTCACTTGTGGGTTGATTATCTTTTTGCCATATCTGAAGCACCATGAAGTATTCCAGCAACAATCACAGATATTAATTTCAAGCACAACTCAAATCACATCATAGTAGCCTGATATTTTGTGATAATTTTTTTTGTCATAGTCCATAGGCCACACACACGCTTTCTATAAAGTCAAATCGGGATATACATCGCTCGCATGCTTAAACATTCGCTTAGGGCTCATTATATAAACTTCATGCTCATGATTTATATCCTCAATTATGTGCTCGTCAAATAATATGCTATAATACAATGTTAGTCTATACATTGTTACTTAAACATCCATTGATTCCAGGCGTATTTACCCCTTTAAATAGAATACATTATTTCCTGCAAATTATAAGTACAAATACAATCTTACAGAAGTATAATACATAATTAAGTTTTCTGCTGGCCTGGAAATGACTATGGACCGTAGTCTTTCCGCACGGAATTCTAGGGTGGACGAATAAAACATCCTATGATACTCCATAGGTCATAGGGCATCAGAGAATGTTTTATTTATTTCGTTTCTTAGAATAACTATTATTTTTGTTTCCTTTTTTTTGCAAAAAAATACTAAACGCATTAATTAAAAAAGCAAAAACATTGAGGAAGACATGGAAGATACTAATTAACAGAACACTGTTCATTTTGTATCGATTATTGTATTTAATAGTAATAGTAGCAGTAAAGATAACAACCCGATGCGTTAAGTCACAGCAATGGTTCCACTTGCCCCACAAAATTTGTGTGCCGTACCATTATGGGTGATCAATATACGATCAAGATGGCCAATGTAGAGTGAAATAGAGGTCGACCGTTGCTGCTGATTTCACTTTCTTTATTTCCGCGTCACTTTCACAATGAATCAAGCAAGCAAGTAACCTTAACACTGACACCAAAATCCAATTTCGTACGATTCGACGACAATACCAAGTTGAGAACACGAGGGAACGTTTTTGATTGCGTAATTTATTTATAGTTCTGTTTATTTAGTTAGAGTTCCATTGAAATGCTTCACCATAATGCACTTTACATGTTTCTTTTCATACGTTACGTTATTGACAATGGACCTAAGTGGTACCATGACAGTAAAATTGTGGCAGGAAACACAACTTTGGGATAAGTGATAGCAAAATAAAGTTATGGTATCCCGGTGAAAATAAACTAACGGATAATAAAAGTTTTGACATTGTAGTTTTATTGAAATCTTTTTTGGATTTCTTGCTATAGAAACCGACTAAGTTTTTGAACATGGCAATTTTAATATGTAGGTTAGGTATGATATTCTACCTTCCCGGTTTAGTAATTTGGGTATTTGTTTATATACAGTGTGTTGTCAGATAGACCTAACTATACCTATGGCCAACATTTTTTTGTTTCTCGGGAAAATTATTTTTTCAAAAAAGCTTTTCCATATCCTAGAACCGGCACAGTCTAGTCAGAATATTGATTTAACGTACTGGCTGGTTACAAAATAAGAAATTGTTAAATTTGCTTAAGTCTAAGGTATCACTTTTTCACAATAACATAAAAGCAAAATAAAAATTTGAATATTTCCATTATTATATTATTATCATTATCGTTTGATCTTAAGTCAACATGATTATCAACAACATATGTTAAAATCTGCAAATACTTTTGTCAGATTCCTTTACTTATTTTACAAAAATATCAATTATCCACTATGACGGAAAACATTTTTACCTTTAATTTGGTGTACTGCTTATAGGATTCTGTGAATAAATTACCTGAGCTTTTGCGTGTTTTGCTGATATTTTACAATAATAAGTACATGTCATGCAAGAAAAACAACTTTAAAATCTTTTTTTTGATAAATAAGTTCTGTACTGATGTTATTTAGAAATACGTAAATAAGTTGAGTATTTCCATAATCGAAAACGGAAATGAAAATATAAATACCACCTGCAAAAAACAGTTGTTTCCACAGCAACAAAAATACATGGACAAACATAATCAACTCTATTTATATATGGTTTTTTGTTGTTGTGGCATATCAATGTAAAATATGCATTCAAGAGCAATAAACGGAAAACGTGTACAAAATATACATGTATTAAAAAAATGCCATTAAGCGCTATTACCATGCATTAAGCACATCACTTTATGACAGGTTCTCAGAGAGAGAGAAAGGCGGCACATAAGCGAATCACTGAAACATCTATAACTGAAACACCAAGAACATTTTGAACACTGCTAATCCGAATTCTAATTCAAAAATGATGAAGTGTTCTTCAAAAACGTTATGTGTAATTCAGATTTTTTAATTACTTTTTGAATCAACCTTGAATTTAAATGGTCAACATTAATCTATTTCTAAATTGCAATTGAAACATATGAAATACAATTTACCAATCTAAATAATAATAGTAATATTCAGGGATGTAAAAGCGTAATTTATCGCGTAAATTACCAAATTAATTACCTTAATTAATGGTAATTTGCCGATTTTTAATTACCGTAATTTACGGCTTAAATTACCGTTGGCAATTTATCGTCAATTTAAATTACCGTTGGTAATTTACCAGTAATTTACCGAAAATTTTAATTACAGTTGTTAATTTACCGGAATTTATAAATTAATTTCAAAATCCTTCCATTAGTACTTGCGTGAATGTACTCCACCACTCCTACGCAGTCGACAAGTGCACTGTCGTTTGTGACGTTTTGGTGATCCGGATATAATGTGATCATTGTTTGTGAACCCTGGCGTTGTCGTTTTGTGAGTCGACAATAAATTACAGCATTTTATACTATAATTATGCTTGCATATTTAATAATGACTTACTACTATTAAATCAGGAAAAGCCTCAACGATTGTTAGTTATTTACAATATAATCACTTATAACGCTGTACCCATTTATTTTTACATAACTTACTGTCATCGGTAAATTATCATTTTGATTTCCCCGGTAATTTATGCAAATTTGATTTTCCAATTGCAATTTTAATTACGTGTAATTTAAATTATAAAGTAGTAATTTTAATTTCAGCGGTAATTTACTGAAGAAATTAATTACGGAAATTTAACATCCTAGTCAGATTGCTATTAATCTATAAAATAATGACTTTTATTTGCCAAACATTTTTATTAACATCAGTAGCATTCATAACCTACAGTGATCGGCATTAACGCCAGCTGGTTTAATTTAACATTTTGAATTTTTAATTACTCGGTAATTTAAGCCAACATAATTCACCATTTCTAATTTTTATTTACGTGGTAATTTAATATTTGAAATTCATAATTTTAATTTCAACGGTAATTTACGAAAAAAATGTATTACCGTAATTTAACATCCCTGGTAATATTAGATAGAATGCTTGATGCTAGTAAGCCACACATCGTGGTAAAGGATTTCCAGAGGAAGTTGTGCACGTTCAAGGAGATCTCAGTACCTGCTGATGCGAATGTTGTAAGGAACGAGCTTGAAAAGCAACTCAAATATAGGGATCTCTCGATAGAAGTTGAGCGTATGTGGGGAATGAAAGTGAACTGAAATTTCGCCCTGGGAAATTCAAGAAATTTCGGTTTTGGGAAGCGCGGATATTTTGAGGAGAGTTTTATCATAAAGAACCCTAAATCTGCTGCTTAATATTTAATCTTTACCTTCCTTTAATGTATATTGTCTATTAATAAATAATGTATGTGTTTTAATGACCTCTGCACAATGCTGCAAGGGGTTTCCTTAGCTGTGCAAAGAAAAATTTCATTTTTTATTTGCAAGGCTTAAATGCCGTTGTTTTTCTAAATTCGGTTGAGCTGCAGTGATACCCGCAAAGGGAGTACGCTAGGCTTTTGCGAAGTTCGGGACTACCAATTTGCCCTGATGCTCTTCATTAATTATCAAAATCTTTTAGTGTAATTTTAGTATTTATATGTTGTATCTAAGTTATTTTATCTATGTTTAATGTGGTGCTAATATTATCCACTTACCAATAAAAAAACTACAGGAGTTGGTAAGTTTTTATCACCATCAACGGACGAATGCGCATCGACAAGTAGATTAAAGCAAACATTATTTTTGTATCATTAAGCACCAACCGGAAGTAGACAAGGACTAATCGTTTGATATTTTCCGATATAATTTTTGATACACGCATACACAGGAAAACAAACCATACGCGATTAGGTATCTATACCATAATTGATGAAGATTAACATCTGTCATTACCCAAAAAAGCAATATAAAAATATGTACTAGATAAAAAATAAATTATATTTGCAATTAATTTCGGTATTATAAAGGAAAGATTAAGGTAAATGTAGTACCTAAAGGTAATTGTCAAATAACGGAAAACAATGGTCTGATAAAAACAAAATTTATGTAAATACATGCTAATTAATTTCAAGTGTCGGTTTGAAAAGTGTTTGCTGCTAATAAATGTGTAAAAACGACAAACCGATAAATTACGTTGAGCTGAAACTGCATTAAAACATTTAGGCCGTTTCAAAAAAGAGAGTTATTTATAACACCAGATTATCCATAAACACGAAGTTACCTTTCTTTTTTAATGATTGACTTGTAAATATTTCACCGTTCATTGTCATAGGATGAGCTTTCGCGCTATTACTGGATGAACTAACTATAAAACAAAGTGTTATCCAAAAAATATAGGGGTTTGATGCAATGCATCGGATCGCCATTTTGTCTACTTACGTGGACGTCTTTAAAGGAATTAATGATGCTAATATTATAAAAAGAACTTTGGCGATGACAGGTGACTTGACTGAATAGATATTAATATTATTGATACGTGTATCCAGTGAATTCATCAAAAAGAACGAAAATAAATTCAATACAGTTGCCCTTTAGGGAGCCGATGCGGAAAGTGTTGATTTTCAATATTCTATAGCGTCCGCACATTTTACTAGAACCTGGAAGCATAAAAACCATCCTTGCTAACGCGCACGTTTGTCGGTCTTCGAATTTTACCGCAAAAATATCAAAATCCCGCAATTTTAGCATCTGTACAAAATTAATCCCTTATAAAATTGTACTACTACTTCCTTGGATGAAAAAAAATAATTGCGTGAATCTACATGTGGATGAGCAATCGTTCGGCGATGTTGATAAAAATGTACCAGCTCCTGTAGCATTTATATTGGTAAGTGGATAAGACTAGCATCACATTTGCAAAAAAGAGATTGGTAAATTGTATTTCAGATGTCTCAATTGTAATTCAGATTAGCACTTTGTAATTCAGTATTCGATAAATGTAATTAAGAAAGTAATAGTAATTCAAAATATGTAATCATTTGAATTCAAGGTAGCTCATCAATAAGTAAAATTTACTTAAAAGTCTGAATATCACTTAACAATTATTGATTACACTTGATAATTCTTGAATTAGTATTAGTTGTAGTGCTAATATAAACTTGTAATATACAAAATTTATAGTCTTGCATCATAAAATTTTCATGAAAGACAATTGAAAATTAGGGTACTTTTAATTTTTGATGGTTTACGAAGACCCACTATTGATTGATTTATTTGTGCTGAATACGAATCCGAGCTCAAAAGTTACATATCATGACAGGTAATTGCGTTTGATGTTTTTTATTCTGTAGGCGTCTGCACACCACCTAAAGAATTGCTGTAAATGCTTCAAAAAATTGTGAACAAACTTGCAAGTAAAATAAGGTTTACTTTAAGACCATTTTGAGATTTCTAGGACAATTCAGCTGGTATAAAGTTGTAAAAGTTGCCAATATTTCGTTTTTTGACCACGCTTTTCTGGAAAAACTTATGCTATAGAAAACATTGGAGCCCGAATTTGTTTTCAGAGCAAACAATTCTTCCCAAAATGCAATTTCATTTTCAATTTACAACATCCATGATTCCTAATAATTATTATAAGTTTATTGTCAACTTCTCAAACATCTTTTCATTTATGTAAGCTCGGGAATGACCACTACCATTTATTTACACAATTAAAAGATCTATCAAAATCAACCAAAATTGACATTTGAAAATGTGTTGATGACATCATAACTAAGTAACAATTAACGGTCGGAAATTGAATTTTTTGACAAAAATGGGTGTTTTAATAATTAAACATCAACGCCTTCGAAGATTTTTTCAACAAACTGTCTCAGAGATTTGCTCATGTTTCCATACTGTACGCGTTCATAGAATAATAACGCAATTTTTGGCAATTACCAAAAGTCTTTGGTGTGTTGGGAATGTTGGGATAGACAAAAGCCCTGGACAAAAGGAATAACGTCGTGTAATTGCAAGATCATTTAATACGAGCAGTACATATTGTGTTTAATTTGTTCGCCATTTTACTCTTGTATTTCTTATTGAATAGAAAACGATGTAATGAAATTTAAAACAGCAACATTCGAAGATAACTAACACATTTGTAAAAGCTATTGAAATTCCACAAAAAAAATATATTTTGCTGCAAAGTTCTAACAATGGCAAAATAACCTTAAAACTTTTCAAAACAGAACGCTCCAAAGAACTGCACAAGTAGTCGCACGTGAGTATAGGTATACACGAACAACAAGACTTAAAAAATTAGGTTGCCCTAGATTACTACAAAATGTACGTAGGCAACAGACTACGGCAAACAGAAGAATGCGCATGGAAAGTTTATACATATACAATTGTACGAGATACACAAGAAAGAAAATTAATAAATACTTTTTTATAAGATATAATCGATGATTCGCGTGCAAGGACTAATGAAGTTGAAGAGATTTCATTTTGAGAGTTGACTGAGTTAAAAATAAAACAAGAAATTCCCGGTAAAAAGAAAGTTGGCGTTGAAGAAAATCTGCAGAAGTCACAACATACCGGAGATGTTTTAAAATTTCTAAATTTCCACTCATGCACCTAAACTCTACTTACGCTAATCCCGATACACAATTTAATAACAGATATTATATTCGTTGCTTGCGTATTAAATGATCAAAGAATTAATTGAAGAACTTACGTATAAAGGTCCGTTCAAACTGGTAGGAACGCCGCGCACTCTGCGGTTGCTAAATTTAAACTGAGCCCACTGCCGTTTTCATTGTAAAATGTTAACTTTCTCTAACCTACTTTTAACGGTAAAAGCACGAATTTGTTTGTGATTATCGCGATGTGTGCATGACCATCGCCGACTTGTTGGTGATTCACAGTTAAGCTAAGCACGAATTGATCTGCAAATTGTTTCAATTTGAAAAACGGTGGCGCTATGTGTATAATATAGATGAAGATGGCAGTATCGGATGCTTATGGAGATAATTGGACATTCGAAATGCGAGGTGGCACAAGTTTTATTGTTTTATTGTTGGTACTTAAACCTATACCATTTGACCGATGACTGATTTTGAAATCTGACATGCTTTCTCCCAATGCAGGCTGTAATTGCGTTTTGGGTAGGTACGCCTAGAACTTGAATGAAGATTATATTTTTTGTGAGGTTGCATCTAGTAATTTGGGATTTCCGGAATGCGTTCGATCTCAATTTGTGGTTAACAGAGTAAGGAATTATTCTGTCTGCAAGGTAAATACGTAATCATACTCTACTCCTACTGCGTTGCTATTGGCCTCTACCGTAGGGTTACAAACCTACGGTACAAACCTACCCATTTGAGTGGGACAGTTTCGAATTTTGACCACTAGTCCCGAATTTTGTCCCGATTTTTGAAAATGTTGTTGTAATGTCCAAAATTTCCAAGAGACATTTCCAAAACTGTACCATAACTACTTTACCGTCTTACGAAAATGAGTCAGGCGTATCTCTGCACAAAAAATAACTCTACAAAATGACTTTATCATACAATATATAAGATTAATAGTTTAGCTGCATGAGAATCTATTTGATTGAGATCAGTCGTGTCTGCATTAAAATAAAACTAGTTAGCCACGATTTGACAGATAAATAAATAATTACATAAATAAATAATTCCTTTATTAACATAAAACAATATTAAATGCAACAAAATAATATTTATATTTAGGGCGGAGATCAGCATACTTGTTTCCAAATTGCCTTGCTCTTCCACTCAACCCCTTACGCAAACTAGAACTAAGTCATAATTGTACCAATAATATAACAATAACTCCGAGAAGTTATCAAAACAAAAAATACTCTAGAATCTAATTACACGTAATTGCAGCAATTCCAACTCAACAAAACATCGCACATGCCCATAAAAAATAAAAATTAAAACAGCCTCCGATGTGCGCTCAAAGCCTAAACTCCCCCCTGTTGAGCAAACAGACAACACTTCACCTTTCCCCCAAAACTGTTTAACGTTATTTTTTTCATATCTTCCCTGAGACCATTGTATATGTGACTGACCTGGTAAGAGAATGACCGTTTATACAGGTCAGCGCGACGGGCAGGTGGAGCAAACACACCCCTGAATCTTAAAATAAGGTTATGGACATCCGCACTACAGCGTATCGTCCGCTTGAGGTATTGTGGGATCCTCTTGGAGACCAACTTATAATATAATATTGCTGCATGCAACACCCTGTTATCCATGTTCAAGCACCCCAAGTCGCCCAGCCCATTCGATACATGATCATACT
The DNA here is from genome assembly GCA_964023965.1 of Melinopterus prodromus. Lineage (NCBI taxonomy): Eukaryota > Metazoa > Arthropoda > Insecta > Coleoptera > Scarabaeidae > Melinopterus > Melinopterus prodromus. The sequence goes on from OZ030391.1 coordinate 70,455,970, forward strand.
TCCTCAAACCAAAAACAAACAGAACACATGCATTTTGGACACGCTGAACACGCTGCCTATCCGACGCCGTCAGACAAGGACCGTACACGGTATCACAATATGAGATCTTTTTACTATTGACAGTAGATATAGTGAGATATTGTCAAAACATCAGCATTTGACACTACCAGTACTGTCATTAGACTGAAAATATTTGGAAAATACTGGCTCACTATATAGTATATAGTATTATATCAATGCAGATGCGACCGATCTCGATCAAATACAATTTGCTTTTGCAGCTAAACTATTATATTACCAAAAAATGTCGCAGACATAAATTATTCAGAATTTTCTCTACTTTAATTTATTATTTAACTATTTTGAGGAAATTACAGAAATGTCGGCTCATTTGCAAAATCCTTGAAAAATGCTTACAGGAAACGTCCACTTCCTTTGGACCCTTTTGAACCAAAAGCTTTTCAGCTATAAGTTTAGTCATAAAACTTATAAATATGAAGTTTCGTCCCGATACCTTCAGTAGTTTCTACGGAATCGTCTCCACAAAAATCGATTACATTCGGTACGATTACAATTATTCATCAAACTGCGTATGATAAAGTAATGAGTATTTTTATTTTAGTATACGGTAAAGAGAGGGAATAGGAGATTTTTGCGTGGACATAGAAACATTACAACGATTTTTTAAAGAAACTAATTTGTATTCCCTATGGGAGTAGAACAGAGATCAAATAGAAATGAATAGTATTTTAATTATAAAAACAAGATTAACCAATTGCAAACTATTTTTAAATGTGCATTATGTTTTTAATTTTGTCAAATCGATATTCATTGATTTTAAATTTAAACCGATGATGGGTCCAACTCTGTATAAATATGGTAATAAATTCGGTTACCAGTTGGCGTTCGTCAAAAATCGGAAAGTGAAAAAGATGGGGTATCAAACAAGGTAAATATTTATTTAAAATCCATTTTTCGTTGCTACTTGTTGTTGTAGCTTTTCAGCCGCACAAGCAAGTTAAACACACCATTTTTCCCATTAAAAAAAATCTGATGTGGCCAGGCACATGACTTTATCATACAATATATAAAATTAATAGTTTAGCTGCATG